>JAGFPH010000153.1:886395-947472 GCA_018207615.1 Philaenus spumarius
CTATTTTACTAATGTGTAACTACCTAGATAATGTTTTTAATTGCCTAGTACTCAACCAATAGGTCGTGATTCATTGCACAAGCAATAAGGCTCACTTTCACACGCTCTCCTATAACGTAGGTCAAACTTCTAGATATAATGCGAGATGTGCGACTAAGTAAATGTTAATAATGTTATTAAAATTTTAACTGATTCATGGTTACTGACAAATAACTTGAGAGGCTCAGTTGTGAGATTGAAGCATCCAAATAAAAAATCTTACACTAGGTCTCTATGTTTGTTGGCTAGTTGAATTAGTTGTTGTTTCGTAGCTGATAATGCAATCATAATTTCTACTTTTCAGGAAAAACGAACATTCAGGAAAAAGGTTCAACCCATAATCCTCCCACAAAGCCTACAATAAGAGGTTTGTTTTAAATTGCACCACCACAATTTTAAAACATGCAATAAAGTCAAAGAAAGGATCATCAACTGACTCTTCATGATTTATCAAGATATAAAAATTGACGTGTTTCTTGAAATAACTCCAGATGTCAGTTTATCATATTTTTCTATGCTATAGAAAAATGTTCTAGCTTTGAACAGGTTCACTTCAAAAAACCCTAAACCTATTTATTAGGCAAAAATAATTAAATAATTCTTTATCTGTTATGAAGTTTGTTTTCTTTAAAAAAATGTATATATGTATTTGACATCTGGGGTTTTTTCAAGAAACGTAAAGGTTTAGTAGGGGTATTAAAAAATAAAAAAATTTACAAAATGTAGTTACATACTCTTACATTTATTAATAAAAAGCAAATTCTGTTTAATGATAGTAATCAAAATAACATTTTCACACAGTAAAAATAATAATTTGGATAATTTAAAAAATATGGTATATTACTGATCTCTAAAAAAATAACTTTTATAAAATGCACATGTGAAATAACTTTTAATGAAATTAAAAAACTCTACAGACATAACTTGAAGAAACTGTGTTTAAAAACATTATTTAAAAAAACATTTATGCGGTTATGGGACCTCCATCAGGAACGAATTTCATCATACCTTTTCTTCAATTGCTTTATAAGCCTTAACGGCAACATACACACATAATTTTAATTAAAAGATTGCCGTTTTTATTAGTTTGTTTTTTATAGAAATATTTACTGTTTCCGTACGTTTAATATTATTATAATAAAGGTTTAGAATTAATTATAACATCAAAGCTAAGATGGTAAACACAGTTAAATGTCCATTCATTGTAAATACATTCAATAAACATAAAATGTTGCTTTATCAGTCTAGGCCTAACCTAAAATTATTGTGTGTATGTTTAATGTATTTTACCTGTCTTAACGGCAACATACATACAATAATTTTAAGTTAGGCTTAATAACTTTCTGGGCCTAACCTAAAATTATTGTAGGCCTATGTATGTTGCCGAAGAAGGAAAAATAGATTAAATATACTCATAAAAATTTTAGGTTGGGCCTAGACCTATGAACCAATATTTTATGTTTATTGAATGTATTTCACCACTGGACGATAATATCTGAACAACGCCGGACGGAACCAATCTCCAAATGTTTGTTGAATGTATTTACATTCATTGCCATAGCTACCAATTTGAGAACGCTTTTTCGTTTCTCATATTTTATATGTGTCATTGCTATAGCAACCAATTAATAACACTTTTTTTCGATATGCGTTACATTTTCTACTATTTGTTAACTCCTACCGAACCCCGCGTTAAGGAACTTCGTTCCAATAAAAAACAAAACACATACAAATTATATGAAAGAAAATCCAACATTCATGATCTACATTTAAAAACACTGAACAAAATCTGAAATTCAAATACTATTGATCATCATCTTCTCCACTACTGTTAAGAAACATTGTTCTTAAACATATATTTAAAAAATGAAAAACAAAAACATACAAATTACATGAATGAAAACTTTGCATCTAAAATAAAGTTGTATGGAAAAATAAAGTGAGACTATCACAGTCCATGAATGATAGTTAGGCCTAAATAATTTTTAATTCAAGAAACCTAGTGACAGTTATAAAAAACAGTTAAATATGTTATTTACAGTTTCACTTCAACACTTACAGTGGTTTAAATAAAGGGTAAAACCACAAAACAAAATTAATTCAACACAACTAAACTCTTGTTGTAAACCTTCTAGGTTAAACTGGCTTGGTTCATTTTATATTCAACAATTGAAATACTACCACATGTTCACAACAAAATAATCACAGTTTTTCCACGACAGGAATACAAATTATTACTAGCAATAATTCACTATATCAAATAACTACATAATCTCTTTCTTTGAAAAAAAAAAAAAACAGTTGTCAAATGACATAATATTATATGTTGTTTTTACAGAAAACAAGCTGACAAGTGGAGTTATTCCAGAACAGATGTATTTAACAATGTAAATTATGAGTGACTAGTGTTGTTTTTAAAGAAAAGAACAGGCGCATATCCAGCGACTTGCTTTAGGGGGGGGGGGGGGGGATGGGTGCATTTTGTATATATATTTTTTTTTATTCAAGATATAAAGTATCTTGATATATATTTAGATGTGTGTGTGCGCTTGTGTATGTAAAAAAAAGCTTAAATTTTTTAAATATTTAATGACTTTATAAGTATTATTTATTTAACAATAGAATCAAATAAAAATTAAATTTATACTAAAATTAATAGTTTGTAGTTAAATAATAAACTCTAGTCGAAGTTTGCGTTTTCTTGCGTAAAGATCAATGACAGAATCTATATAAATTTTGTTCTCTCGATTAATATTAAGCAACACTAATCCTGTCAAGCGGTCCTCTTCCATGGTTGATCTTAGCCATGTTTTATGAGACTAAGCTTTCTTTACTAGCGCTATCTGTTGTTAAAACTTTTAGACGTTTACGAGATTTCAAACACGTCACATTTTCAAATTAAAATGTTATTTTTAATTTACAATAAAAGACGAATTAACTTAAGTAAACTAAGTTAAAATTCGAGCATATTTATAAACATAAACTATCATTTGATAAGTGATTCTATTTTTGTTAGTAAAACTTTGAACATTGAATAAAATATTGATTAAGTTTCCAACGATTTCTGTAACTATTCAAAGAGCATTACAATGTTACAAAATTATTATTATATTTATTACAGTTAGGATTTTTTATTTGAGCTTATAATAATTTAATTATCGAAAAAAGTCCTAATTTAAAAGTATATATTGTCGATTTTTAACCCAAAGCTCTTGAAGGTTTGGGGGGGGCGATCCCCCCCCTCTAGATACGCGCCTAAAAGAATAACAGCTCTAAACGTATTGCAGTGCATTCTAGCGGAAATAGCTAAACACAAAATTTTGTACTTTTTTTACATATGGGGTTTTTCCGAAAAACGCCTCAATTTTTGCAAGAAACTTACAAGGTAGACTAAAATTTAAAATTTGGCGGCTGAATTAAAATGAGAGTAAACCAAAATTCTAAATTGTATGTCACAATAAAATAAGTGACCAGAATAAATGTGTTTTATTTATATTTTTCCATTGTTTTTTACTTTTTTAGCAACTAAGACTAGGAAAATCTTAGAAAATTCGGAATGCTTTTCCTCCGATTTCAGAAAAACGAAAAGCAAGTCATAAATTTACCGCCATATGTATATGTTGGTAATTCATTTAAAGTGACACAAAGAGCATTTTCTTAAGAAACTTATTGATTTAAAAATAGTCAGGTTATGATCTTGAATGTTTAAACAATTGATCTATATATATATATAATCCAAATACCACTTACTCATCACAAAATCTCAAAAACCACCAAACGGATTGGAATGAAATTTGGTATGTAACTTCCTCTAAGGCCCTAGGTGCTGGCTAAGAAAGGTTTTCAAAAAATTTGAAATTTTAAGGGGGGTTTGAAGTTACTAAAGATCCCCATAAGAAATACATAGTGTAATATATTTATTGATATATTTTTTTTTGTTAATATACATTTAACTTTGATTTGTCTATCCGTGCAAAGCCGGATCGAGCAGCTAGTAATGTATAATTTGTTAGAGGCTTTCAACATAAGCCTGTTCTTCTTTCATGTCGAAGGTCATTATTCGACCCAAATTATTTTCTGCAATATTGGGTCAAATTCACTCAAAGCCAGATCTGGTGAATGTGGTGGATTTCAAAGTACTTTGTAGCATAACTCTACTAGCATGGCTGTTGCAATGGTGAACAGTATAATTCTTTTCTCGGACAAACGTAGCAGTTATATTATAAATTCTAGGTTTAATCGACCTATCAGATATGCGTAGTACTCTCCATTCATTGTTTTCCCTTTACAAGAAAATCGATATGATTATTCCCAGAAAACCATAGCCATCACCTTACCAGCTGATAGACCTACCCGGTCTTTTCTTGGTATTAAGGCCACCAGCTTCCAATCACTGTTTTCAACAAAAGCAGCACCCATCTTGCTAAAAGCTTTTTTACAAAAAAATACAAAAATTAGGCAAGAAATGATTAGATTTAGTTATGCGGAAATAACCGTGCAGTCATAGAGTAGAACACGGCAAGACAATGTCCATCCCTATGACTGACACGGTTAAAACCCCAAGCCTGACCCGAGGTCGCCATCTTCCTAGTCATCCCTAATAGGACCGTAAAATGGCGTAGAACGGAAAGTGTTAACTTACCCAGTCATACATATCTAAAAAGTATTAAATCTACAATTGACCAACTCCTGAACGATCCAGCCTAGGAAAAATCACATGTTACTAAATCATGCACAGAGTTAAGCCATAGAAATAGACTTAATTTTGTTAGTTAGTTCCAAATATAGTAGGCCTATGTATAAAAGGTCATTGATGCAAAGCAAATGCACTGCATTCTTTTCTTTGGAGATCAATAGGAAATAACATGTTGAAGTCTAGAACATAATTGGTTCACCCTGTTTATCAAGGACATTGCTCCTATTGAGGATATAACAGGTTAAAGTATAGGTTGTTGATGCATATAATCTAAAACTTGATTGCCCCCCCTCCCATTCTTTTCATCAGGGACCAAAAGGAGATAATAACTACCCCACATTTTCTGCAATGAAAGTGCAGGTAATTGATGCAAATCATCTACAACATAATTGGCTCACATCATTTTTGTCAAAGACATGGCTCCTATTGAGGAGATGATTTTCAATACTGGGACGCTGAAACCGCCCTCCACTTGATTTCATAGTTTACTGTCACTGTACTGTACAGTGTTGTATGCAGGGCTTAGTTATATCATTTATCACATGTACCTCTACAGGTTGTGAGACAGGCACATGTCTTGATACGTGCGTTTACATTACAAAAAATAAGTGCATGTTATGTTGCGCAACAGTGACTATATAGTGACAGAAACAAGGCTTTGGATAAGGTCTCAGGAAAACTGGAGAAAACACACCTTTAATTTTGTTTTTAAAGTTTTAATAAAAAAACAAATGTCTCATGAAATTAAAGGCAACTACATGTTAGTTGCAACAAAATAATTAAAAAAAAAACACAAAAGTACAGAAGTACATATTTTCTTCAAAAAACACAGGAAACTACAATTTAAATCATTAAAGTAAAATCCACCGAAAACAAATTAACATTTAAATATTTGTCTTCGGCACAAAAAAAATTAAAGTGAATGAATTCTTCAAGCTGAAGCCTTTTTCTGTTACTGCTGTTTTGCCGATTCCTCGGAATCGATGGGTGCACGATTAACAAAAGGTATTTCTATTGGATAATCTGAAACAACAAAAACAATTTTTTACCACAGGAATGAAAATATTTGAATTTACTTACCTTTCCGGACTACTGGTTGTAAAATGGAATTGGTTTGAAAAGACTCAATACGCAAAATACAGAAAAAAGCCTCAAAATAACAAATTCTGCCTTTTAACATCTTCAGAGGACACATGTTTGATATTTGGAAAGAAACAACATTTTTTTATATTCATAATGAACAAAGTAACATTTCTACATCGATATTTCAAACTTCCAATCTAATTACTAACTCGCAGATTGTTTTTATAAGTTTTTATGATTAAGTCTCATGCCTACATGTTTGTTTGTAAATGACAACATTTTTATTTTCAACAATTCTCGGTAGCGGGGCGTTTTCCTTTGAGAACCCGGCAAAGTCATTGATTTGATGCGGTAAAAAAATTTATAACCTAAACAATAATCTTTCTTTTAATCAAAAGTTTGTTTTATGTTGAAAGCGAAAAAAAATTTGTCGGGCAAATATTATTGGTCATTTCTGCGTGCCCGACATCCCGAAAATGGCAAAGTTATGACGTCATAAAATTTAGTACCTAACCGCTGGTTTTTTCAGAATCGTTTATAATATATATATATTTACTGACGTGAGTCAAGCAAATTTCCAAAATTAAGTTTATAGGCCTATGTTTAGGGTCTCAACCAACAATTTGGGAAATAGGTCTACTCACGATGCTGAATAGGTGCTTGTGTGTACGAAATATATTAGTAGAATTTGATTGCGACTAAGCCTCCAGCTTCTACTCACGCGCTCCTTCGTTACACTCGCAGTGGAAAAACTAGATGTGGGAGTTTTTAACTCGATTTGTGGCCTTGGGCTATGAGCTTCGCTTCACTCACAGCATAAAAATTCGTCCGTCGGCTTTGGATGAGAAGATAAAATCCACCATGTGGCTTTGAACCGGGTAATTTTATGGTATTTTACGTTTTGATCGATTTTGGGGGAACCAAGCGAGCTATAAGATTGCGTAAAAAAACAAAATGTGCAAAATAACATCCTAAGTTTATATCTTTAGAAACAAGTCTAAAAAACTTCATTCTCGTAGGAAAATCTAAAAAAATAGTTACTTCCGATAAAAAAACGTGCATCCGGTTGTTGAATTTTTTTGGCTAACGAACTCGTACGAGCAATATACACAACCAACATGTGTACCAAATTTGAACCAAATCGGACTTAAAGTGCGGCTGCTAGATGGCGAACACATATATACATATACATATATGAATTTTAACGACACCCCAAAACGTGTTCTGGGGACCATGATCGGTGCTCATTTTTCCTATGGAAATTCGCTAATAACGGAATTTTACAAGCATACTAAAACGCTTTTCACTTATTGAGAGAGGAGATGTTTTTGGAACAAAGTACAAAGACACATAATATACCTGGCCTATGGTATGTACAAGGTAACTTTGGCATACGATTTGAATGGATTACAAGTTTGGTTTTCTAAACTTTAAATGGTGCTTAGTATTGAGAATATTGAGTTTAAATTCTTTAATTTAATAACGAAGTAGTCAGCTATACCACCCTTTGTAAATGTTTACGATTTGTTTATAACAATACTGTACCTCATAATTATAAGCTTACATTAATGTAACTCTATTAAATTGATATGTAAATACAGTATAATAATTACTAAATATTTATTCATTATATATAAATAAATTTTGTCAGTTTCTACATAGTAATTTGTTTTCAAATATCCATATAATATTGCATTTTTGATATGTAGAACTACTTAACTTATGCTACTTTTAATATATTCGAAATTAGTATTTTTTCTTTTTTTTCGAAAATCCCCAATATTATTGTCGGACAGATGGTTTAATGTGTTCGAAATATTATTACAAAAAATATAAAATATAAATTTTATGTTAGTTCATAGATATAAGGGTTGCATGAAACCCTTAACTTTAAGGCGTCCGACAACAAGTATGCTCCGAAAACCTTGTCGGACAAGGTTACCACTTAGTTATATATATATTTTATAAACGATTCTGAAAAAATCAGCAGTTAGGTACTAAATTTTATGACGCCATAACTTTGCCATGTTCGGGGTGCCAGAAGCGCAGAAATGACCAATAATATTTGTCCGACAAAATGTTTTTCGCTTTCTACATAAAACAAACTTTCGATTAAAAGAAAGATTATTGTTTAGGTTATACATTTTTTTACCCCATCAAATCAATAACTTTGCCGGGTTCTCAAAGGAAAAAGCCCCGCTACCGAGAATTGTTGCAAATAAAAATGTTGTCCGACTCGACTTAAATAAGATATACAAAGTCTCAAGAGCTAGGTAATCATAAACTTTTAAAGGCCTGGGCCCTAGGACTATATTGATAAACGCATGTTTACTGTATTTGGAAAAATACAACTTTAAAACAACATTTATAAAAAGCCTTGCAAAAATTTTAGGTAAAGAGTAAAACGTTAACAAAAATTTGATCTTACCCGGGGGTAAGTACTTTCTGAGTGCCTCTGGAACAATTATACCAGTCTCCGTCTGGTAAGTTTCAAGAATAGCGCAAATCACACGCGTCGTAGCACAAGCAGTTGCGTTCAACATATGAACATATTCAGTCTGAAACAAAATTAATGATAAGATGAACGCTTGACGGACATTTTGCTACAGTCAACAGCTATAGGATCACTTGTTTCGTTGTTGATTTTCTCAGTTACCAATAAAGGTATTCTGGGCATTTGTAAGTTGGGACAAATGCCAAGGAAGTTATTCAATTTAAAGATAAATTGGTAAGGCAACAATTTCATAAATACCTTCTTAAGCTGATATATTGTATTAGAAAAGTGGTTATGCCCTCTTATGGGTTCACTACTTTAATAGGCTTATGAATAATACATAATAGGCTATAGTAACTACAAATACTTCACTTCTCTATGTCTTAATGTTGCTCAACAGAACTATTTTAAAATAATAAAAAGATACAGATATCGGCGTGAATCCTGGCACTTGACCTCGCTCTGGCGCGATGGGTCAGAGGTATGGGGAAAGGACGTAAGTGGAGAAAAAAAACATTTTCCCACACTGTTTTCTAATGCGACTCTTCCTTGAAACAAACTAGTGGATGTTTACCTCATCCTTGAACAGAGATGTACCGGATACCGGATATTCAGTCAGTGCTGATTCTTACGTGTGGTTATTTGCTTTCGATTATTGTGCGTGTTTGGAACTGGTTTATCTACCCGCTGGGAGTACTGAGGTTTGCTCAAGTGCCAGCTTATGCGCCGGTACCTGTACCTTTGGATTCGGCAAGATTTGAACTTTCTAAAACTGCCTTCCAATCAGACGTCACTCTTATAGTTCGGAAAATATAGAGTTTTCTTTAAACCCTTGCAATTGGACAGTTTTCAACAAATGAAAAAGCACATTTTGCATTCGAGACGTCTGTTACAATTCGATATATTTGTTTATATTGATTTGTTGGGAAAACTTTAATCTTTTTCTTCGTGTAAAGTTTACCACATTTACTGTAATGGTTTTATTTGTACAGTCCTGTGAAATACAGACTTTTGTTGAATTCAATACTCGCCATTCTCATGCTTTGCAAGCGTTGTTCTAACGGTCGAGTCACACAGAATGTTGTAAAGGCTAGGTACGTAAGAGGTTTTATTCGTTTGATTTAATATTGTGATTCAAGTACAACTAAGTGAAATACGTTTAAAAAAATAAGAATTTACAAGTATACAGTTCAATTCTTTGATTTATCCTCTACACTTTGTTATAATAATATTTCATTTTTGGGCAAAGCATATATTCCTAAATTACTATTCAAACTAGGCCTAGTTTTGTTAGCAGTCTTGTAGTAGGAACATAAAAACTGGTATTTTCAAAAAAAAGAAATTTGAAATTAATTTGTTTTTTGAGCTAATAACTTTGTAAATTTTACATCAATCAATTTTGTATTAGCATATATGAATTCTTTGAACCTTTCTCTACAAAAAGCTATGATATACTTTTGGATTGTGGTATAATTAGTATATTTGGCGAAGTTTTGAAAAAATGCTTGCAACAAGCACCGAAATGGCTTGGCATTGCAAAAATTAACTAGGACAGCCCTAGGGTTAATTAATTTGAAATGAATTATAAAAGTATAATTGCCTTATATTAGGTAGTTGTTAGGGTAGAAAGGAACCTGTAAAAATTATAGTTATTTTTCTATTTAAGCTTATTTCTGTTCTTGTTAGTAAAATGCATATTGAAACTATAATTACCTGATAATTGACTCTTAATGAATATCCGAATTTAAAAAAATATATTTTTGTTATAAGTATTTTGATTTGAATAAAAACCCCGAGCCACAAAACAAGGAACAAAGACAATAACCAAACAACTAAATTGTAAGTTATGTTTAACGTATTAAACATACGTTAAGTTAGGGTAACGTATTAAACATAACTTACAATTTAGTGGCTAGTTATTGTTTTTGTTCCTTGTTTTGTGGTTCGGGGTTTTTATTCAAATCAGTGACCTTAAAGAGGGTTGTTTTCTGAACAATTTAAACACAAAAATCATAATTCTCTCTTAAAAATTAAGACACTTATGGCCAAATGAAAATTAGTTATGGTAAAGGGTAGTTTTGAGAAAAAACGCAATTAAAGTTTGGAATACCAATTATGCCAAGATTGGTTTATTTCATGCCAACGCTTGTATTATTTATGCAGGTGCTTACCACAGAGTAAGCTACAACCTTGCATAATTAAGGAATTTTTTAATCATTGTGATTTTTAATAATAATAGATATTGTCTAGATTATTATTAATGTAATAATACAAAAGGGTGTTTGTTGGATTTTAAGCCTGCTTTATTACATTTTTAACCAGTCAAAGAAAAGGGCCATGTTGATGGGATGGATATCAAAATAATCAGAAGATGTTCTACTATTAGTAAAAACTAAAGTTAGTTTGAACATTGTATTATTAGTATCCAAGTCACAAATTAAAGTAAATCATTGCCAAACGCACACAATCATTGCCAAGCGTATAATAAACACTTTTCTGAAAACAAGATAATAAATAAAATAAAATATAAATTGGCTGATAACGACACAATTATAACAAAGACTGATAAAGGTAATACAGTTGTTATCATGGACAATAACCATTATAAATCTAAAGTAATGGATTTTATAAACAATAATAACATTCGTGAGTTAAAAACAGACCCTACTAAAACCTACAACAAGCAGCTAAATATTGTTTTAAATCAATGTACAACCTTATTTGACACATCAATGCGAGCAAGTTTAAAAACCATAAACCCGCGTGCCCCATCGTTTTCAGGCTTCCCAAAACTTTATAGAGAAAACGCACCCATCAGTCCTTTGGTGAATTTTACAACCGCCCCGGGGTACAAAGCAGCTAAGAATCTTACCCAAATTTTAAGAAATAGCATTGAACTGAATAATAACCATAGTTTAAAAAACAACACAGCTTTCATAGAAAAAATAAAAACATAATACCCAAACATAATTATATGATTGCCTCTTTTAACATCATTAATCTCTATAGCCTACTAACATCCCGGTCCAAGAAACTTTAACCATTGTAAGTGAATATCTTACCTCTGCAAATATATTAGAACACTACGAGTGTTAACCCTTCCGACGCGGCAAACGAGTATAACCACAACAGTAGACTTTGACCCAAACGCGTATTACGGCTAAAGTCGCAAAAATATATTTTTCCCTCAGGTTAATTAGATAGTTCAATAAAGTTCCGGTAGAATGCAGAGGCATGTCCGCTGTCTATTTACGAAGAGAAATATGTTTTGTTTAATGTTATACGCCTCAAGGCAGTGGAGGGGGGCATTAATAATTGTAAAATAATGGTTTTTTTGTAGTTTTTTTGTTTTTTTAACATTAACTTGTATTTTTTATATATCATTTCATAATATTACTGCTAGAATTTTAAAATAATCAAAAACTAAAATTTGTGTTTTTTAGAAAACAAGGTTTTTTACTATTATTTTGTTTTACGTAATAAAATTTTTAAATGCAACCAAAAAGCAATGATGATATTTTTTTAAAATTACCCTTTCACATACAAAACAAAAACAAAAATTAACTTTGAAGAAAAAACTAAAAAATGTTTAAGTTATTTCAGCGTTGGGGTGAAATAAGGCAAATTTTATTCAGCGTGCGAAGGGTTAAAACCCTCTGAGAATGATGACATGCCATCGAAATGTACATAAGGATAACGTATTAAACATAACTTACAATATAGTTGTTTAGTTATTGTTTTTGTTCCTTGTTTTGTGGTTCGGGGTGTTTATTCAAATCAGTGTGATTTTGTCGCCACTATGCTCTTTTATTTGTTTAATATAAGTATTTTAATAATTTATTGTAAGATAATCTTAAATACATTTTTTATAAATATTTATGCCCAAGAAGTATATATTTTTTAAACCCATTTAATTACTCTCCTATTTAGTTACCTTTCATAATTTTGTCGTGGTACTATTTAGAAGCTATGACAATTATGATTATTAGCAATATTAAGTTATTATAGCATGTTTTCTTGGCAAACGCCCTAGTGAAACTATCAAGTTTATCTCAATTTATTCCAACAGTTCAACGTTTATTCATGAAATGTACATTCAATACTTTTATAATATAGTGTTTGTGATATTTTATAAGCTCTACTAATTATTAGAAGTAGTCAGGTTAAAGCAATACTTAGGTACTCGCTTGTATCCTATACAGAAAGCAGACCTTCAGCAGGCGAGCAATCTTAGCACAGTAACAGAAGCATTCACTTACTTTAAAAAAAAAATTATTTCTTGCAAATTTGTATCTTTTATATATAGCTCTATGTGTGCACCCACTCAAATATTGAAACACCCAGCCTGAACCAAAAGGTCTCTCCAGCACGAAATTCAACACACATATAGACCTAGTGGAGGTAACTAAGAAACTTGTAATATAATTTATTCCAATTTCAACCAATAAAAAAATTTGAGAAAAAATTCAAATTCGCTATTTTTCAATCTCAAACTGAGACGTGGTTCAGACATGAAGATCAAAGACTCATTCAGGTAATACAAGTTAAAAGTGACAAATTCAATAAAATTGAATGCAGCTCCAAGTTCATTGTGTTATACAGTGTGTCAACTCATATTTTAAACGATTGTCAATTTGGAATAACCTGGTGGTTTTAAAATTGTGATAACATTAATCATTTTTTCAATATGGCAACCAACTTAATTTTTTTAACGGAAACCTCCAATTTTTATTACATTTTCTGTTTTTTGCGTAACTTTAAGAGTTTTTGTTCTTTGCATTTTTATAAACAACCGTTTAAATGTAAATTTGTTTTTATTGTTGAAAGACTACAGCAAATTGGGGGTTGAAAGATACAAAATAATTCCGATTTAAAAGATACTTGAAATGACATGTTTTATCAAATCACACTATACAAATTACAAACATAATATTTTAATGGCCGGTCGAGAGTTATCTTTGTAAAACTTGAAACTGTGAGCTTTCTTAGTGTGACTTGATAAAAGCATCTTTTGAATAATTTATTAGCTTCTAGCTCCAAGTTGCTATAGCCTTTCAAAAATAAATTTCAAGTCAAATTTACACGAATACGGTTGGAATTATAACCTGTATGTTATCAAAATGACAATGTTGTCCCCCATGTTTGTGGCCATAGCAAAATTTCCAGCTAAAATATCAAGCTGAAAATACACAAGTATAGACACGCAGCTTGTTAAGTAGCAGGAATGGGAAAACACACAAGTGTGCAAATAGCCTTTCTATGATAATGAATATTAGACTAAAAAAGTTGTTCTTTTAAGTGGGTAGTTACTGACAAAAATATGCATAACACCAATAGTAAATATGGTTTAATGTTTCTAGTTTATGTTGATTGCTCACCTTTTCGTACTCATACTTAGTCGGCTGACCATAACGGATCTGAAGGTTTCGTGACTGGTAATCTAAACAATTACTGCAAGAAACGAGCTCCCTGAAAGCCCCTGTACAAATAAATACATGCTTAAAAATTTTCGAATTGTCAATATATTTATGTTGACACGTTGAATATGAATTATGATATAAAGGCTTGAAATGCCAATTTATGAGCAATACCGGTTGAGTCATGAGTCAACTATCAAAAAACACAAAGACTGGGTTACACAGACTGTAACTATCACACACAAGACAGATGGTATGTAGTAGTGATGAGCAAAACAGGTCATTTCAAAGATTCAGATCATTTGGATTCGTTCACCAAAAGGACTCGTTCATTCGGATCACTAGCACACACCAATCTCTCTTTTCCATTTTAAAATTTTTTGTTTGTTCGTCATACATGAATCATACAGTTTAAAAAATATTTTCTTTTTAATTGCTGTATAGAAAAAACAAAACCAAATAGACACGTTTTTTATTTGAATAAATTATATTTTAAAAGAGAATGAGAGAAATAAATGTACCTACTCAAATTATTTTATCTAAATTATTTAAAACTATTAAAGCATTTACATTATTAGTATTTAAACGGCAATGTTGTAATGCCACAACAAGCCTTGGAAAATTGCAACTTTTACTTTGAAAAAGATAAGCGAAATAACGATAAAAGAACATACTGGATTAGGCCTAAATTTACACAAGATAAGTTTCATTGTGAACCCAGAGTCAAATGACATACTACTGATCCAAGATACAAAAAGACTGACTACTGACCCGGTTCCAAAGGAACGATGAATGAAAAATGATTGAACTGATCGAATCAGCTTTATGGTCTTTCCTTTCGGGTCTTTTCTTTACGTAAATTTCATCCTACTTAGTAGTGTTATTAGTTTTCCTATTAACTTTTTTAAGTTTGTGTTATCATTTCTTATAGGCATAAGGTAGAAGTTAAGAAAATATTCGTAACATGTGATTTATTTAATCTGGCTCAGTAGGTGATTCTGATCATCAAATAATCAAGATACAAATCTATTGGATCCGCCCTTGGACCCGTTCATTATGAACGAATCGTTCATGATCCACCCACCACTATGTAGTACACTAATATATTTTTTAATTGCCCTCCTCTGATTAAGGAAAGTTGACATTCCTTTAACAAGGAAACAGAAAATGTCCAGTAAAGACAGCCACTCAAATTCAGTTTGTATTCTTTGTTTTAAGAGTTACACAAAACTGAACTCAACTAATAAACTCAGTAAACTGTGTCATTTATTTGTTTTTATTTTGTATATGCGAAAAACCTTAGCAGTTATTATTGCCTTTACATAATGCTCATAAATGAATAAGTAAATTGAGATAATTATTAACAATCACATACAGGTAAAAAATTTAAACATTTAATTTACACTACTGAAACTAGATAGCAATAACGATAAAATTTTAATTATAACTAAATATCAAGGTAATAAATCTTAACATGGCATATGTGTTATCCTCATAACCCTCAAAAAATCTGAAAATGAGTTTTTTGTGTTTTTTATTCTTTTACCCTTCCTATAACATAACTGCAAAATATTATAACCCACAAATATTTCTATTATTAGTTATTTGAATAAATGCAATTACTCGTAACAACATAAAGCACATATTTAGGAAGGTTTTTTGCATGCCCTGAAAAAATTTGTTATTGTGGGTTACGATATATTGCCAGAAGACCAACGATTTGCTGTTACGTTGTATAAACAAATTCTTTATTTTATTTATAATTTTAATGTCAAAGGGGCATGTGTTCACCCTAATTGAAGCAGTGAATTAAAAAAAATCTTAAATCTATACAACAAAATTTGTTTGCCAAACATTTAAGTATTGTTCACTACATATTCAACTCTTGTTCAGATTGAAAATTTTCAGTTTTGAACTGAGCAATTAAATAACACACAAGGCATGCGCTTTTAAAATAATGCCAACTGCAAAAATTACTATCACTATAATAGAAATTTATCCCAAAATGCAAAAAATACATTTAAAGAAACAATTATCTGATTGGAGAATTTAAGTATATGGAAAAACTAAATGTCCAACATAGAACCTATTCCATTTCAAGACCTTAATCTACAACAAATACTAACTAATCCAGGCCTAGAACTAAGTAGTCAAAATCATGTAAATTAATAATCTAAAATTATACGAATTGGAATAGAAAATTACAGGTTAAAAATGGTTCTGCCTTCATTATTTTTATATTAAAAGGTTAATGCAATAAAATAGGCCTCTAGGCTTTTAGAAACAAACTTTAAAAGCATAAAATTGTTTTTGTCATGTTTAATATTTTCTACATTGACTCTACTACACTGGCTGGCAGAACACCAAACACTGTTCGTTGAACATAAATAAAATCAGCGAACTGGTTCGGCATACATGTTTGCTCAGTGCGGACACACCTTAACATTCGTGCTAAGTGACAAATTAAGAACTTAACATTCGCAGGTACTTAGCTCAGATATTCGTGAATTTGTATTTTGAAAGTAACAATAAGAGTAACTTCAACTTGTTGAGAAAACAATAACAGTATTCATTGGTGGGAAGTCTTATATTTAAAATAGAAATCAAAAGCCGCGACATTTCCATACATGAAAGTTAAAAATGGAAATATCTGTTTTCCAAGTAACTGCACATCAATAAATAGTTTCAGCCGCCAACAACTAAGTAAACTTTGTACAATTCACAAAACTATGTATTTATTTAAATTTGTATTGCTTAAGAAACATATTTCTCAGTTCAACCAATTTTCTTCACTTTATTAAAATCCCAAAAAAGTCTTAACCTTCTGGTTCTACATGGGAAGATAGCCTCAACATCTGTGGAGGATTCCGAAAATAACCGTTAAGGCGCTACTCTACAAGTTACTTCTCCTGTTTTAAAATAGTAACTTAAAAAAAAATTGTTTTATTTACTATTATTATTTTTTGTTTGTTTAAAGATTCCCTCTTCTTTTTGATTTTCGATCAATAACCTCGATATGTGGACACAGAATTTTCTCCAATGCGAAGATATTCTGTAATTATCGCTTAGGAACCGATTTCTTTAAAACTCACTTTTGTAAAATTATGAACTGCACGGATGTTGTTATCTCTAAGATTTGATCTTGGTCGCCAATCATGAATTTCATTTGCCACACTTTCTAGCCCAATCAATCACTTGGGCTTAGTCAGTATAGGGTCTTTGAACTGAGCCTTCGACCCTTTCCTTTGATAAAAACTTAATTTTTATAATTTGTTGCTAAATAGATGATGGAACCTCTTGCTAATGGTCAAGAAGGAACTGAGAGAAACAGCCCATTAAGCGGGTTCCTCACTCATAACACATTGACCTACAACAATGTTTTGTGGGAACTCTGCAAGCCCACTTGGGATTGTACAAGAAGACGGAGCAAAAGTTAGTTGCTTGTAAATATTTTTAATTCTACTATCAGAGTTCAGCTAACATGTTGGCACAAACCTACTAAATAACAAGTTAAATACAAATTTTAAAACCCCCGAACGGCTGAACAGATTTTATTTAATCATAGCTATAAGAACAGTATCGATCAAGTCACCTTTCAAATAAAAAAACTAAATCAAAATCTGTGCATCCGTTTGCGAGCTACTATGCCAGAGACAGATACACGCGTTAAACTTAACACCCCTCAGGGGTTAAAAAACCGCAATAATAATGACTTACCCGATCCGGGGAACCACCCCTCCAAATCGAGCTTCTTGGCAGCAGCATGATTTAGTGCTCCCGAGACAATGTTCACTACTCTATACGCAATCCCTAGCTTCTCATAGAATTCTTTAGAATTGTTGATCAGTTCTTCCATCATGTTGTATGATGAGTTTTCGTGAGGGGATGTAATAGCAAACTGTTCAATCTAAAGCAATAAAACAATGTTTTAAATCCATACTAATAGCAAATAGTAAGGTTACATACATTTCAAGAATTGTGAAGTAAACATATATTTATAACATTCTTGATTTTTGCAGTCAAATTATTAGGATATTGTAAATAGTATAATGTCTTACCATTCATTTTTGTAGGGTGCCTACATGTTTCACCGCACTATTTGGCAACATCTCCAAGGCATAAACTAATCCACTTGTTTCGTCAACATGTTATTATTTATTTTATTCCAAGCCTCTGGATTATTCTAAATATATTTATGGTATTTACCTTTTTTTGGTCTGTTTAAATAATCCTATTTGATTGTTTATTTTAACCGTTTTAGTAAATTCAGTGATTATAATATTTATAAAGAAATTTTTTAAGTGTATATTGTGTTTACGTATTTGTGTTTTTAATATGTGAAGTTTGTGTTCATGACGAGAGCAAAGCCTGATGATGTCTCTGTGAAGACGAAACGGCCGTAGCTAATAACAATCAAATAGGATTATTTAAACAGACCAAAAAAAGGTAAATACCATAAATAACATGTTATTGACGACTCACACATGCATATTTATTACATATAGGCTACAACACACTAAAGATTGAAACATTTAACCCCTTACCAGTTTCCTTTTTCGCTCAAAATAACATTTTTTACATAAAAACAATGTTAGAAGCATACTGTTGCAATAATACTTATTGTTAGGGCTAAGTTAACCTAGCAACACACAGTGAATTTGCAAAAACTAAAAAACAAACTGATTGCTATAAAAACGATATATAAAACAAACAAAAATTAACTTCCACTTTTTCTCTCTTTATTTACTAAAAACAAATATAACTTTATAAGAAACACTCGCTGAACTCTATAATCATTGCAATTATTTTAGTGACTAAAAATGGAACTAGATTGTTGTTCTATATTCAAGAACGGAATATTAGGACAGAAATAAAAATAAAACCGGACGATATTGCTGTGTCGGAATAATACGTCAGCAGCTGTTTCTGTGCACTATGTGTGTGAAGTAATATTCCACCTCAAACCTGCAAGAGGTTAACAAAGCCATTGCCTTGGATTGTTGTGGTCCAGATCTATATTGATACTAAAAATGCCACTAAATTAAAGCAGTTTAGAAATATGTAGGCCACCTTCAACAATGTATGTTAAAACGATGAAAAATGCTAGTAAAAAAGTTAATTATTTATCTGCATCGTTACATTGTTAATCTGCACCTAAACTAGGGCCCTAAATTAAAACAAAATAAGAAGAAATTAATAATAACAAGTGATTCCACTGATAAAAATATAGCGTTCCATTGGCGGCTCGTGCTATAGGTTCACTGGTTCAAATTGTGTTAACAACATAATATCTTAACAACTATTAAGTATTTAGTACTTGGTTTCATTAATTTAACAATATATAGTGAAAAGTTGTTAAAATACGATAGAGAGCTAAGTCGTTCTCAGCTGCCTGGTTCAACTCAAAGAATGAGCCTCCTGGCCTAGGTGAGGAGAACAGTGGGGGAATTGCCGTTTTAGCATTGTTTTTCGCTGCACTCTAGCTGCAATGACTCCCGACTCTTTCCGAAGATAGCCGAAGCTGCAGTTTACAACTAACTGTGTTATGTAAAAAAGCTTAGGCCTACTTTATCCTTTGCGTAGTTGGTGTTTGTTTACTTCTTTGATTTATAGGTTATGTCAGTTGTGCATATTCTATGAAGTTCGTGTTGGTGTGGACATATTAATAAATAATATTATTGCATTCAGTGTTGTTATTAGCGTTGTGTTAAGGTAAAGTTTTTAGAATGAACAGCGTTACATCTTTGCTAAGGGTAACTTTTCTTCTTTACCTCTTGAAGGAAAGAGTGTTATTAAAGTGTACAGGTATTTGTGTCACTTCATTATTTATGAGTCACTTTATGAACTAAAAACTTAAATAAACTAATGAATAAAGTATACGCTACTATGTAAGACAACATTTTTCTCAATTTTCCATTTATAATTAAGATCTATACTCCAATCTATCATGAAAACTGTAACCCAATTTTATCTCATTGCACGCTTTTCAGAGATGTCTTAAAACAATCAAATTTTAGTAAAAACAGGCCTAAAAGTAGAAATTCTTATGTTTAGTACTAAAAAAATTTGCAGTTGATTTGAACCCCCAAGGTAATAATTCACCAGCCGCCACTCTAGCGTTCCATAAAAAATTTACTTGTAACTTGCGATTATTGCTACATATATAACAAGCACTCAATGTATTCAAGTTACAAGTATTGCTTAAAAAAAATTACTATTCCACAGAAGTATTAGCAGCAAGTAATAAATGTAATTTGTAGCAAGTTTTATACAGGAGAATAGAGTTTGGTAAGAAGTATTATTCGTGGATATTTTTTATTTTCAAGCATGATCAAGAAGGATTGTGTAATAGGTGGTCAAATAACCTATAAGTTGTATATCATCGATTAGACCTATACAGGAAAATTTTAATACTGAATTTGAATTTAATGAGTGTTTCAGGTTAAGTCCTACTGCTACTGATGCGGAAACGATTGTTTAACATAGTGGGTTTAGGCTTTAATGACAAACTAACCAATATCATGCCTTGGAGCCACATCAAGATTTAAATACTAGGATCTCGATACGCTAAATTCCTGTTGTTAATATGACGGTGCAACGAACAGCAGGCTCCACGCATCTACGTTTAGTGAGGCAGAGGTGGCGGGCGTGTCTATTGGCAAGGCCCCTAAACTCTGGAAAGTTTAATGTGTGCACTGTCTTGTCAAAGCCTCACTAAGTCTCATTCACAACTGATCTTCTGCTACTGCGTTGTTGGCTTAATATAGCGCAAACAAATAGAAAGAGCTACATTAAACAGAAGAATTTGAAGGACTACTTTCCCGTCACAATACAATATGTGACTTTTGTCTGATACAATATTAGTTTTGTATTACTGTTCAGTGTGTAGTTTTTGTTAATAAGATTACATCATATCCTATTCTTTTTCCGTATTGCTTTGCACAGTACTGTGTTTGTAGTCATTGTACTTTGTAATGTACCTTTTCGCCTTACTCTAGAGTCATTTTTCCAAAAAGTCCGTATTATCCGAGTTTTTAGCTAGCCAAGGTTAGGCCGGTCTACAATACCTGGGTTAATCTAGGTCCTACTGTATTCCTATGTTTCGTTGGGTAATGAACACCCGATGTTGCATAATTCTGCTCCAGAATCTAACGGCTTTAGACAGTTTGTCGGTGAAACTACCAAAGCTAACAAAATTTTGTAGCAATATATTTTGCTGCCATTTTTCTAAAGTCAACTCAGTTGTTTTGTGGAACACCAACAATTACTAGTAGTAAATTACTAGTGTTAAAGTTTTGTGGGATAAAGATGAAGAGTTTCCCTGTGCTCCATGAATCGGCTTATAGGTTACAGTTGTACAAAGAGCTGTCGCTCTTCTCAGAGTGCGAGCAATGCTATTCACTTATAAGAAGTTGACCCGGTCCTCTAACGTATGTTATGATTATTTACAAACCTTCTCAAATTGGTGCACTCTGAAAATGCCACGTGTGTCCCTGCCGTGGGATCCCACTTCTTGCCTGAAGCAAGTTGACATGCCAACATAACGGATAGGCAGCCGATTTTCTGGGATCCACTCGTCTTTATGCAAAGCAGCGAGGGGTTGCTCAGATGTAGCTATAAGGAACTGTTCCTTATTTGGTGCTTCCTCGTCCGGTGTCTCGCTTCTATTTCCAGTGACCTTGAAAGAATAAAATAAAAACATAGGTACTTCAAATTATATTTTGTTGGTATGTAAATATATTCTATAAAAAAAAAAAATATTAAACTAACAAAATGTTAGTCATAGCAATAATATTTCTTACAAATTATTATACAAATAAACATGACATGTAACTGTGTTCGAATTGTACATGATACCACGGGGTTTGAAGTTTCAAGGAACAAGAAAATGGACTTTGACCTTTCACAGATCGAAGCTACTTAGATCTGTGTTAATACGTTGGATCAGTTGTAACTATTATTGGTCCACATGACTTATAAAAGTTTGCAGCAGATTTACCATGTTTTAAAAACTTAATATTTTAAGGAATAGGTGAAGAGCGAAAGCCAAGTTATTTATATTTTTTGTCTAATCTAATAAGAAAAGGCAGAACCAATCATCGCGTGTTATGGAGTTTTCCTCTCCAGTTTTTGTATAACTGTCTATTCTAAAGAAGTTCCCATCAAGTAACCTGAACCCCAATGATATGTAAATAAAGCGAATTAGGAGCACATTCAAAACTTTTAAGAGTTAACCGAACATCAGTAGAATAAAAAAAATTTATTGATGATTTAATTGATAATCATAGATTTTTTTAATCTTATCAAAAGTTTGTCTACAATATAGAGAAAAATTAGATATTTAAATGTAACAACAACTAATGGATTCTGATAACAAATTGAAAATGTTATCAAAAGTTTTGATGTCTATAATATAAAAGAAAAGAAAATAGTTAAAAAAATTAAATGTATGTACAAAACAACATCCAGAAATGGTATTTATTTTAAAAGAAACTACGTAAACAACAAAAATATGAATTTATAAAATGTTTTAGATGTGTAAAGTGCATGCTTACTGTTCACAATTAATCAACAACATTAAAATGATTGCAAGGCACAAGAAATACATTGCGAACTCTTGACAACTACTTTGATTGGTCAGTTGGACAAGCACGTTACGAACGAACATGATGAATGGACAAATCATTTTTTGATTAAACTACTCATTTTATGATTAGATTTTAGTGGGAAGATGTTTTGTTTTTAGTTTTGAAGGAAAACAAGCGTTTCACTTGATGTAATTCAGTGAGTAGATGGCACTATTATAGCTAACTAATTTTCTGTGTGACAAACGCTCTATGCTCCACAAATACTTTGAGTGTCGGTGACATCATTTGAAGCCATTGTCGATCTTTCTTGGTCTCCCAATGATAGCAATCACGCCCAAGAAAAAGTAGCATACTAACCTTAAAATACAAGCAATCGTAACATGTTAAGCCATCAAAAACAAAAACATATGACAACTTCGATGGCAATGGAATACATAAAATCAAATGTGACGATTGCCCAAAAATATATATAGGGCAGACTGGACGTTCATTTCGCACACGTTTTAAGGAACTCCTTCCCTCACCCAGATTAAACAAAATACAACATTCCAAGTTCGCCAAGCACCTAATTGACTATAACCATGGATATACCAATCTAGAATCAAATCTAGAAATATTACAACAATGCAAAAAGGGACCGATAATGAATGCCATAGAAGAATATGAAATATAAAAACAGCAAAAAACAGATTCTCATATTTTATTAAACAGGAAATCTCTATTCCAATCTCACACACTGTTTGACATACTACAACACTTTGAAAATAATACAGTTAATACCAGGAAGCATCTCACTGGCCTCCAGCGCTTATCAATTACGGCAATTTAAGTCCCTATATTGTACAACAGTACGAGTTTAAACTCAACGCGAGTAGCACGTGCTGATGATTTCCACACCGTCGACGTTAAATGTTAATTTATATATGTTCAATGTACATTGTAGTGTCTTTTGGATATATGTAATTATGTGTAGTGGTTTAAATTAATGTTTATAACAACGTTCCGAGTGCGCGAACCGCAACATTTGACAATGAATGAATAAATAGTTGAAACGGCCGTCATGGCATAAGATTGACAAAAAACACAAGGATTATACGACAGCTTCCAAGAAAAGGTAATTTACCTTCTGATTGGCTGAAACGAGGCTGTCCGTGTTTGTAAGAAAGCACATGTGGAGCTGGCCGAATTTTGTAAGGAACTCCACAAGTTCTGGATTTACATTGCAGTATATGCACTAAAACGTCAAAATGCAAGCTATGCTCTCTATAGAAGCCTTGTCTATAGTTTTATTTCAACAAACGCTCACTAAAATTTAGTTTAGGGTCTAAATAAATAGTGAAAAACTTATTTATGTCCAACACAAACTATAGTAAACTATTTTTATGACTATTTTGTAATGGTTTTATGCTGCTAACTATTAAATTAGTTACTTTGTTTCATGCAACAGAAATGTGCTATACACAAGTAAAAGTAACTCTTAATTATGAGTTCTACCAACACCAAATGCAATACAAGGCCTAAGCGCTCAGGCATGACATGAGCAAAGGAATACATCAGTATAGAAATCGCTTGCTTTATTAGATTATTTACAAAGTAAAACTATAGTTTTGCACGAAATTAGAAATCATTTTCTGATTTAAATTACGTCTATAGGATTAATATATTTATTTAAATAACCTATTTGTATTATATTAAAAGAATATTTATACGCAAAAAGATTTGATCTTGAAAAATATGAAATGTTAAAAATACATTTCGAATTTAAATTTTTTTTCAAAATACACTATTTGATCTTCATGGAGAATATACTAGCTTTATAAAACACCCTACCTATAAGAGCCTATATGTTCTAATTTAAATTAGGAGTCTCTCAAATTAAGTGCTATTATATTTTTAATCCTTGACGCAAATAGAGGCGCGTTATAAGTTTAACATGTGTATCTATCTGGGCCATCGTAGCTCCCAAACGGATGAACTCATTTTGATTAAGTTTTTTTGTTTGAAAGGTGACTTGATCGAGAATGTTTTTAGCTATGATTTAAGAGAATGTGTTCAGACGGTTTTTGTGTCAGGGTTTTTAGAACATATGTTTTATTTATTAAAAATATATATATATTAATATATTACAGCAGTAGAGCTAACATATCCGTAATTATTAGTCTACATCTTCAGGGTACTAAGCTTTCTATTATTATGTCCTTTGCCAGTATTATCATTTAATATACCACAGTAATGTTTTAAATGTATTTGAGTTACAGTTTATAATAATTGTTGCGATATCTTGCAACCGTGTTGTTCACATTCACTAAAATAATTTTAGTAAATATTCTTTTTTGGTTTTATTTTTAATATCAATTTAGAGACAAAAGTCCTCTTATTTTGTATATAGTTTAAAAGTCTTCTTCATACTTTTTCAGCAATTTATTAAAAAGGATATAATGATGTAAAACTAATTGCAATACATTGTCTTTTGGATATAACAACCGTCCCTGATTAAAATTTCTAACAAGTCTGTAATTGTCTTCAACAACCATTTCCTCGGGGGTAAAACTAAATTTTCTTTTCAAATTTCACAATTTACTTTTTTTTTAAACAACATAGGAACAATTTTTAACCTCTTAAAATTTTCAACATCCGCTGTATCAGTAATAATATTAAAATGATCAGAAATGTCTTCTTCTTCCTGCTGTAGGCCTAGAGCAGAAGTTTCATTATTTTCAAAAATTTGTTTCCTTTCAATAGCTCCGAAAGTGTATACTGACCGCCAGCTAATTGTCTGTATTGTCTCAATCTGTATTCGATTAAATCTGACTGTAATATACAGGGTGATTTAGAACAATGCGGCAATCTCCCGGAAGCTCATTCTATAGCTAAAAAATAATTTTTTTTTACAAAATAATTCATATCTAGAGAAATGGTTGACTGAGTTCCAACTTGATATGAAGTTTAACCTAACAATGATATATCTGAAGAAAAATAAGTGATTAAATCCAATTATGCGTTCCAAAATGGCCGCTGTTTGAACATTTCAAACCTAAATTACTCAAAAACCGTACATTTTAACAAAAAATATCACAATACCTTTTATGCAGCCCTTTTCATTTCCTATTGGATGGTCTCAAAGTCAACACAATCTACAATCATTATTGCAAAAATTAATGAGGCTAAATCAAGGTACTGCATGAATATCTGCATGATTCGAAAAAGTATGCACCTGTAATTAATTGTTCGGAAACTAATAATAACTCTGTACCCTTGTCATAAGTTATATTTAAAAGAATATCTGAAATTTTTTTTATGATTTGTGTTTAAAATTTTTTTTATAGTTGTCAATAGGCCTAATATCATTTGAACCACTTGATGAATTATGATTCCATTTTATTCAATAGCTCTAAAATCTCATTTGTATTATTTATAATAAATGGTATTTTATCCTTATTTTCACATAAACGTATAACACATTTCAAGCCCTACAAAAATGATTCTACTTTTAAATTTTCATTTATTACAACTGCATAAGTTACAATGGGTCCTAGTTCGTATTCTAATTAAAATATTGTTACTTTTGTTTTAACCCAACCTTCACGAAAATTTAAAAAATTTTAAAAGTTTATATGGGCTACATCATCCATCGGATATATCTGGGGCAAAAAATATGGCCGTCTTGTGCTGACATCATGTCACTGTCAGAGCACTTAGGCCTCGTATTATAGGTGGTGTTGATTCTACTCTGCTAAAATTTATTTAATAAACTGTAGCTCTGCTTTTATTAGTACACACTGTTAATAAGTAGTCTAATAGTTTTATGCATAATAATAGAATACTAATTGCCACTAACCTTATATAGTTCTTCCTCGAACTGTGCAAGCTGAGCCACCTGCTGCATCACCTCCTTGTGCATAAAAAAAGGAGGGTAGATTGGAGTATATCCCTTGGCTAACCACATGTGCATTGCCATATTGCACAAAGCCAATTGTAACAAAATGCCTGGGCCCTGCGCAAACACAAACATTCGATCATTAACGGGTAAATCGTATTAACGTGAAGAACGCTACTGTTTGTTCGCGATATTTTAATGAACATCGAATTACAGCCCTAGAAATTTAAAACACGTCGCTATTCCTATTGAAAAGCTTCACAGTTTTACATCAAAGTTGTCCTATTGCTTCAAACCGCTGAGATAAGCCAGAATGGCGTAGAATACAGACTTTGATTAAGGAAATAATGAAAAGTATTCTTACTGATAATTCATTGTCGGATAATCTAGCGAATGATATGAATACTTAGCCCTGTTGATGGCGGTAATATAGAGGATTGCGCTTTTAAAAAGCTAAAAGAAATAACTAACAGAATCAAAGCTTTGGAAGCAGAAAATTAAAAGAAGATATTGTTAGAGGTGAATAATGAAATTGACAAAGCCAAAGAATGTGACAAAAAAGGTCTGGATTTGAATGTACTGTCACAAATATTGACTCTGGGACAGATTAAAATATTATTAAATCCCAAGAAAAGAGAACACGACCTTATGTTTATAAATGCAGTGGTGTCCCGCTAATCCGGAAGCGATTTATTAAAAAGTTTAACTAATTATTTCGGTGGAAGGTCAGTACGAAAATAATTCAACGATGATGTTTGACGACCTCAGTTAGCTACGGTTGAAACACGCACACAAAGAAGTTGGCATGCATATCCTGTTTTAAAGAATTGACTCACTCCCTACAACAGTTTTTAGAAAGTCACTTTTGTTTCCTTTGCTTTAATTGTTACTTGATACCTACAAAATAAACTTGTACCATATTAATCGTGTTTTGTTGTTTTACGTACCGTTAAGTGCGAGTGTTTGTATGTGGAAATAGAAACAAAATGGAAGAAAGTGACTGTGACAATGGAGCAAATACTACAAACATTGTTTAAACGATGTAATTTTATAGTCATGATCAAAATTAATCTTTTCATTCATTTTTTAAATTCTTAATTAACAACAGTGTACTATATTAAGGTTTTTTTGTACTGAACAATCAATAAATTTTGAATTTTATTATTGTTTCGTTAATCCTACATCAGTTCATAGGATAAAACTTAGGACTACGAATTCAGTAATACTAAAACTTAAAATTAAGCTTTAAGAAGTTGTATTTATGACAAAAACATAAATTTGTATAGATTTATCCATCTAAAACTTGTATCACGTCATTTTAAGGCAAATTCGGATTAATACAAACTCTCGGTAATCCGGTCCCATCTAGTCCGGATTAACGGGACTCTACTACACTTGATATCAAGAATTAAATTTCCTTTAAATTATTTTAAAAAATAATATTGAAATTAATTTCAACAAGAAATTGTGTTGCATAAAGTCATATTTAAGACTAGTTCTAGCATAACTTTGTATATCCTTTATGTTTACAAATTAATATATTTAGCTTATGCTTTTTTATTTTACCAAAACTGTAAACAGTATTAATGCAAAATTACATCTTAGCTGGTAATTGGTAGAGTGAATGTAGTGGTATAGGTATTTGGTAGGCAATAAAATAGTATAATTGTAATAGAAAAGTATAAGTAGAAGGCTGCAATCAGTATAAGTTTAACACCGATAAAATATAACAAGACTCGAAAACAAATATAGTATTAATTGTATTTCTACAATTCCTATGTAAAAAAAAAACTATTTACAACGTATACTATAATCAATTCAATGCAAAACTATAAAAAAACGATGTAATAGTATTTCTAGCTCCTAAAATGTAAAAATGTTATTCTACATTATAGGTACAGCCTTCGGGAAAGTAGAGATGTACATCGTGTGTGTTGTAGATGGGCCGACTGAACTAAAACTGGGCAGCCAGATGAGCACACCTATTACTCATTCCACCATACATACTTCTGATTACTTAAAATTATAACAAACTAATTTATGAAATGGGAAAAATCAAAACCTAATATCGACTTCTCTTTTCTTAGCGGCTAAAATATTATAGTAATTATATAAATGCTTAGTTATACAAATTGCTTTAAATTACAACCATTCGAATTGACTACCAAATTAACGGTTCCCTCTATGGCTTGGCATAGTTAAAATGCAAAAATTTTGTTTTACATCTACTATACATACATATAAGTCTATATTTATATAAATGGGTTTACTGGTCTTGGGGCAGGTTTAAATTCTATTTTCTATATTGTGGCCGTGGCAGTGGCCTATGCATGGTACCACTTCTGTTTACTGTGATTGGTCAACATCCAAGCAAAGCCTAATCTTTGGTAATTTTAGGTGTTGTAGCTATGTGTTAGATGCTTTTTTATTTGCTTGTTAAAAGCTAGCAGTATTTATACTGTATGACTTTTTTTGTGGGCTTGCTTGTTTCATTGCGAGTGAAATATTTTAATTGTAATTTATGTTTTTCAATTTTATTTAACTATCATTTAATATTTTACGTAAATGTGTTTTATGTACAACCGCTGTAGTTATGACTTTTGTGTATGTACACACTTTTACAAGCAGGCGGACTGATATAAATAAGACCAAACAAAAATTACTAACTGAAAGGTTTTTGGCAACTAATTTATGTATAAACATCTTTGTCAAAGCTGAACTGAAATTCTGAATTAAGAATATTAACAACTTAAAATAATGCAACTAGCTGATTATTGTAATGTTAAGTATTGGTACTGTATACTTTATTGTCCGGTATAAAGTAGAATACAGGAAAACATGTGCAACTAGGGTATCAAGGCAGTTATCATACAAGCACAGAAAAGCTTTAGGCTTTCCATCTGTCGGGAACTGAAAAAAACGTCAGAAAGAACGAGATGGGTTTTTGAAAAGAAATATAACCTGCAATGAGACTTGGATCCATCATTTTGAGCCCGAGTCAAAGCAAGTAAGGGTAAGAAAATAGTTACAAACTCGCCCAAAAGTTTGAAAATTAATGCTTACAATTTTTCCTGACTGACCTAAAATAAGACTTGGTGTAATGAAGAAAATATTTGTATTCAAAAAATTATAATACAGACAACTTATAATTTGTTACATATGCAAATCTCATGTATGAATTATAGAAAAATGTAATTTGTGAGATCTTCGTCTGGTGAAACTTTAGTGTTAGGGACTTGTTACAAAGTTTACATAGCGATATATTTTTACGTCATAAGATCTGAATGTATATACCTAAAAACAGTGGTAACCATGTTGTGATTTCAAGGATATAAAATTATACCTCATAATTTAACCACGTTTAAGCAAGACACATACGGTAATTCTTTATGCCTCAGCCACTCGTCTTCTTTGCTCAATTTAAAACCATGTAATCATATTTTAAGAGAAGATGTGTTAGTGAAATATTTACCTTGAGAAAAAATCCTCGACCTCCGGCAACCATTCTTCCTTTTTCAAGCTCAACTCCGTCAATCATTTGGATCAGATCATAATGGGAATAGCGTTTTCTTGTACTTGTATCGCCCCATTCGAACTCGACGCGGTTATCATCCTACACACATACAAATTTGTTAAAATGGTTTCCATACTCTTTCACAGAGTCATAAATCAAGACAACAAAATAGAAGAACATTATGATTAAAGCTGAACCATTGTCATGGATCAACTTCAGCTTCACTGATTTTTACCTGAACGTATTTTTGACATTTCCTAACATTATACTTCTGTACAAATTGCAACAGTGTCACCAATAAAAGATCGTTAGTTTAATTTTAAACGTACAGTGAACTTCTGTTATGTGAATTAATGACGGAGTTGCATCAAGTTAATCCAGGTTTTAATATTTATTTTCACTGCCAAACTTTAAAAAAAGAGGTTATCAAATATTAACTTTGTATTGATAACAAAATAATAAAAAGGAATTGCAAACACTGACCTCTCCATACTCTACTCAACTTATGTACAAGGTCAAATAACAAAGAAACCATCTGCAACTATAGAATAGGGGAAAGAAGAACAGTGTGTGTGGCAGGTACCCTCCACCTAAATATAATAATAGATAGATTAGAAATATTAATTATGTATTCACATTGACAGTGAACGTGCTATATAGCTTGCATATGCATACTGTGTTGAGGGGTTCTGCCTTTATTTTGAGGACCTTCTACACCACCGGAATCCTGACATCGTCCGGAAGCTCTCACGACGATACTTTCAAAAAAGATCGCTTAGTTGACCTATTTCTTGGATCCTAGACAATAGTATAACCGTAAAGAATCTTCAGAGGCTACTCATGCTTTTTGGCTTAAACTCCCAACCCAGAATTAGTTTGAACAAACTATGCGTTTTATTTATTCTATCATTTCTAATAAAAACTCAAGTAGATACAATCAGAAGTTTTTTTCTTGTATTAGGTGATGTGTTATTGTTTTATTAAAATTTGGACCAACTTTGATGTAATTATGTTTCTTGAGAGGAGTTATGTGTGACGGGATAGAGGATCCCGAAAGCCTAAGACAATATGCTGATAAAAATTAAATAATTTTTATTTTCGATTTCTGTAATTCCCTGAGTAAGCATACAACCTTGAATGATTAATGATTATGATTTAATGGGTAAAAAGTTATTTTTAACCGTGGGAGAGAAACAAAAATTTAATTTGTCAGTGATCATGGAAGAGGGTGGAAAGGGGATTCAGTTAGTTAAACAGTTGACTCAGGAAAAGGCAGTTGAGTGCTGTCGTATTGCTTTGATTATTAATTTCTTCCTTATATTAAGTCCGTTCATTGCAAGAATTCTACGCGTATAGAAGTATTATTTGGAACTCTTAGGCACGGTGCACACTGGAGAAACTTAAGTTGCTTGCAACAGGTAGATAAGATTAAGAATAACACAAGGCTGTGCACACTGCGTTTCAAGAAACTTTTCCTGTTCCCTGTCGCTTGAGTTTCTTGTTTCAAGTGGTTTTGTTCATATAAATGTTTTGTATACATGATTGTTTGCCCCCTGAACTGTAATTAGTATTAAGCTAGGTTACATAAATTAGGTACCGTCAACAGTTCTGTTTCCTTTAATTAGCGACGACCGGTTTCGGAATCACACTATGCTTCCATTGTCAAATCACAAGAAACACGAAACACAAATAACAAAAAGCACACCTAACATTAAATAAAACAACACAAGTCCAACATTAATAAAAAACAAAAACAAAAAACACACGATGCACTTCGAGCATGCTGGCCAGCTTGGTAACTCTTTTTGGTCCGTAGCCGATGGTTTGCGGTATATATTGTATACAAGTTTACCATCCTGTTTTATCAGAGTCAGGTCAAGGAAATTAATTCTAGTATCTGCCTCAACCTCCAGTGTTAACTTCAAATTCAAGGCTATACCATTCAAGTATTCAAGTATTTATTATGTAGTAGCAATTGTCTATTGTTAACCTTATAGAACATAATAGTGTCGTCAACATAACGGTGGTACAGTGAAATCCTATTCGCGTGCGTGTTCTTCGGTGAAAAGATGTATGTGTTTTCAATGTGATTAAGATATATTTCGGACAGGATACTCGAGAGGGGGGCCCCATCGCCAAACCGTCTCTCTGCATATAAAATTTGTTATTAAAAGAAAAATAATTCTGTTGAAGAACAGTACGCTGTAGGTGCGACAGTTCCTTAATAGCTTCCGGTTCTAAAGTAGAGTTATTCCTTAAATTTTGTTCTAGTACGTCCAGAGTAAGGGCAACGGGAACGTTAGTATATAGATTAACTACGTCAAAAGACGCCATGGTGTGGGACTTAAGAAACTTGAAGTCTTTTGTCAAATTAACGAGATCCAAGCTGTTCTTTATGCTGCGGTCATTATTAAGCACTACGTTAGCACGAATGACTTTATCAAGTTTTTTAGCCGTATTGTACGATGGAGCGTTAGTAAAATTCACCACCGGTCTTATCGGTAGCCCGTCTTGGTGAATTTTAGGCATGCCCCTAAGTGTTGGTGCTCTGGGATCAATAATTTTCAAGAATCTTATTTCATCTTTGTTAAATAAACAATTTATTTGATTTAATATTGACTTAAGATTAGAATGGAACTTGCCAGTAGGATCATTCGGGACGTTATCTATAGAATTATCACGGACAACAAAGAGTTCCGTACGTCCGGCTGGCCAGCATGCTCGAAGTGTGTGGTATGTTTTTTGTTTTTATTTATTAATGTTGGACATGTGTTGTTTTATTTAATGTTAAGTGTGCTTTTTGTTATTTGTGTTTCGTGTTTCTTGTGACTTGACAATGGAAGCATAGTGTGATTCCGAAACCGGTCTTCGCTAATTAAAGGAAACAGAACTGTTGACGATACCTAATTTATGTAACCTAGCTTAATACAATTTTGTATTAATTTCTATAATAATTGCAAGTTGCCTGTGCTGCGGTTAGTAAATAAATGGCAGACATTTCAGCCCAAGTGAGGTTGGCAGAAGTTGTCGAAAAACTACCGCGTCTATAATTTTTGCCAGCTCAAGGCGTACAGCAACATGGTGAATGTTAAAAAGTGCGTGGGAAGCAGTGGCACGAGAATTGGTAAATCATGTATTTATTATGTTTTTAAGCATAAGTACAAAACAGATGAACAATAAGTGCTGTGCTGCTGATCCCTGATCAATGGGTGAACCCAATACTTCACTTTTTTTCTTATTTTGCAGCCACCACAACAACAAAACCGCATCGTAGTAATCGGAATCCATCACGAAACTGATGAAAACCATTTCTTCCGTGTGCATGTTCTAATGCAACTTGTATCTTGAAACCCATTTCATGAAACAGGTTTCTCCAGTGTGTTTTTTACAACTCTTAATGCCGTACTTTTACAAGAATAATTTTTTGTGTGAGAATAATGTAGTAAAGTACCAACAATTAATACATGAACAATTCAGCGATTATAAATAAGTGGTATTTGTATGGACAAATTCCGATCCTTACTTCGACGATAAATAATTATACAATGATAAATAAGTGTTTTTAGTTCGGACAAGTTCCGATCCCTACTTCGACAATACATAATCCTGCGATGTTAAGTGTTATTAGTACGGACTCGTTCCGACCCTTACTTTGACGATGAACTATTCTACGAGATATTTAAAAAGAACTGTGAATCTTAACTAACGACATAACAGTTAAGACGTTGAAGTTTTTATAAGTGAACTATCGCATCGAAAAAGAACTACGAACGTTTCACATCGGCTGGTGATGTTGAGTTGTCAATCAATGGTTCCATTGGGCTTATATACAACGAGTAAGACACGATTATTTATTAATTAACAGTTAAAATTTAATTGAATTGTTCGTCTTATCTAAATTCATAACTTGAACTATTTAATTTAAAATTTGATATTATACATATTGAAGTTCTTTGTCATTTTAAAATTGATTCGTTCTAAATGTTTCTGATACTTGTTATATTCAATTTTATCGTGCATGTCTGTAATTTTATAGATAAAATTCATTAAATTTAAATTATTAGTTGCCATATTTGTCTTGTGCTCATTTTTCATCAGTAACCTATACAATTGTTGTACTTGTATGATTTGCATGAGCCAACTCAATTAGCTTTATTATTTCTCTTCAAATCTGCATTCTGTTATTTATCCGAAATATTAAATCACATCTGTAAAATTTCAATATAATAGTGAAAAACCCACGAGGCTGAAACCCATGGACGGACGTAGCTAAAAAGATTCCTACTGGCTAATAAGAAACTGCTACAACTTACCTCGTTATCACTGATTGGAACGGATGGGTGGAGGATGTTGCCGATTTCGGACAAAGCATTGTTCCGAAGTGTCTCGGCAGAATCCATCTTTGCTTTGTTTTGTGTTGCCTCATGCTCAACCCTAGAGAGGATCATTCTAACCATCGGTATTTCCATGCCGCCCAAATCTGATAGTCCCACTTGTCCTAAGGTATCTGAATTAATTTGGGAACTTCCTAGCGAAGCATCTCCTCCGGAAATTGCGGCTTCACTTTCGTCCGGGTTCAATAACTGAAATAGACAAACAAGGCAGGTTAACAAAAAATCAGCTACTACATAATATAGGCCTATACGGGACCACACAAAAAAAATGCTACTTTGTAGGCCTACTTTCTATGCTACTTTGTTTATGGAATGAATAGAATGAAACTGATTTGTTATGTTTTGGTGTGCTAATTACGAATATACAGTAGAAGCTCTTTAATCGGTACAACTGTCGCCTGCTCGTTAAACATTGCATATGCTCGGGCGTGTGGTGGCGTTGGTTGCTAAATGCCTTTTTTTATGCCTACTACGTACATCTAGTACCACATTACATCATCAAACTATACTCTGGCATTCATGTTTTCTGTTACATTGCTTTTCAATTTTAATTTAATTTAGTTTAGCGTTTTTAATCTACTCTTATTTTTCCACTAAAAGTATGCACTACAAAGTTTTCTGAGTCGAGTAATAAGTGCAAACGTGTAACTCTTATGAGCAAAAGCTGCATTATCTTTAGAGGCTTGAAGAAAGTAAAAATAGAATTTGAATTATGCGTATTTATAATATAGTGTCATCGTCGATTTACAATATAAAAAACTAAAATAGGTTTGCTGCTCACGTTGTAACAGCATAAAAAATGTACACTAAAAAAGCTTAAACTGGAACAGTTCTTTATACCCTTGTTTCGGTACACAAGCAAAACAATTAAAGCGCAAGAAGGATTTGCCAGAAAAAAGAACACAAATTTTCAAATGGTTGGCTTCAAAAATGTAAAGTTTGGCACTAAATCCGTGGACTAGATGAGGCTAGTGAACCAGATCTTACTGTTTAGAACTGCAATTACAAAATGGAACAAGATTTTAGTAAACTATATATTTGTTAATAAATTTTCTGGACATGTTTATATTTAAAATGCATATATTTTTACAATAATAACTTTGTTAACAAAATCTTTCATGTTCCAAGACATGTCTAGATGAATACACGTTATAAAATAATACATTTTTTTTTTGTTATATTCGATTTAGCACACAATAAAAACTTCCATAAATTCACTATGATTAGCCTATTAGACTAAGAAACCGTACATGTACAAAAACATAAACAAAACGAGCGTTCCACAATTAATACAGGAAAACCAAACCGCTACTTTGAGAGATCACTGACTTGGTATAAGTCTAGTCAGTTAGATAAATAAATATACAAAACATTCAGAATAAAACTCACAAAACAATTTGAATAACAAGTAGCTACAACATAACATCTGAAACAATTTAAATATTAATTTAACATAGTGTACACTTTTAATAGGCCTAAATAAATTCATACAAAACCAACCACACAATCTATATATATACAAAAACCACTCATCCATAAAAAAAGTATCTCTCAGCTAGAGAGCTGAAATGTTGTATGGGTCATATAGTAAGGGCTCACTAAGAAGAAAGCATTTCAAAATGGCTTCAAAATACTATATGGGTGCTTTCGGCATTCTAAATCAAATGCAACAAGTTCAAAGTTGATAGGAAGAAGCGTTCTCGAGATAAGATGTCTTTTGCACATCTACTAACTAAAAATCACGAGTTAGGTGATTTACTTCAAAGTGGGGTAGTTCAACAGGAAAATTGAATGAAACATTAGGAAAATACATGCAGATAAGGGTGATAGGGTCTTCAGCCAACCATGGTTTAGAATTACATAATATAAATTAACAAGAACAAATAAGAGGAAATTTCTAAGAATTGAGTTTTGATCGATCGAAAATAAAAATAGCTGAAAACTTTAATTTACAAAATCTGCAGAAAATATGAAATTATATTAGCTTAAACAAGAAAAAAGGCATAAACGATTGAATCAATAAAAGATATTAAATTAACAATTCAAATAAACCTAGCCTAGCCTGATTATTAAGTTTAAGACAGTAGAAGTTGTACTCATGGTCTGTGGCGAATGTCAGAACCGTTTGTCCCAGTCTATGTATATTGTTTTATAGCATCACGACAATCTACGGTAATGAACCGAGCGACGCTCGATAGCGAACGTGTTAAGAAACCAAAATCGACAAATTACTGGAAAAAATACAGTTCTAACAAAAATTACTACGAATATTCTAACACCGGATAGTAAAAGTCGCAAGTTTTCTTTGAAATAATTCTAAATTGGCAGCTAATATAACAGACATCATTAGGTTAGAGAACAGTTACAGTTTAAGTTAATGCCAGATGTAGAGAACTTTTATATAAAATGTGTGTTGAGTGTTGTGGCATACAGTTACTGGCCGACATTGATATGAATGTAGCACTTATCTACAGATCAACAAAAATTAAATTTAGAAGTGTATTTTACAATGAAATTATATTCAATGTAAGGAACCCAAATGTAATAGTGCTATAGCAGGAGATTTTAATACCAACATAATTAGAGAAAATATAATTAAGCAAGAATTAAATGATATTATTAACATATTAAACTTTCATATTTTTTAGCCAACAAAATGTGATGTAAATTTTCAATAATAAGAGTTCATACCATCATTTTCCTTTCGATATCGCGGGTACACGCATCCTTCAACCTGTTTAAGCTTTTGGCTCTTAAGTTACCTGAAACATTTAAAAATCACATTTTAGGCTAAGTCGATTGTAGAGGAACATATCAAAACATGGAGCTCGCTTAGTATAAAACATTGGGGACAGAATCAAAAGCGAACTATATCTCGGGAAAATAGAGTGGGATAAATTTCTTACTTTCATAACGTAACTAAATATATAGAAATTTTAAATATTCTTGGAAACCTCTGGAAAAAACAGGAAATATATTGACAACTTAAATAAGTATTAAATGATTTACCTCTGTGTATCAATTGTAATATTTTGCTGTGTTAGGATTCCACTTTACTTTATTTGTGTTTGTGAATTAGACCACGCTTCTAACTTACGACCGCAGCATTAGCTGTAGTTAGCTATAGTTTCATGGCATTTCTAAATAGGTACTCTGTGCAGAATCTGACAAATGTAAATTAACGCTGTAACTGGAAGGTTTGTTAAACACAGCTGGAAATTATGGGCACAATAGTGTTTTCCTGTTGACGGTTACAATGTTTCCTGTACGTGGCAAAACATTGACATTTTTATGTTATAAATGTGAAAGATTGTCCGGAACTAAAAAAAAAAAAGAAGAAATATCTTCAAAGATTTCTTTAAATAAATGATGAGATCTCTGCACTTTGTAATGAATTAAATGTTGTTTGGTCAGACACAAATCGATTAAATAAGTTATTACCTTTCGATCGGACGCATTGATTTTCAAACACAATTGGGCGCTCGTGTAAGTAACCTCCGGGTATATAAAAACGAATTATCAAATATACATAAAAACTAATATACACACAAATATAATACAAAATATAAATCCACAAAACTAATACAAATTCAAATGTATTTACAATTCAACCTCCATGCTTACAAGAAACTATAGGCTACTTTGGAATCTCAGTAATGCGATGGTGCGGTCACGGAACTAAACACTGGAATCATTGTAACGAAAAGGCGCCGACGGATTTTACTTTTAGTCTTTACGCAGAACACTCCACTGTACGCAACTAACAAAACTTGTGAGGGTGGTAGGGGTTTCTATCTTACCTTAGAAAGCATGGTGGATACCAAGACTCAGCCCATACAAAAGTAATGTTTTTCTCCAAACATCTAGTGACCCAGAGGTGACCTCCGTGAAGCGCCCGATGGAAGGTTAATATGATAAATTTTAAAAACATTAATTACAATGTACTATTTAAATTATGATTTTAAATCAAGTAACTTTGTTAAATACTTGAATCTATGTTCATCATTCTCATCCCAATTCTCTCAAAGATAATTCTACACACTTTAGTGGACCATTCTATACGAGCGCCTTCAATGCAGGGTTAATAAAACTTACATCAAACTAAAATTATAGCATTCTGTACGAGGCGTTAACAACACAGCATTTTTGAAGCTGCAATAACTTATAGAAAGTTATTACTCAACAGCGCAAACAGAAAACCCCGAAAAGGAAAAGAAATATTTCAATTAGGTTCCACTTGCTGAACTTCAGGCTGAACTTCTTCTTCCTGATTTTCAAGTCAGGCGCGTGGTCGCTGATGTTTTGTTTCTGAACAAGATGATTTACAAACGGTCTGCTTGATTGTCCAATGCTTCTCTCCCGGGTGGATTTTCGTACTCCATTAGGGACTCGATCACTTGATCTGTTCGGCTGGCGGCACTACTCACGTGGCTATGACTTCCATGGTTCAATTGCAAGAATGATGAGGTTGGGGAACCACTTCTGCCACACAAATGACTTTTTCAATTATAGTGCCGCAACAATTCGTAAAAGAGTACTTTTAAACACACTACTTTTAAATGTAGTTTACTTATTGAGTTTAACAATCCTCTCCGTGGAATAAGTGTATCCTCCGTGGACAGCTTATGAAAATAAATTGTTTATAATTTTGTAAAATCAACTTCAAAAACTTGACCACATACGGTATATAGCAAAGTTCCTTAGTATTAGAACAATGAATACAAATAAAATGTTTAAATATTATTGCACATTTAAAAAAATGTTATCTCTCCTCTACTCAATTTGTACCTTATTTAGAGAATGACCCATATAGGCCTACTGATAAAAAATTTATCGCTACAAATTTAAGAAATACAGTAACACCTTTTTACATTCCAACTTGAAGATAAAAAATTATTGATGCAATTGTATTATCACCTGTGAAGTAACATCTGAAGCAAACCTATTATATTATGAAATCACCTTTTATGAAATTTTCTTCAGCGGTTCATTGATCCGCATATTTTTATACACACCCTGAACAGAGGGAGATTATTTAAGTATAGGTTTCAATTAAATATTAAACTTTATACATTTTTGAAACTGTTCAATTTACACTAATCGTTTTAAAATTGTAGATTCAGCTGCAACATCGATTAGGGGAGAGTGGGGCACTTTCATACAAAATCAACATGCACATTCAAAATATTTTTTATAATTTTTATTTATAAAGGAAATTTCTTCAAAATTTAGAATTTGATTCAGTATTTAGTTGGCTATAGACTATTGCTATATTTTTCAAAGAAAAGAAAAACTATTATTTTAAATTAATTAAACTGTGAAGCTCTGCATTTTGTATGAAAGTGCCCCATGTTGGGGTAGTTTCATACAAGAGCGGGGCACTTTCATACAACAAATAAAACACTACAGATATGACCTTTAAATCATAATAACTTTATTGCTTATATAAGTGTTACATTATAAAAGTATAAGAATGTTACTTAAAAACATTTGTTATTATTGGTTATAAATTCATTGCTTATGAGAGTTCATATTTAGCCCAGATTGTAGTTTGATAAATCTACAGGAAATACTAATCCACCCAGAGCTCTCTTAGTTCCACCGATAATTGTCGGTTGTAGCAATTTTGCAACTGTATCTTCCAACATAACATCACTTGTGTCTTTGTTTGGTGGGAACAAAAATTTACGTCTATTTTGGGTGCGAAAAAAATTAATTTTAAATTCCGAGAAACCAAATTTTTTCATCGATTTGACCAACAAAATACTTTTTTAATATTAAATCTAACCATAACAAACTCATTAATCCCTAAATTTTTAGGAGATGGAGGTCTTCCATCAGTTCTAGTTTACACTCGTTATCGTTTTGTTCTTCATCGATAGAAGTAGAATCATCTTCAACAATTCTAACATTAAGCAACAATTGTCTTTTTTACTTCAATAGGCTTAAATAGATTTTCCCTTTTACTTTTGAAACTTTTTTCTTGTTTTATTTTGTGCTTCAAATCTGACTGTAACATTAAAAGCCTATCTTTTTCAGGTGTATCGGTAAGAATACGCGCCTTTCCTTTTTCTCTCGAATTCACGTTTATAACTCTAGGACCAACTTTGGGAAAACGTCCAACACTTTCTGGTGTAGGCTCATTCTTTAAAGTTTCAATTTTTCTCACCAGGAAACCCTTTAGTGTTAGATGTATGAGGATCATAACTATAATGCATACATATTTTGGGAGTTCTATAGGATTGGTCTAGGTTTACAACCATTTTCGGCAAGTTAAGCTTAGATGATTTGCCAGTTGTAGATGACACAGAAGAGAAACGCTTCTCGGGCTGATTTGAGTTAGGCATGTCTGGTGGTCTTCTTAACATAAGTTTGGACTATTTACTGAATAAATTAGGAATAGCTTACCGAAACATTGGAATGTCAATTCTGTTAGGCCTACTATAACTAGGATAAAACAAAGGCATATGCTTGGATAAATGAGAAGATTATAACCTAAAATAATCAAACTAAAATTCTATATGTTAAGTTTAGGCTATATACAATAAATTTAATAGTGGTACAAGGCCCTAATGATAAATTACAAATCTACAGAAAGGCTAGACTGCTTATTTAAATCCACTTAAACAAATATGAACATAAAAGTTAGTTATTCATACGAGAATATATTTAGCTCATTTCATTCATCCTCATTTAACCTCTGAAAAATTAAATAAATCTATGTCTATTTAAAATAAATTATCTTAGAAGTTATACAATTTAAATAACCCAGTAAGATAGTTTGAACTATGTTTGTATGAATGTGCCTCACTGTATAAAACTGCCCCACATTTTGTGTATGAAAGTGCCCCTATGGTACTTAATTTAAAAATCACCTTGTAGTTCTGTTATTGGTTAGAATTGGATATTGTAATTTTGCACACAGGTTCTTAAAAGTATTTGTTTCTTTATAATAATAACACATTTAGTAAGAAATATCATAGTCACAACTTACTTCATTTAATTGCAAGTGCAAAAAAATTTACTTTTTTGGTCAAATTTGGAATTTCTTCTCTTGAAACTATAAATATTCAACTGTAAAGCTGAAACTTTTGTAGGAAGTAGAATAAAGCATGAGTTACATATTATGTTCAATGATACATTTCCTGCTGCCATATTTACTGGGAAATTCAAACTGTATGAAAGTGCCCCTGTATGAAAGTGCCCCACTCTCCCCTAACTATAAAACGTCTTAACCCTTAAGTGGCTAATGTCCGACATCGGTGGTTTAGAAAAAAGAAATAGCATCAGATTGATCAGATTCCTCCAAAGGTTTTTTTAATGTGATAATTAACATGACACCTAATTCTTGTTTAAGTATAACAACAGTCTTAGAGTGAACCAAACTAATTAGTGACAGTGATATTTATCAAATTGGCATCACTGATCATAAAGCGACAACTGAGTCAATATTTGTAAATGTTTTATTTTGTGCACAATAGGCCGACTACTATATATAGTACAGTAATAAGAATTTGTTTGCAAATGACGACCTTATTTTAGTAAATAAAGTAATGCTCCCAATCTAAGTAGGCCTACATTTTACTACTGAATATTGAATGCTCATAGGCCTATACATACTAAAAACTGTAATTTAGAACTTCCATCTATTTTTTTAATGCTTGCATTTCTGTCATACACAACTTAGCCTAATTGATGTTACCAACTTACTTATGTTTACAAAGTGGAAACATATTAGGTCCTTGTTATACACACCGGATTGACTTAATGTATTACATCGATGTAGATCGAATATCGTATGTAGGCCTATATCGTATGATGTAGTAAAGTACGGTAGGCCTAAACATTAAGTACTTATGTAGGCCTATTAAAGAATTTTATAAAGTGAAAAATGTTCCTGTTTTGCTCTACAAGTACGGTAGCCTATTAAGTGATGTTAAGTTGTAGGAATCAAGCAATCGAGTGTACTTGTGTACGCATGCGCAGACCAATGTCATTAAAAAGATATGTCTAATATTTCCCGAACTTAATTTTCTGTTTATAATTAAATACATTAATTTTTAAAATTATAATTTCTGTTTTAATTTATTTAAGACGTTTAGAAATAGAATTGAAGGCGAAACTTTACTATTCGACTCTATGCTAACCTAGAGCTAACAGAAATGCAAAAATAATAATAAATAAATACCTAAAAGGTTCTAACCTAACCTATTTAGTCACAGTATGTTTACCTGTATTCAACATTTAACAGTAGAATGTAAAACGTCGTTGTCTGCAAAAATATTAGGCTACAGTCGAATAGTAAAGCTACGTCGAATTGAATATTACATTTACGTAGGCCTATTAAGAGCATTTCTTACATATAGCCTAGCATGGCACCTGTGCCGCAATATGGCGAAGGGTTGTAATGTAGGCCTAAACTTTCACCTGATAATGTTCTAGTGCATTTTTGGCGCATAGATTGGCACCCTTGCCAGAATATGTTGTGGAGGTGCATTGTAAAATGTAGCCCACAGTCACAGGCAATGGCTAAGCCTACACCATATCATTACTGTGATAATTAGGACTATACAACTTATGAACACCAATGATGGCATGAATCTTATAACTGAAATAGGTTCTGCCAAAAATTATTAAAACAAATCTAAATTTAAATTAACAGCTTGGATGGGCAAAAACATTTTATGTATCAGCAAGCCTAGAGGCTTAGGCTAGTGAAACCAAGCAGAGTTAGTGGATTGATTTTGTTTAAAGAACTTTGACAAAAGCCATTACTAGATTGATAGGATGAATCTATTAGTAATGGTAATGTTTTTACAAACAAGTTCAAAACAAAACAAATATACGGTACCTAGGCTATGCACATAGGCATAGCATTCAAATTCAAGTAGGCTAGCCTAGCCATGCCTCACTGCTGATACAAACCCAACTATGTTATTATGATACAAACCAAACTATCGGGTATTAAACTACAGTAGGCCTATAGTTAACTTTTTTTTAAGAAGAATTACTAATAAATTTAAACATACTAAATCCAACTTACATCGCAGCCAAACGTTGTCGGCCTGAATGACTTGTTCAATCAAGGAAACTTCTTTAAATCGAAATCGTTGGTTCCTTATCATTTTGCTGATATCAGCACCTCTATGAGCTCGAAATAAATCAATATCCAAAACCATTTTAGAATGTTTTTTCTTATGCGATTGAATTGGAATCCTGCAACTAAGCAAATGGATGTAACGTCCAGCAGTTCCAACTTTCCAAGAGAGACGGATATGAACTGGTGTCTGGTGTGGTCTCTATCCGTTCTTCAGTTTCCGTAACTGACATACTTCCGTTAAACTAGGTCAGGCATAGAAATCCTATTATTGTTCTCACTGGTGATAAAATCCACAATATATAATTCTGTTGTAAACATAATTTTAGAAATTTTTTGTAATTTTTGCAATGACATATATATGTGTGGACATTAACAGTTTTTTACAGTGCATTTAAAATATGCGTTCCTAATTATATTGTTTACTTTTATGTTAACCTTTAATAGAATAGAATATGTAATAAACATATTATTAAAAATAGAGTGTACTTCGTTCAGAGAATAACAAAATTTGTGATTTGTTTTGGGTATTTCTTGGTATTATCTTCTATTTTTAATTTATTCTACGGCAAACTATCTTCATATTTGTATTTATTAGTTTCGTCATTAACATAAATTCTGTTCAGATAATAAACATAACGAATTGGTATGGTTATGAACACTGTGAGCGTGCCTTATGCTTGAGTGGGAGTATACTCCCAAGAACAAATTTGATTGTTGAGCAACTAATTACATTGATTTTATCATTCATACTCATACAAAACTCAAAGTAAAGTCCAGCTACGAGTCGATCAACATACTCGTGATTCTCGGCAAGGGTTCCAGTGATCGTATCTTGAACTGAACTTACTTACTGGTTTGAATCGCCTCCTTAGTCCTTAGTTGGCACGAATTTGATCGTACATTGAAGGTTAGTCTGGTCACAGCGTGATTGTAGCCTACGTTTAATATACAAATATACCCTCTGCTATCTTCGTTCACATGAGTAGATCTACCTCTGTTCCCAAGTACCTCAACATACAGCCATATTCTCTACCCATCATTTAAAGTAAGGGGCCTACTCGTTTATTTTATTTAACAGTTTATTGGTGCACATTATTTACTATCAACTACATTTACTGTAGGATAATGCGGATATATTTTTGCAAGTAAACCAAGCAATTAAGGAATTCAGGCGACAGTAGAATCCAATTACTTTGGATTTCCTGTAGCATGATTACAGGAATAAGCCATTTTCCCCAGCCAGAAGCTATGGTAGGTATACATAAACATAACATCTTCTATTTATTCATTCTTGTACTGTCTAATAGAGGGTGTTAGGGGTTAAGTTGATGTTAGAAGTGAAGCGAGATACGATACGGTATTGTGTAGCCTTTGTAGGTTGTGGCAGTGGCGTAAACCCACACCCCCATAGACCCCGCGATGCGAGGGGGGCTGCGGTGCGAGAGGGCCCGCTCAAAAAAGCTAACTGATGTTAGAAAGAATTTTGAAGTATGAAAAACTTTGAAACCGATCTTGCAAATGCATGGGGAGTCATTAACCAGTTATAGACAGACACAAAAAATAAGAAAGTAAAAAAACATTTTGATGAACTTTTTCAAGACAAAGAGAGTTGAAAGACAGCGAAAAATATTTAAAAGTACTTGTTTTTGTTGCAACTCTAATTAGGCTCGAACCTATGACAGAAATCACTAGCCTTTTTTTCAGTTCTTTCCCCAACATTTTTATTGAAGGCAACCGATGTTGAATTATCTGAGAAAGTGAAATCCCTGGTCAATGACTATGAAGATGATTTGAGTGTCGACCTTAGTTTTCTAAACAACTCTTTTAGAATGACACTGAAATCAGATATTGGAAAAAAGATATCAATACGACATGTTAGCACATCTCTTTTTGGAAAACTACCCAACCGTATCTAGCTTCCCGGACTTGTGCAGTGCTTTACTTCTCTTCTTGACCTTACCAGTAACCGTGGCGAGTGTGGAGCGCTCATTTTTCCAAATTGAAGTTAATTAAAGAACACAATGACCCAAGAGAGAATGAGTGGCCTCAGCTTATTGAGTATTGAAAATGAACGAGCTAGAAATCTGGATTTGAATGAAGTAATCGAAGTGTTTGCATAAAAAAAGCGAGAAGAAAAGCGAGACTGAAAAGCCAAAACCAACTAAAAAGACAATATAAATTATTCTTTACAATTAAACAATAAAAACACTATATGCAAGTTGAACTTTATTATGTATTCATTTATTTAGTTTGCTTCCGTGAATAAGGCGATTCGAAAACACCTAGGTACATGTGTGTGTTGTGTTCTTTTTAATTTCTATTTTATTTCATATGTGCGTTTGTTTAGTTTTACTTTACTCGATTTTTATACACGTATAGCCTATATATTTCTCAATACAAATTTTGAAACTATTACTGCAGCGCAGATTTTTGAAGGGTCTTCTATAGTACCTTTCGTAAAACAGCAAAAATATGCACTTCGTACTACCGTGTTTCGGACGCCGTTTTTCAGCCTAAAAAGTTGTGAAACATCTTAAATTGTTCTTAAAGGCTTTGTGCTTTTGTCTTATATCTCATAATTGAAAGAAATCGTCGGCAACTCCTTTTAATCAACAGTTTAAATGAGTAAAAATCTATTATTTTTAACGAATTTTTTGGGAGTTTTAAGCAATAATTAACATATTTTAAGCTAACACGTAAAAAATATAAAGCCTTCTTTATAACTTAAAGTAGTTTCCCAGATTATTTATTTATAAATAGAACCCGAAACACGGTATTACGAATGCATGTTTCAACGATTTTGCGGTTTGAGTCAGGCCTTTTGCATTGAAATCATACTGTACACTCGGGAGTTTTCTTCAAGGTAAAGAAGAGCCTTAATGGTAAAGTGTAAGCTATTATAAATGTGAAAATTTGAAAAAATTACTTCTGAAGACAAATTATAAATTTAGTTGGATACACTACTAAAATATCATCTTTACTCTCTAAATTTTATTTTACTTGTAGGCTATAAATTTGAATTGTGAGTGTTAAGGCTTCTTTCAGCAAAACAGGTTATTTTATTTGTCAAAATAAAGAGAGCCCCTGGTTGTTCGTGTTTGCGTTAAAAAAATGTGCTGAATAAACTGGGGCCACGTAAATGTTTTGCGGGGGGGGGGGGGGGTCGAAAAACTTTACGCCACTGGGATGTGGTTATTATGCAACTGTGCTTAACTTAAATATCTCTTAAGCCCCGTCCACACTTGCAGACTTGTCTGCGGAAACATTGTCGGCCGACTGTCTCTCCGGTGTTTTTTCTTGTCTCCGGAGACTGTCGGCGGACAGTCTGCCGACTGTCCGCCGACAGTCTGTGTGTTTCTGGAGACAAAAGACAATGTTTTCTGTTTTCCAAACGAACGGGAAACACGCAGACTGTCGGCCGACTATCAAAATACTTATATGCAAAATATGCAAAATACTTTATACTGTAAAGTGATATTACTTTTTTAAACATTTTATACTTTTGTAAAGAACGTATATAATTTTATTTTAACTTTAATAAGTGACTCATGTATGCGTGTATTTTGATTTAATAAATTTGTAAATACAAATTTATATGTAATAATATTGTGTAGCTTAATGGTACACATTGTGTTTTAGTATTACCCAAGTGGAGGGGGCATTCCGGCCCGTAGTATAGTGTGGACTTAATGCAACCCTCAAACCCTCTGCTTCTAGATGTCAGTAGAGAGTCAGATCGTATGCATAGTGATCTGTTTACTGGTGATTTATTCCCACTGAAATATTTTTAGTGGATTTTTTCGTTTTTATTAGTTAAAATGACCACGTGGAATCAAGAGTCGACGATGAATTATCTGTTTGGATATTTTGAAGGTGTATTGTAAACTGGTAAATGAATCACCACTTGCTAGGTATCTCAAGACGGATGGTTGCTGAAATCGAAGCCCTGTATCGCGTACATTTCTTTGATATCTTTGGCCCAACGAATCCTAACAGAATTTCAAAATCTGTAGGTGTCATCCTCGTGAAGTTCCGAAAACCTGCACCATCTTCTAATCGGAGGTCGGATAACAAATTGTGGCCATAATAGGAACCTTCTTCGAGAAACTTGCGGGTCCACCATCGCCTCTTCCTTGGTAAATCAGCCACATGATTTAGAAAGATAAAGCACGCACAAGCTAAAACCACGACCTCTTCAGTCTCCATGTCGTCAAACACTGGCTTTCTAGTGTGGACGCAAAAGAAGACGGAGACTCGAATCACAAATTGTGTCGGCAGACAGTCGGCCGACAGTCTGCAGACAGTCGGCCGATTGTTTGCATACACAGTCTGCAAGTGTGGACGAGGCTTTATAGTCTACCCGCTTGCCGGGCCTGCCGGTGGCAAACTAGTGGAGAGGGCGTTGAATTCCGAGAAGTCAGGTATCACGGCCGAGCGGATAGACTATAGAGTATCGTGGAAAAAATATTAGTTTTAAATCCACAAAGTCAAACTATTAAAAACATATTTATTAGGACCGAAATTATATAAAGGTTAGTAGGCCAGTTGCTACTTACAGGTAGTTCTACTTTCGGTGCTGCCGCGCTAGTAGCACCCAGGGCTCTATAGCCCTGAGTAGCACCGGTGTTATTTGAAATTTAAATATTTTATAAATTGTGTGCAGTGGGAATATAATCGTAAGTAAAACTGTTGTATTTTGTTTTTTCAGTAAAACCTAACCAAACCTAAATTACAAAACTCGAAGTGTTATTTTTCATCTAAAACCGACCCAACAAATTTACAGACAGTGTTCAGCCGTTATTAACCTATTGGCAACTAGTGTTCAGCCGAAACATGAATATAACCCAATGCTTGAAATTACAAAATTAGGCGTAAGTTTACTATTCGACCCTAGGCTAATATTTTTGCAGACAACGACGTTGTTTTACATTTTACTGTTGAATACAGGTAAACATACTGTGACTAAATACTATAGGTTAGAACCTTTTAGGTTTTTTTAATTATTAGTCTTGCATTTCTGTTGCCATAGGTTAGCCTAGGGTCGAATAGTAAACTTCGCCCTAAATTATAATTTTTTTATAGGCCTTCGCAGAAATTTAATGAGTTGCAACACAAATATCTGCCTATAAGAAAAACTTAAATGGTGGGTTGGTAAACTTAAATAATCAATTTTATTCCTTGCAGAAATACTTTGATTACAATTTTATGCAGGCCTATCAGAATGTTTTTATTTTAGTATGTAATAACACAAAGCTAATGTATGCTTTTGTATCCTATATTTGATAGCTAATACAAATATAAAATCTATTGCTTTATGCGTACAAATTATGTAAACACAAAACATAAAATTGCCACAAAATATTAGCCTAAATATATTCTAGTAGCCTAAATATTATTAACTACGGTATGTTTAAATTGTCGTAAACCATTTATTTAGTATTGGGTTGTATTAGGTCTTAGTAAGTAATTATTTTATGTATGTTTAGTTTTATGCTTAAATCATGGGGAACAGAGTGGCATAGTGGTTAAACACTCCAGTCCGGCCTCCTACAGTTGGAAACTACAAAACAGTCGCTCGGATTCGTGCTTAGTTATTCGCTCTTCCGACATTATTAATCTAACTTGCAAAAACTAAAGATGTTTAGCGACAAAACTAAATAATAAATGTTTATTTTACCTCACACAAATAACGTGTTTATTGGGTGTAAACACGTTCCACTAACTGTAAAACTATCAAGTTTCCAAACAGTTCAAAGAGCAACAGTAAGTTATGCAGCTCAAGTTTGGGGTTATAGGGAATTTAATAGTGTTGAAAAAGTATTTAGGTTTTTTATAAAAAAGTTACTAGGTCTACCTCTAAACACACCAAATTATGCAATTTATTTGGAAACGGGGATAGATAAGCTGTATTTGTATACATTGAAGCTTCATTTTAAGTATTTGTTTGGAGTGTTAGCTATGCCGGAAGACCGGTTGCCAAAAATTTTGGCAAAAAAAATAGTGAATTCTAACATTTCATGGTATGGTATAAAGAATGGAAGATTTTAGGGACCAAATATGAAGTGGGGATAGACAAGAATTTAGAAGTGTGGGACAAAATTAACTGTAGTTTTAAAAATACTCAATTAAAATATTTACTGAAAAAATTAAGTTTGGAACAGAGGGAACAGCTTCTACTAGCAGCAAAAAATGGGAAATTCCATAAAATTTACTCCAGTTTGATTTTAACCTAGGGCAAAAACACTATTTTAACTGTAGTAAAAATGAATATAAGTTGCAGGAAATAAAATGGGCATTTAAGTGTAGAGCCGAATTAATTCATTTAAATTTTAAACCATGGGTTGAACGGAGAAATTATCTTTGTTCGTTATGTAATATGGGAGTAAACGAAGACGTTTACCATTTTGTGGCAGAATGCCCGATATTGGTGCAACATAGAAAATCTTACCTGGGTAAAGAAAGATTATCGATGTCAGAGTTCAAGGACTTTATCAGACTTGGGAAAGTTAACCAAAATATTTAACTGATTAAAGTTAAAGTTAATGCCAGAAAAAAATAACTGATTAAAGTTAAAGTTAATGTCTGAAAAAATTAACTGATTAAAGTTAAAGTTAAAAAAAATTAACTGATTAAAGTTAAAAGTTAAAATACGGCACGACATAAGGTTTATTAATACGCACGCGCGACGTTTAATTTGATTGATCTCAATTTGTGATTCAAGTAAAGCTAATTAAAATACTTTTGTGGAATAATAATTTAGGCCTACAAGTATACGGTTCAATTCTTTGATTTATTCTCTACACTTTCTTATAATAATATTTTTTTCATTTTTGGGCAAAGGATATATTCCTAAATTTAAATTACTATTCAAACTAATCTTAGTTTTGTTAGCAGTCTTGTAGTAGAGGAACATAAAAACTGGCGTTTTCAAAATAAGAAATTTTAAATTGATAAATATTTTTATACAGTTCCTTTTAGAAGTAAATTATACAAAACTTCTGTACGTTTTGAAAAAAATACAAAAAATGTTTACTACTTTTTATGTAGGTCTAAAGTTGAACCTTTTCCTTTCATTACTAAACATTTTTTGTTTCTTGAGCTAATAACTTTGTAAAATTTACATCTATCAATTTTTTACTTGCATATATGAATTCTTTGAACCTTTCTGTACAAAAAAGCTATGGAACACTTTCAAATTGGTATATAATTACTATATTTGGCGAATTTTTGAAAATATGCTTGCAAACGTATACCTGCCAACTTTGAAAAATCAGAATCAGTAAAAACTACGCGCAAGTAATTTTGACCCTTTTTTAAGACACAACCCTGTATATAGCCATTATAACCTAATATCAGATTAATTCAGAGACAGTTAGTATTAAAATGGCTCAACTAAAAATTAGGATCACTTAAGAAGGAGTAATTTCATTTAATGGAATAACTCTTTCGGCAATAATTATGTCAATTCAACTAACCTTTTTAAAAACATGCATTAATAAAAATTTTAATAAGTTTTAGAGTGATACACAAAGGCTGGAGTAAAATGTATACAAACCTAATATTATTCTTTTTTAATTGCTCTTTTTTGAATGGTCATGCAGCAGTTAATATCCTTGTCTTGTTGTAAGAAATTATAAATAATATGGGAATGTTTATTATGGGAGTATTAAAAATGTCAGTTAACTTTATATGCATATTTATTAAAATATATAATTTGTTTGCTAAAAACTATTTGTTTGAGCCAAAAATATCTAGGCTACATAGGCCTATTATGATTTATGTTTACAATTGGATAAAAAGAAAGCTGTTTAGTCTATGTCTATGAATATTGAATCATTTCGACATGCTGCTGGACCAATGACATTGTAATTTCTAAAGTGGCAATGTCCTAAATAAATAAACTTAAAAAGTTAGATAGCTTTAAGAATTAGGCACAAAGGATTGAAACAGATGCCCGAATACAATTTGTGCCAATTTTATGAACTATCGTTGTTGAAATATTATTTAAAATACAATGACGAAAGTCAACAAAAGAATACGATGTCCGTATATTAAAACGCAATTTAATATACAACAGTGTATGTCCCCGAAAAATCGATGCCCGAATAAAATGTGTGCCAATTTTATGAACTATCGTTGTTGAAATACTATTACAATGACTAATGTACGCAAAAGAATACGACGTCCGAATATTATTAACGCTAATTTTATACAACGCCGGTATTAAAACGCAATTTAATATACAACAGCTTATGTCCGCGAAAAAGTCAATGCCCAAATACAATTTATAAAAATTGTACGAACTTAAAATTATTGAAATATTATTTTAAATACAATGACAAATGTCAGAAAAAAAGAATACGAAGTCCGAATATTATTAGCTCTAATTTCATAAAACGCAATTTAATATAGGGTATTTATTTAGCGTATGTCCGCGAAAACCCCTATAGGCTACTCCCGAGAACAATAATTTGTTGTTATTTCTATCAAATACCGGCGTTAAAATTAAATTTTAATTTTAATTAAAACCGCTAGGTCCGCGAAAAGGTTATTTAAGTGACCCTTGTAAAATTCGTAAAAAGTGGAAATTAAATGTCGCTATTTGCGGGAATGAATAAGTCAAACAAAGGCACTTCGTCGGGACTCCCACAGAAAACATAAATCACGGATAACTTTTAATCCCAAAAATGTTCAAAAGGTTTTACCCGAACTAAAATAAATAGAATTATTATACTAAAATAATTACGCCAAAGCAAAACTTAGAATCAAGACGTCTTTGCATAATGGAGACGGTCTTGACCAAATAATGTCTTATTATGCTTACTGCGTAGTGCGTATTTATGATACATCACTGCTCTTAGCGCATGCGCATTATAAAAAGGGATGTTTTTTTCGTATCACTTCTCACTGTCACGTTCTCACAGATTCCGTGCGTCGATCTAATATGCAAAAGACGTTGTAAACCAAATAAAAAGTTTTAATAATGTCGATAGTAACTCAAATTGAATAAATTTAATAAATAAATAAAGAACATTTGTTTTTTATGTAAAATAAATTAAATATTCTTTTAACAAAAATAACCGCTGAAAATAACGAGTATCCGTAAGACCGTAAAACATCAACGGATTCCGTAAATCTTACGGATAAACCGTAAAAGTTGGCAGGTAGAAACGCCCTATAATATATGCAAACGCCCTTGAATGTATGCCCTATAATAAAATACAAATCTCAATAATAGACGACAAAAATCCGGTAGACAATAACCTAAAATGGCTAAAGTACAACTTACCTTTAATTGGTTCTTAAATTGGAGGCAGAAGTTGCTGAAGCCTTTATTGTTTTAAATTTTGGTAAACACAATACTCATTTAAATGTTAAACTATTTCCCTCCCTTGTTATTTGTTCATAAAAGTTTGAAATGCCTGGCCACAATAAAGACATAATAAAATTAAAATAAAAAAGCAAAAAATTTAAATACTTCTACAGTAGATCTAACTCACTTTTAAAAATCACTTAACTCACTAAATAAAATCTAAATTGTGAATCACTACAACAGGGCAAAACAACTAAAAAACTTATACAAAATTAACAAAACTATCCAACTGTAATGCCAAGCGTATACCCGAGGGCTAATTGAATGACGCTGATGGGCGTGTTGACGGAGTTGTTTTGTTTGTTTACGTTACCGTTAGTTCTATCTTTCTTTAGACACCCCATCCCTTCCGTCCCGCCAATAAGCAATAAATAACCTAAACTTAGGAATATTGAATGTTGTCTCGTCAGGCCACCCACCTTGCCGGCATTTCCATTGTGACGAATCTTTCTCCGGGCGTCCGCCAAATTAACTGAAGTTAGTTTTAATCGTTAACCAATATTTTAACGATTAAGAGTTAAAAGTTAATCAGTTTTAAAAGTAACGATTAAGTTAAAAGTTACCCATATTTTTAACGATTAATTTTAATCGTTAATTTTTTTAATCGTTAATCCCAAGTCTGGACTTTATGAATGGTAAGGATTGGGGAGTATTTATTTATTTATTTATTTATTGTCAAATAACATTTTACATATAGCAAGAGCTATAAAACTGGTGACATTGTCCTCAACATAAGCCATAATAACAAAACACAAACACAATAATACACAGTGCAATAACACCATACATAAATTCTCATAACCCTATGATTAAAATCACAATTACAACTATACATTTTTTAAAACATAAACAGAAGATTATTATAAAAGTTCTCAATACATATCAACATTTTATAAATCATTAAAATTACCCAAGTCATCATCTAAATACTCCTGAATATTATAATAAGCCTTTTTTAACAGAAATGCTTTCAATGCCCTCTCAAATACTAATGAATTTTCAATTTCTTTAATACACAATGGAAGATTATTTAAGAATTTTCTCCCCACAAAATCAGAAGTCCTTGAAGCTATATTTAAGCGATACCAAGGCAACACAAAATTATTTTTTGCCCTAGTGTTATATTGATGATTCTTTTCGTTATTGCAACCCGTAATGTAATTCACCCTAATAAACATTATTGTCTCAAGAATATACAGTGAGGGAAGTATCAATATTCCCAACCTCTTAAATAGAGGTTTGCAAGAATTTGTTTTCTTAGCTTCATACAGCGGATATATTTTTTTTGCATTTTAAAAATGGAATCAACACCCACTGCACAGCCCCACAGTAACACACCATATCGCATTATTGAACAAAAGCTGCCATGATAAATCATTAATTTAGTTTTTTTATCTACTATACTCCTTAATATTGACATTTGAAAACATGCTGCATTAAGTTTTTTTTTTGAGTATGTTTAAATATGTTTTCCAGCGTAAATTCTTGTCAATATGTAGCCCTAAAAATTTTGTATTCTGTACAGAAGTATGATTTTCTCCATCAAAGTCAAAATTTAATTCTATTGGTTGCCTACTCTGATGGAATTATATTATGTAAATATCTTGAACAAGCATTGCATTATAGATGGGCATTGATAAAAGAATTTAACTTTTGATAATACTTTTAGGTTGCGATCGCTGATCTTTATTGTTATTAGGAATTTAATATCTGTACTCATTTCTGATGAAACTTGTATTTACGTGTGTATTGATAATTTTTGTTTGTCTAAGTAAGTGTAAATTTATAGTTCTGTGGCTATTAATTAACAAATTATTGTTAGTTGTTGCCAACCTAGCAGACGGCTGAAAGCCATGCTAGACTGTATGTTAGAAGACGTTATAATTTTGTAAAGTAAAGTAAAAAGCATATGTTATTATTATTATTATACTAAATTTTAAAGCTAATACAAATATAAAATCTATTGCTTTATGCGTACAAACTATGTAGGCCTAAACACAAAACATAAAATTGCCAAAAAATATTAGCTTAACTTAAATATATTCTAGTAGCCTAAATATTATTAACTATGTTTAAATTGTCGTAAACCATTTATTTAGTATTGTGTTGTATTAGGTCTCAGTAAGTAATTATTTTATGTATGTTTAGTTTTATGCTTAAATCATGGGGAACAGAGTGGCATAGTGGTTAAACACTCCAGTCCGGCCTCCTACAGTTGGAAACTACAACACAGTCACTCGTTTTCGTGCTTAGTTATTCGCTCTTCCAACATTATTAATCTAACTTGCAAAAACTAAAGATGTTTTGCGACAAAACTAAATAATAAATGTTTATTTTACCTCACACAACATCAACAATATGTACAAATATTAAATTCTTTCTTTTGTCAACACATGTAGCCTTCCTGGTAACAGCACTCGAGAGTTCTGCAGTCCAAATTCAAAACTTTAACTGAAATGCTACATTCAACTTATAAACTACACTGGGGGGGGGGGAGTTAATTAGTTACGAAAACTACAACTCGACGGATTACTTTCGACAAAAAAAAGGTACTGAGATCATTTATTCGATTTATATAATTGATGGAAAAGGATGTGTTTTGAAAAACAATAAATAAGAATCAAATTTATTTTAAGCTAAAGTCAAATCACACTGGTCTGAGGCACTGAGGGTATAGAAAATTGGATGAGAAATAAACCAAAACTGAAAAATGAAAAACAAACATTTCCAAAACACAAAACACTCTTTCCAATGCCTAAGATCTTACGATTATCTCACCTCCTTACATATTTTCAACTGATACAGTTTCATTCAGTTAAACACCCAATCTTAAATAATAAAAAAAGTAGTCTAAACAAAAATTGACCTAAGAAAGAATTAACATAATTTTGTCACGAAAAGCCCTATAACGTGGGAGTGTAGGCGTACTATAAAAGTAGTCCAGCTATGTTAGTGGTGACCTTGTTTATACTTTTAGTAGACCAGACTACAGTAGAGCGTCGATTATCCGGAAGTAAATTAACCGAACCGTCAATCATCCGAATGCTTGAACGGACAAGAATTTCAGTGTTATGTACTTGCCCCTTAATGTAACCGCAGTGTTTCAACCAATGGACCAGGGGGTCATTGAGAAAATGAAAAAGTGTACAAGAAGGAAATGTTTCGTCGGTTGTTACTTAAAAAAAGTAATGAGGAAAGTGTGGCACACTTTGCATTAAACCTTAAAGACTGAAGCTACTTGGTGGTTTATGCATAGAGTAAGCTGACTTTGGAAAATTTAAAAAAAGCTTGGAACAAGTTGCTGAAACAAAATGTTGACAAAACATTGGAATGTGAAAAGAATGCAGAAAATCCAGATGACAACTTAGAATAAATTGTGAACATGCTACCAAGTATTCCTCGATTTTCAGAGTGTGACAGACAAGATGCTGAGACCTGGCTTCAGAATGATGATGATGATCCTGAATACCAAATTATGACTGAAATATTGCAGTACCTCATAGAAAGTGGAGAAATTGAAAAAGATGATGACGATAATGAAGGTGGCAACATTCCTGGTTCTGGTCCAAGTCACGAAGAGGACTTTGAACACTGCAATGACCTGATGATGGTATGAGAGACAGGAAGAAAGCTGCCCTACTCAACTTTTACTTTTAAAACGAATGTGTGACTTAGCAGCCAAAAAAAGGCAATCCAAGACTGTTCAGTGCAAAATTAGTGATTACTTTTCCACATAATGCAATTTACAGTAGTTTTTAGTTTGTTAACTTTTAGTTTACAATAAAATATTATTAATGTATAGTACCACTAATATTGTATTGTCATTGTAAAACATATTTAATATGCATGTACTTTTTATTACATCATCTTTTAAAAATAAAGCATTTTTTATGATATACAGTATAGTTTTTCTTCTATTTACAGAATATCTATAACCTATGTATATCCCTACATCAATTGGTTTTTCTAAGAATTGATTAGGGGTTTTAAATGGTACATAATTTTCGTGCTTGACTATCCGAACCACCCCCGGTTCCAATTAGTTCGGATAATCGACGCTCTACTGTATATCATATTTTAAAACTAAATTTAATACCGGTACATATTCATTATGTATTAATGTTTACCAAAATAATGCAATCCAACCTATTATCCTGCAGACATAAGTTTTGTTAAATAAGTTACCTTGGTTTTGTTTAATAATTACAGCCCTTCTTTGTTTGTTCTGTAATGGTTACGACTTTTCGCCCATTCCTCAGGCATTATCAAACCTTTTTAGGCATGTCGTTTGATCCAAATAAACACATACACACCCAGTGGCGGATTACCAACTCAGCGGCCTATGCACCTATCAGTTCGCGGCCCCCACTACAACTTGCATGATGGATATTGAGTTAAGATCGACTAAAATAGGAAAACACTAGGGTGATGAAATTTATGTATACATTTAAGCTATGACATTAATTGGTAAAGTGTCCTTTTAACAATATAACTGGTAATCATAATGGCGGTTTTTTTTAATGGGTCCCTTGGAGCTTGCGGCCCGTAGGCACGTGCCTATGATGCCTAATGGGTAATATGACACTGTACACACCACATTTACAAATAACATATATAGGTAGGCCTACACAACAATCAATGGTATAAATATGGGGAAGGGATAGAGGGGATCAATCCCCCCAAAGGGATTAAGTAAATAAAAAGTCATGGCATGCAAATGAATAACTACCACTGTAAAAATAATTTTAAATCTACATGTTTTAAAGTAGATATTGAATAAATAAAAAATAAAATATCAGTCTTGTTTTGTTACTTTTTGCGTTAGAGACAAACTAGATTTCGTTAATAAACCCAAGATGTTAGATGTTTTTCTGCTACTCAAAAGTCATAATTAATTGTTATTAATGTTTGTCAATAAACATGTTTAAATATACAAAGGTCAGTGGTTTATATTTATTTTGAACATTGTCTTCTATAAAATATTTATGTACAGGCCTAGACTGTATTTAACATTGTATTATCATTAGTAGGCTAATTAACTTAAACGTTATTACACTCACTACACTTACACTATAAAATCCTTTAGTTTGATTTTTTTTAAATAAGTTTTGTCAACAAAATTTAGTACCTAATATATAACTTTATAAAAACTGATTTTCAACCTTGTGTACAAATATTTAACTGTCATAAGTTACTATTTTCCATTACTTAGGCCTACAACTTATTTTATACACGATGTTGCTACTCTATAACCTAAACAACAAACTGTTTAGTGTTTGTGTCAGTAAAATCTAATATCCATCACAAACCGTAAAACTAGCACCAGTAAGCTCTAAAATGTTGATCTGAAAGGTAATATTTTTCCAAATTTTCTGGTTTCCCATTTTACAAGGGGCGTATTCCATAAGCCCATAAACCTTGGTAAAGTCTCCTACAAACTAGACAGTCCCTCCAAAATCTAGTACTTCTGGTATTAGTTTACAATAGCGGGTCAATCGATACTACTATAAATACACAAACCTTAACTTTTTTCTTTATAAATATAGTATTTATACACTTCACTGATGGCGGGAAAGCAATATTTAACCATCTTCAACAAGTACAATATTAAAAACTTTCAAATCAAATGTTCCTTATGGGAATTTACATTGCAAAGAGCCGACATGTTTTTCTCAGTGTTGCCGGATTTGTCTTGTTCTCTTTTGTGTAGAAACGACCAGTTTACAGACAACGACGTTGTTTTACATTCTATTGTTAAATGTTGAATACAGGTAAACATACTGTGACTAAATACTATAGGTTAAAACCTTTTAGGTTTTTTTTATTATTCTTGCATTTCTTTTGCCATACACACCCAATTTAGTATAATAACCTACTGATATTGTTCAATTTGGCAAAGTTGATGAAATTCCATTTTAATTAGGCATTTATATTGTATTTTCTATTGTTCTTTATGGTAAGTTGTTATTGTTTTTGTTATTAACGTTTTGTTACATTATTTTAAAATTTTCCTGTTTTGTGGGTACTTTTGGGATTAATATTGTTTAATTTATTTATTTCTTACGTGTTTGGTGTAGGTATGTGAAGTGATTTATTTTGTTATAATTACGTGAAATATTGCGGGAATGTCGAAACTTAACCTATATAATTCCAAGTTTTATTTCTTTCATAATTCCTAAAATTTTATTTCCCGGGAATATTTTTGTTGTTTTTACAATCAGTTAGACGTGTTCTTTCATATTATTTAAAATTCCCTTAGAAATCAATTGATCCGCTATAGTAAATTTTGACCTCTGACAACACGTAAAACATAAAGTAATCTCACAAGCTATTGTAGTGTACCCGTGCTCGAGTCTTGCTCGATACTGGCACATGTTGACTTAGGTGAACAAAACTTAATTTGCGCACATGTAGTTTCTTTGGTCTTTATATTTTTGTTGCTCTAGGGTTGTAGATTTTGATAAGACCCAATAGTTATGTATATATTATTAAACTCGTAATTTTTTAATTGTACTTGTTTATATACTATGTATGCTAAGTAGTTTTATTTTAATATCCTAGGAGAATATGGAAGGAGGTGGAAGTGGTTGATGGGCTCCTTTACCAGAATGGTGGCTTACTTCTTCTGCAACTGTTCAATGGATTCCCTTGCCAGAATCGTCGCTCACTTCTTCTACAAGTGATGAATTTACTCTAATACATGAACGGTGGCTTACTTCTCCCCATCTACGAATGCCATATACTGCCAGGTGAGTGTCATGTTTTTGTCTGTTAACACTCATTGCTTTGTCGATCCCGTCGACATCCGTTAAATCCTGTTCTTGTTTGAAGTTCAAAGTTCTTATTTAAGGGTGTGCAATACCAAGACGAAGGTTCCGTATAGCTATCTGCAGTTTCACAAACCTTCCTTCAATTTCGAAAATAAACTTGTCGTAGTTTGTAGGAAGTCATTCATGAATGTCTTTACTGTAATTAGTATATTACAAAAATGGTAATTCGTACAAAAATGGTAAAATAATTTTTTTTTAAAGGTTGATTATAAACATTAACAATACAAAGAACACGATTTACAGTTGAATTCTTAAAAACAGGAAAACATTGAGCCCACTATAAAAACTACTGCAGAAATTTTTGAGAAGTGGAAATTCCCCAAGCCCTGATAGCAGTTATAGGAAAAAGCTTAGGAAAAACAATCACCGAGTGCCAAAGCCTACCAAAACTTTCTATAAAAGAACATTTAACTTTTTATCTCCATGGTTCTAAAACAAATTAGGTACCTCAAGACATTAATCTTACCCATGTATTCTTGGTCTCGACAAAGTTCTGAAAATATCTCAACTGAGAAGCGGAAATTCCCCATCCCTGACAGCAGTTATAGGAAAAGGCTTAGGAAAAACAATCACCGAGTGCCAAAGCCTACCAAAACTTTCTATAAAAGAACATTTAACTTTTTGGCTCCGTGGTTCTAAAACAAATTAGGTACCTCAAGACATTAATCTTACCCATGTGTTCTTGGTCTCGACAAAGTTCTGAAAATATTTCATCTGAGAAGCGGAAATTCCCCATGCCCTGACAGTAGTTATAGGAAAAGGCTTAGGAAAAACACACAAAAACAATTATTAAAACACAATTCCACGGTGCTGAAGGAGAGCGGCTTTATACAAACTCACTCGTACTGCACTATAGCGGTTTTACATTGGTTTCGTGGTTTCAAAAGAAGTTTTAAATTTCAACCAGACTACTATTCAATTTTTAAAGCTACATTCTAACTATTTAGATACAAACAAGATAGTTAAAATATCTATAGTTTATTCAGAAATCTAAATCAACTTGCCACACAAACCAACATAATTAAACATAAGTTAAATTTTATTAATAGGATTAATAGTTATCCAAAACTGATATATTTCTTAGATAACAACAAGAAATAATTATTTTTATATAAGACAAACAACAAATCATTCTAAATATAACAAATGTTGGCATAGATTATTTGTTTTATTTACTGCGAATAATGTTTTGTCGAACATATAAAACAACTGTTTTCACTTTTTGTACTATTCCGACAAATTTGACTGACTATAATGTTTCGATCAAGATATCAAACTGTTGTTTGCCTTCTTTTTCTCATTTATACCATTGTTGCCTATGGATTAGCAGAAATTTATAAATAAATTAATTTAAGTTTATAAATAAAACAGTTGATTAGTTTGACATAGCGAAAAAAGTAATACAAATGTAATTGTAGCAGATTTCCATTTGTATAATAGAGAGTGAAATTGTTACCCTATAATTTCTTGTTGGTGATATACAACAGCTGTTTCCAATTTGTATTTAAGACCGTGCAAATAAAATTTTTTAATGTTTGTTGAAGACCTAAGATAGCTGTTTTTTTTCATTTTTGTACTAGAAAATAAAGTTGTCACCCTTTAATGTTTTGTTCAATATATAAAAGAGCTGTTTTCCATTTGTATACTGGAAGGTATAATTGTCACGCTATAG
>JAGFPH010000153.1:947482-960695 GCA_018207615.1 Philaenus spumarius
TTGTATACTGGAAGGTATAATTGTCACGCTATAGTACAGCTGTTTTCTACTTTTATACTAGACCGTAAAATGTTCACCCTATAATAATTTGTTGAAGATTAAAAACAGCTTTTATACATAAGTATATAATATTTTTAATTACATCCTAAAACGAGTTCTGGGGACTACGATCGGAACCCATCGACCACTCCCGACCTTAGGTCTCACCAAAGAGCCCACTGCAATAGCTCATCTTTCCTAAGGATATTCGCTAATAATCTTTTTATATTTTACTGTAGTGTAGATTGTAAATAAGTACTCTATTATAATTTCAATAATATAAATATACTAGAATTTATTTTTGTTTGTAGATACCCAGAGGCGATCGGTACGAGTGTGCAGCATCCATAGTAACTGAAGTCTTTTTGCTGACAGCTGCTCATTGTATTATGAATTGCGATTTACCCCCTTTTAACCAAACATACCCTACAAATGTATATACCGTCTACGCAGGCGGTTTGAGTACATACAAAAGTCCGTATAAATCAAACGTCAACGATTTTTTCGTTCATGAAGAGTTCTCTTGCGAGTAAGTATGCGTATTAGTAATTTGTGTAACAATATATGACTAAGTTAAATGTTAAAGAGTGGTATTCAATAGTGTTAACATACAACCCAGGCAACATTAAGGGGGCACTTCCCTGCCCGCCATATTGAATCTTTTTCCCATAAGAGCAATGCTACAGAATAAGTAATTTTTTCATGTTAATTCGTGGAATAAATTTAAAAATTTGGTTTCATTTTGAAGTACTGTCATATGCGGATGTTGATTGCCGAATACATTTTCAGAAACCGTTTTATTGTTTTCATAAACGTATGATATAAATAGTAAAAAACAGTAAACTTTATAAATTTTTTACTCAGTTGCAAAAAGAGATATTGCAAAAATCCTTAGCAATCAACACCCACAATCTATTTTACTTTAAGGAAAAAAATACAGCTTTCGTTTTTTAACAAAAACAGCACAAAAATATGTTTAATAGTGAAGGTATGTTTTGGTTATTTAACATTGAAATGGGTACCCAATATCGTAGTTTTGAATGTGGAGAGCCGAGCCTTAAACAATCATTACATTATACTTTAGGAACTAAATGTATCCAACGGGAAGAATCTATAGACAGGACTGCCGAAAGGTGGTACAAAGGGGGCATCGCAATGATCCGGATCGAGTTCTAAAACAAATATATATATAAACATAAATTTTAAGTAAAACATTCTTTACATAATCTTGATCAGTATAACTAGATAATGTAAGTAGAGAGTAATAGGTTTTATGTGTGTCAAACAATTACCTAATTGTAATTCGTAGGGTAGGCCCACAACGCTCGGTAAAGACGCAATTTTTACAAGTGTAATGACCATTAGTTTAAAACTCGTATTATATTTAATGTGTTTCAATTGTCTTTTCCAATTTAAACTACATTTAACAACACTACTGAACTGATACTTTGTTTTATTTGCATTCACTTCAAGACCGGCCCTGGTAACCCTCTCTTAGCGCTGCTTTCCCTCTAACGTTACCATTCTACCATTCGCACAAACCTGCCATGATCTCGTAGTGTGCCAGTCTATGACAAGATTAGGAAAGCGTACTGGGTAACCAAAAGACGGCACATGTCAACCTACTATCAAAGTTACTTTAAAAAGATATACACAAAATATTTAAATAATTATGTTATTCGCTCACCTTAATTGACGAACCTGAAACCTTGAATCACCCATTCACAATGGTATAACAAAGAAAACTCCTTAGAAGGTTTAATAAACAATTTTGTTTATTGTAAAAAAAGTAATATGCCCTTAAGAAATTACAAAAGATTTATGCGCCCTTAATGAAAGTTTACAATTTAATTATATATCTTTATTAAAACAAAATAAACAAACCCTTCCCTTAAATTTAATTATTAACAATCCCACCCAATTATTTCAAAAGTTTTTTATACAGAAAAATATATCAATACATAGTTGCACAAAGTTAGGTGTTGTGTATCATAACAACAGAATAAATTGTTTAACAAGAATGGTAGCGTTTACCTATGTAAATGCACTTAACCTAACATTTGTATGTATATGAAATTAAATCTATCTATTATATTATATTTTATAGTTGGCCAACTTAACTTAAGGTTTTAGAAAAATATTAAAGTAAAAGGTGAAAGAATATATATATATATATGTGTGACGTCACTAAATGAATTTGGATGAAACCCTGGGGGTTTGGATTAATCTAAATTTTGCTAGCATCGCCTCCCAATTTTGTTAAAAGAAAATTTTCAAAAAAAAAGGTTTTTTATATATCTATACATATAGCCTTAAAAAAAAATATCAACTCAACCTTATAACAAATCACATAAAACAAATCACTTTTGATGAAACAGAGTTACTTTGTAGACTTATAAGGTTATTTAAAGTTGGTGGTGATACATAAATATATATATTATAACTGTAGAGTACTTAAAGAAATGTAGAGTTTGAAGTCGAAAACACCATGAAGCAGAATTAAATGTAGATTTGAGTCAGGCACAAGGTTGGATTAGGCCTGGAGTTGAAATAGTCCTAGTTGTAATAATCCTCTACTTGAAATAGGCCATTAGTTGAAATAGACCATTAGTTGAAATAGGCCATTAGTTGAAATAATCCTTTACTTGAAATAGGCCATTAGTTGAAATAGGCCTTTACTTGAACCAGTGTATAACACTAAAAGGTCCAAAAGAAAAAAACAAGGAGCATTAGATGTATGCTTAAAATATGTAAAACAATCATTATACAAGTTTCACTTGGTCATTCTATAATGCAGGCATTAAATTATTCATGTTCAAACACATGTTATACATGCATGGCACATGTTAAATTACTTTCTAGTATAGTTTCCAGTATCAGATTTAAGTCTTTTTTAAACAATTAACTGACTGTAGGTTGAATAGAACATTACTACAGTGCTTATTAAAGTTAATTTTCAGAATTTCAATTAATTATAATTAGGCTATAACATAGGCTATGAAATTGTAATTTAGCAGTCAAGTTTTTTTTTACAATGGTAAATAGATTTGAAAAATATACAGAATCAACTTATGATTGCCAGTAGGCTCTTATAATAAAATGAATTTAATATTGAAAGAAATACATATTTATTCCTACAGCATATTTGAGTTATTTCAAGAGTTCTGGTAAGCAACAGGTTTGAAATACAATTTAGTAAGGTTAAACATTAGAGTTACCTGGTAACCGGAGATTGGCTCTAAAACATAATTAGTAACTTGTCCAGAGAAGACAAAAGAGTAAAGTTTAATTATTTACAACTGAAATTGAAATAAACTTAACACATGGTTTGTGGTCTTTCAATGTGAAGCTAGAAAACTAGTTGCAGAGTGATTACAGAATGAATTTACTAGTCATCGTCTCTTGAACAAAAAAAAATCAGCTGTCGCCACAGCCTTTCGTATTTCATGCAGGCCGAATTAAGAGTCAACGCTCTGTAGACTCTATGTTTGTTACAGTTAGTGCAATTGTCTGACGATAGTGCGCGCTGGTCGTTTACGCATTTGTCAGTCGGTTTAGTATCGCGCATGTAATAACGGCACAGTAGAAACAATGCAAAGTTTAACCCTAGAACTGCCAATACGTTGTTTCTGTAGTACCGGGCACGTTTTTACACTTTTGCAAGCTTTTAGTTAAAAAATCGTAAAAAATATTTATACTGGACAAAAAATTTATTATTATATATAATTTTTTTCCTCATAATGTGTACTATTTGGTAGGTATCATAAAATTTAGATCAAAATATCTGGAAAAAAATTATAGCCTGAATAGTTTCAAATTTTGTTTTGTAAAAAATAAAGATTGACGTAACCACTATATCTACATGGAAGCTCGAGGTTGTTACACATATTCTGAGATAGCCATTTTATTCATTATTTTATGCAGAAAAAGAAAATAAATAGTTTACAGCATTTTTTTTTATAAATAAATAAATTAGAACAATAAAAAGAAGAACACGACAAAAACCATAGAAACGGGCAAAAAATTACTAGCCTAATGTAAATAAAAATTATTACAAAAAAATAGCTGATATATGTGGTACGATCCATCACTCACAATAATATTTACAACTAAATAATAAATAAACAACTAAATAATTTAAAAAAATTGCACTCAAATAAACTGAATAGATTTACGCGCACAAACATCAATCACTTTCACCACAACAACGGTATGTAAACAACTAATCTGTGACGACTCGACTATGAGTCGTTTTATTTCTGTCCATACATACGCACCAGCTGACTTTTTATACCATGTCCAATGAAAAAAGAAAGCTTGGAATCTGCTCTTTCCATCCATATATCATATGACATATTTGGAGAAAGATTAATTCATACAAAGAACAGATGTTTTAAATCGTCGATTTTCGACGATCGGCAAAACGGCTCCGGGTTTTAATCGTCGATTATCGACGTTTGGCAGATCTAGGGTTAAAAATAAATACTGAGCTTGTCTTACGAGACAAAACGTGCTTCCGCCTTGTTCGATGTTTTGGTTAACGAACTTGTCCCAGCTACTTACAAAAACACGGTGTGTACCGAATATGGACGACATCGGACGTAAAATGCGGCCGCTAGAGTGCAAACACCTGCAAAACTTGTTCTGGAATCCATGATTGTTGCTCATAAATACTCCCGACTTTTAGGTCTAACCATAAGAGTCATTGAAATAGCGCATCTTTTGTATGACAATTCGCTAATAAGTCTCCCCAATAGAGTAAAGACAGTTGTCGAAAGAAAGTCATAACAGATAGAGCGGTGTTGTTATAACTACTTCTACATACATTTATTAATACTGTGTTGTTTTTTCAGACCGTATATGAACGATATTGCTCTTGTGTCGGTAACACCTAAAGAAATTCGCTAATAATCTTTTTATATTTTACTGTAGTGTAGATTGTAAATAAGTACTCTATTATAACTTGAATAATATAAATATACTATAATTAATTTTTGTTGTAGAAACCCAGAGGCGGTTGGTATGAGTGTGCAGCATCCATAGTAAGTCAAGATTTTTTGCTGACAGCTGCTCATTGTATTGTGAATTGTGATATACCCCCTTTTAACCAAACATACCCTACAAATGTATATAGTGCCTATGTGGGGGCGTCAAGATTAAACAAAAGATCGTTTAAAGCAGGAGTCGTTAGATTTTTGGTTCATTCCCAGTTCGCTTGCCAGTAAATATGCATATTAGTAATTTGTGTAACAATATATGACTAAGTTAAATGTTAAAGAGTGGTATTCAATAGTTTTAACATACAACCCAGGCAACATTAAACAATCATTACATTATACTTTAGTAACTAAACGGATCCGACGGAAAGAATCTATAGACAGGACTGCCGAAAGGTGGTACAAAGAGGGCATCACAAGGATCCGGATCGAGTTTTAAAACAAATATAAATATATAAAATAATTTAAAGTAAAAAATTCTTCACATAATCTTGATCAGTATAATTAGATAATGTAATTAGAGAATAATAGGTTTTATGTATGTCAAACAATTACCTAATTTAATTCGTAAAAACGAGTAGGGTAGGCAGGACGCTACGTTCACAGACGCTCGGTAAAGATGCAATTTTTACAGGTGTAATTCTATTTATTTTAAAACTCCTATTATGTTTAATGTGTTTCAAGTATTTTTTTCCAATTTGAACTACATTTATCAATAGTACTGGATTAATACTTATATTATTGTTAATATATTTAACATTTCAAGTAAAAAAAAAACTATGTGTATAGAAAACCTTTTTAAATGCTTTTTTTTATTTACATCCACTTCAAGACCGACCCTGGTAACTCTTTTAATTATTATTACAGCTGCCTCTCTTACCGCAGCTTTCCCTCCGGTGCACAAACCTGCTGTGATCTCGTAGAAACAATGCCAAGTTTAAAAATAAATATTGAGCTTGACTTATGAGATAAAACACCAACCAAGTTTCATTCCAGTACGTCAAAAAACGTGCTTTCACCTTGTTTGATGTTTTGGCTAACGAACTCGTCCCAGCTACTTAGAAAAACACGGTGCGTACCAAATATGGACGACATCGGACGTAAAATGCGGCCGCTAGAGTGCGAACACCTCCAAAACGTGTTCTGGAATCCATGATCGGTGCTCATAACTACTCCCGATATTTAGGCCTCACCATAAGAGTCATTGAAATAGCGCATCTTTTGTATGACAATTCGCTAATAAGGCTCTCCAATAGGGTAAAGACAGTTGTTGAAAGAAAGTCATAATAAATAGAGAGGTGTTGTTATAACTAGTTGTAGATACATTTATTAATACTGTGTTGTTTTTCTTTTTTAGAACGTATATGAACGATATTGCTGTTGTGCAGATAGAACGTGCGTTTAGCTTTAACAAAAAAATAAATAAAATCGAACTACCGACACTACACCTTCAATATGGTACACCTATTAAAAGGCCAACCTATAAAAACTGTGTAGCCTTTTGCTGGGGAACTCACTCATTACACTCCGATGCTGATTACAAGATAAGACCTTTAAAAATAGCAAAAACTGAAATAATGGATTCTAAAGAATTTGGATTAGAAATAAATAAATCAAGTCAAATCAGCACAAGAGACTCACTGCACAGTAGCGAGACCTGCTTAGGGGACAGTGGAGGACCTCTAGTGTGCGATGGTATGCAAGTAGGAGTTACGTCTTACATTGTAACATGGTGTAGCACAATAACAGTATATGGTTGTATCACTAGAAGTGGAGGTGTAAGTACCAGGGTTGAATACTATGCTCGATTTATCGAGGCAATTCTAACTCCTTTCTAAGGGGAATACGTCAAAAGTAAACATGTTATCGCAATGAAGATTAATTTGTTAAATACATGCACCAGTATTGCTTTTACATTCGTCGTAATAGCCAGTATATTTATCGAAAAAATCACCAAGTATTACTGATGTAAATTAAAATAGTAAATAAAATTGTTTTCAAAAACTGTAAATTATTTATTAACACTTTTCCTATTTTTGAATTTTTAAACGCTCGAAAATGAATAAATTAAACAATTATTGATAACTTAAATAAATTTAAAAAATAAAATTGTTTTCAAAAAGCTAAATGATAAAATCGTTACTTTAACGTTTATTACAATGTGATATCAATGTACATAAGAACTGAATTGTGAATTCCCAGAGCAAATATTACACAAATTTAGCTTCATAGCTTGTAGGAAGCTGGGTAGCTATCCCAGTTTAATCTATTTGTTTGTAGTGACCATATTCTGAAATCTTTCCAGCTACTAATTGGTGTAATTTTTGAAATTTGTTTTTGAGCATGCCGAAAAAGTAAGTGTTTAAAGTGTTTGGTGCAATTTATTTGTGTTTTAAAGATGTAGCTACCCCATTTAAATTTGTTTATTGTACTGATCATATGCTCTAAAGAATCCTGTTACTAATATGTGTAAATTGTGAAATTTTAGTAAAATTTGTTGAGTAGGTTTTGATCATATAGAAAAAAATAAGTGTATGGATTATTATTTAATTTTAAAGGTAATTATTCCATTTCATCCCTTTGACTTAAGTAATAAAATTGCAAATAGTACAAATAGTTAAAAACAGAAATGTTATGGAATGGTTTCATCTGGTTTTTAGAAGAAGACCCAAGCGGTTTCTTGTCCATAAAAAAATTCAACCTTGTCTTCATTCGAGCGATTCATTTGTAAAAAGTCAAAACTGAGTGCTATCACAACAAATATCAGGGAAAAAATGAGGAAGGTATTGCTATCCTATCAGTACATGAAAAGTGGTGCTTATTAACGGTTCAATTTATATTTGAACCCAAAGTCTTTCTAGTAGACATAGAAACTCAGATAAATTAGTGGTACAGTACTACATTTATTTACAGTTTATATTTTTTTAAATGTGTTACATTTAACCTGCAACTTACTAATTAATAAATTAATAACCTGCTTTGATATTATAATAAAAATATCATTTTCAGAACTTTGATTGTCCATTGCTTTAAAACTAAGCAAGATACTACGCTCTAAGCGCCATTCTGCTTCTCTTTGCAATGGTGGATTACATGACCTACCTTTACTTTTGAAATTCTTAACCACCCTCAAGCCCTAGGAAATCATAGAGGTTCAGATATGTCGAAAAATGTGTCCTGTTAGCACAAGATATAAACAAAGTTTTGTTTACTTATTTTCAGTAACAAAAATAATAAATGGGGTTAAAGGGACTTTATGAACACTCTGTATAGAGACCACAGTGTGTTTACACTTAGTTAATAGTGAACGCTACCAGAAGCGGCCTTTGAGGTTTGGAGAGAAAATCCTGATTTTTGCGAAATGATCTACTAAATGAGGAAACGTTTTTAAAGGAAAACACAGCAAATAGTCGGAGCAGGTTACGCCACAGATGTTTGCAGCAGGTATACTTATTGCATACACATTGTGTATAAAGTATTGTACAGGGCGAGTCAGGAAGAAACGGAGACAGTTTCAGGACGTGTTCTACTAGTGAAAGTAAAGAAAAAAGTCGATACAAACATAGGTTCAGTAATGCTTAGTTTTCAGTTATCCCCCATTTTGTTTTTTTTACAAAATACTTAATATCGTTGGATATAGGAAATATATTGAACGGAAATTTATTTATACATATTTAATTTGACGTTTGTTACAAACAAAATGTATTTAAGAGCGTATTACTGTAATCTAAAAGTTTATAAATATTTTTTATTATTAGATTTTTTGAATAAAAAATATTTGTTTATTCCATATTTAAGTTTTCTAGTTTAGCCTACCTATTTATGTGAATGGTGGACCAGAACATCTTGGCATCTTTTTGAATTGTTCTTTATTTATGAAGGTAAGATATAAATTTTTGCAATTTAGGTTTGGCATGACCAGTCATTAGGGCCCAGCGCGATTCCAAAATTCAAATCTTAAATGGATTGGTACAGGTTTTTGGTACCGATCGCGTGGTTTCTTTCCAAAAAAGCTAAAAAAAAAACACAGGCACGGATCTTTCCATTTTCTTTAATAAAAAAAAAATATTGTAAAATAACATTAACTTCAGGCGCAGCAACTTGTCTGTCTGCCAGCACGACAATTTCTTTCTCAATTATTTATATTTAGCCCAAGCGACGTTATTTTCAGTTTGCAAGGAAAACTAAAAAAAATAAATAAAATTTGTGTGCTTAAGACCACATGTTAGAAGTGATAACTTCTATGACCGATTTATATTTATCAGTATTAATATTAGAGGAGAATAAAGGTCAACAAATTACACAGTTCGATATATTGTCAAGGAATATTATATCATATTTTAAAATTGCATAATTATAATAATATAATAATTAAATATTATAATATAGTAATATTATTATAATTATTATATTATCATGTAATAATAATCATGTATAATTATAATAAGTATGTGAAAAATAGTGATCATTATAATGTAAGCAGTATTTATTTAGTGAATAATGATTTTGAGTGAGGTATTAGTGTACGCACTCTACATAGAATCTAAGAATAATTAAATATGTAAGGGATAGTTATTATAATAATTATTATTATATAATAATTATAATAACGTATTATAATATATTATGTATCGTCTATTCCCTCTCCACGCGCTTACTTGTATATATATATACTATTAGCTGGCAGGACAATGTTCGCTATTGCAATAATATGGTTATCTACAGCAAATGTTCCATCTTAAAGTATTTTAGCTGATTCTGTGTGTATTTTGAGACAGTGGTTTTTTACCGCTTGCCTATATGCTTTTACGCGATTTGTATTAGAAAAACTCTTTAATATTTTTTCCCTAGATTTTTGGTATTTGTTCTGGATGCGACCGAACTGCATCAGATGATGATGTACACTGTTCTGATAGGGTTGAAAGTTAAGAAATTTGGAGACCATAGTCTGAAACCTGGGATTGGGAAGCTGACTGTATTTCCATCCTTTGAGTTGACAGATAAAGAAGTTGCGAGAGGAATGAGAACGAGAACATCAAAGTGGCCTCTGGTCAGTTCCCCAGTAAACCTTAGCCTCCCTACTTCCTCAATTGGTTCGCCAAAACTCTCTCACAACAAATAACCATCTCTTTACACCTGAAATTCATAAAAAATATTTCGGATGCTGCTTGAATTTCACAGGAGGTTCCAAAAGTTACCGGTTTGCTCATATCCGCGATATATTCTTTTTTTGTTGAATAAATATCTCCTGATACTTTTAAAGTATATGGTTTGAACCTGCGCCAATTGTTTGAAACATGACTAACAACTCTTGTCCTCACCTCAAACCCCAGTGAATCAGTGCCATGTACCATTAAAGCCAAAGAGTAGAATAAGCATTTTCCATCTGGCATAGAAGAAACTACTCTGTGAGGAATAGGTACTCCGTTAACGTGTATGACCTTCATTGTTGTAATATGAAGCTAAATTTTATATTTAAGTGAGTAATAATAAGTTACAGTAAAATAAAACAATGTAAAATATTACTTTGTCAAAATGTACAAAATGTAAAATTTTGTCTAAACTTACTTCAGTTAGACAAAAATCAATCTTCTTTACAAAACTTAAAACGCACAAATATAATAATTATAATAGTAATTATTATAATTATCCTTTACATATTAAATTATTCTTAGAATTCTATGTAGAGTGCATACACTAATACCTCACTCAAAATCATTAGTTACTAAATAAATAATGATTACATTATAATGTTCAATATCTTTCGCATACTTATTATAATATAATATTATTATACTATATTAATATTATAATAATTATAATAACGTATTATTATATACTATGTATCGTCTATTCCCTGTCCAAGCGCTTACTTGTCTATATGTACTATGTATCGCCTATTCCCTCTTCACGCTCTGACTTGTGTCTACTCAAAAAGTTTGCGTGACGCGAGATTTCAGAAACATAGTCAAGCGAAAGTGCCTAACGGACCAATAGAAGTTATCACTTCAAAAACGTATTTCACAAATAAATAAAATACAAAAAACAATAAAATTTTAAATTAAACTTTCCTTCCTAACTGAACTTTTCGTGGCAATACCATTTTTTTGTCATTGCATAATCCGACATGAGCAACATGTTTTTTTATATACATACTGTTGTGTTTTTTTATAAATATGTTTAAACATAAACATTTTTGCAATATTTTTAAGAGCCTTTATCGCTGTATAGACTACACACATAATTGACGACATAACATGTGCTTTATTTTTAATTATTTTGGGTTGAGTTTTTGTAAATGGATTCTGGTTATTTTTGGATGAGTTTGTTTTGGTTGAGTTTGTTTTGGTTGGGCTTATTTTTTTGATTATTGAGTAAAACCTTAGTGGTTATGTTTGATGAAGAGGTTTTCCATTATCATGTGATAATGATGTTGAGGGACAATATTTGTTTTGTTTAGCCGTATATTGTAGTTATGCAGTTGAATAACCAGAAACCATCTACAGTTATGATACACATGCTCATGAACATGAACACCTTTTTTCTGATATATTGTAGAATGATTTTTTTACACTTGATTTAAATTTTGACCGATTGACTTACTGCGCGCGCACATTTAATATTTAAGAGCGCTAATCGCTACACATATTTAATAATGTGATATACGTTTTATTTTAAATTATTTTGTGTATTTTTTTCCTCTGTGATTAGTGTCTGGTTAGACTCCTGTGAGTCTTATATAATGTGGCGTCTTTTTTGTGGTTGTACAGCCAAAGGCGGCTTTCATTCATTGTGTGATTTTGTCTCTCTCTCGGGTTCAGGGACCTTCTGTGCCTGGAGAAAAGACAAAGATCTTTTTTCAATATCAGTTGGATAATGGTGTGTTAGGAACAGTATTTTTGTATAGCCTTTGTTTATTGTTATTGTAGTAACCAGAGACTATCCACAGTGAAGACACTTATACATTTTCTTTTGGAGTCTGTATTTAAGTTGTTTGTTGTTGCTGTTGCTTTATAAATATCAAGGACCATAGCGTCCGGATTAATCGTATCCTCCAAGTTAAGATAGTGTATAATATTAAATTTATTTTCAGTGGCGCACAGAGGATTTGGCTGGGGGGGGGATAAGGTAAGGTCAGAGTATATCTTAAACTATTACAAAAGCGAGTGTACGTCCGTACAGTATTATAAAAATCATAGAACTTACAGTCTTTTTTTACGAAACATAGAACATCCCCATTTTCAACATGTCTTGTACATTTTCTTTAAACTGTAAGCGGCTACATGTATTTGCTATGTAGGGGAGACCGGAGCAAGATGTCGACGTTAAGAGTTTTTTTATTTTTGAAAATTTTGTTAAGTTAGTGTTAGTTTGTATAACCATATAAATAGTTAGGTAAGGTCTTCCTAAAAACCATAAAATAACCTGGCATATGTATTTCTTCATTTTTTTAGTTGTTGAAACAGACTATTACAAATCAGTCAAGATGACAAGTTGACGACCACATAAAAGGAATGAGAAATTAATCTAATACCAAATTTAGTATGGTTTGGTTTTGTGTATTTAACAAATATACGATGACAAAATCCTATCGTAAGTGTAGGCTAGTTTTAAATTGCTTTCAAAAATAAATGACACTACCAATAATTATACTTAATTTGAATTCCTCGTGCAACCATAAGCGGCAAGCAGAGCACTGAACCCAGTCTTCTGTGGGTGGGTCTTTGTAAAGTTCATCACAACCTGGGCATTTTATCTCCGAATCTTTGGAAATTGAAGGACCTTCTTGATTATAAATTAGCCCCGTCATCTTGCCCCGAGTCACACTATCAAATAGTTTAGGTTATGCAATCTAAAAAAGCTAAGCAATTAAAAATGTAATAGCTAACCAATTAATTAGTTCACTTAAAAAACCCACAATCTGCATCTTAAATCACAACGTTGCTAACTGTACTTACAATAACGCTGACGCTCGGAAGTAGCGGAGTCAGACGTTTTCATCCCCACCACTCTTAGGTGAATCGGCTTCAAGCCTTGCGCGACATTGCCAGTCTATAGTATTCCTTGGTCGCTGGGTGTAACCTAGTCTTTGTGTTTTTAGACAATTGACTCACGACTCAACCGGTATTGCTCAGAAATTGACATTTCAAAACTTCATATCATAATTCATATTCAAC
>JAGFPH010000154.1:5055-33827 GCA_018207615.1 Philaenus spumarius
CTAGCCACGGTAAAATTTAACGTCATCAATCCCCGGAGCGACAACAAACTGCCATTGCCGGCGGAGTTTTCGTTTGATTGCCAACTCCTCCTTGATGTGGGGAGGAAGTTCAGCTTTGGTGCCTGTACAGGGGGTTGAGTATGCACTCTGCTTGAGTGCAGTGAGAATTGAATTTTGTATATCTTCCACTTGGAGGTCGATATCCTGGGGACTTGTTGCGGGAGCTGGTAAAGGGGTGTGTCTGAGGAGGCATTCCGAGAAACGTCTCCAATTGACCCTCTTTACTTTGTTGTGGGGTGGAAGATATTGAAATAGTGAATTGCCAAATGTAAGAATGATCGGGTTGTGATCGGAGCTAAGGTCTTCGATGCAGGTGAGTTTGTGCGGGAACGGAAAGTTCTTGAGCACTGCGATGTCTAGGACATCGGGTTTGTATCTATGAGTGGCCGGGATGTGAGTAGGTTCCGTCGGACGAATGGCTACGATGTTGAGGTTCTTGCTCAAGAACTTGTGAAGTATTAGTCCTCGAGTGTTGGAAATTCTGCTGTTCCAGCTTGGATGTTTGCTGTTCAGATCGCCCATAATTATAGTCGGGTCGTCCGAAGAGAGTAAATCCTTGAAATGTTTGACGAAGACGGAGTTACGATTAGATGGAGGAGCATAGACCGATACAATAGACAGGTTCTTGCCCTGATATTGTATTTGAATGGCTGTATGCTCTATGGGAGAGTTTGGGACACTCGGAAGTGTCTGATGGGTGATCCGTCTGTGTACCAGCACGGCAGTCCCTCCTGCCCCGCGCTGGCATTGTTGGGGAAGGAGTGGGCGATCTGATCGATAGATGGTGTAGCCAGGGATGCCGAATCGGTCGGGAGGCTTAAGATGGGTTTCTCCTAGGAGGGCGATGTCTATATTCCTATCTTGTAGGAAGTAGCGGAGTTCGGTTTTGCGTGCGATGACACCGTTGGCATTCCAAGCTACTATAGTTAATGGCCTATTCATTTTGCATGAGGAAGGCGATTAGGGAGGTGAGGACTGTGATTATAATTTGTTTTGTATCGGCCGTGGACGATACTTGTTTAAGGATGTCTTGTATCCAGTGGAGGATGTCTGTTTTCCTGATGAAGGAAGAGTCTCGTGGTTGAGCGGGCTCGGGTTGTTTTGCCTTGGCTTGGGTGGGAACCTGCACCGTTCTAGTGGCCTGTACAGGGACAGGAATGGCGGTTTTCGGCTTAGGAGCCGGGACATGAGAGGTCTTTGCCTTTTTGGCCGAACGCTGAGCCTTGGCTGGAGGAGCTGTTGCCTTAGCGTAGCTCTTAGTTTGTGGCTTCGGAGTAGGAGCGGGGACGAAGATAGGCTGAACTTCCTCAGTGGAAGATTCGTCTTCGTCGGACGAAGTTTCTGCCACTGGGGCAGGAGTCCTGATTTTAGCCGGTTTAGGCTGTGGGGGAGGATTAGCCTGGCGAGCAACGGGTTTGCGGCTCTTTGATTGATTTCGATTTTTCCGATTGTACTCAGCGTAAGCTGGGCACCCTCGGTAGTTGGATGGATGGGGACCATCGCAGTTGATGCATTTAGCATCGGTTTCCCTAGGCTTTGTGCAGTCTGCACGGTCGTGGTTGCCTGCGCATTTCACGCATCGAGGTGGGAGATGGCAGTTTAGGGAGCTGTGCCCAAATCGTTGGCAGTTGTAACACTGCGCTGCGCCAGGTCTGGGAGTATAGTTGTCAACGGTGACGCTGACAAAGAACATATGCTTAATGTCGTAGACCTCACGGACATTAGCGGTTCGCAACAACGTGATTAGGAAGACGTTGATGGGACGTTTGGCTGCATTTGTGAGCCCGGTTACTGTCTTGGGTGTCAAGTTTAGCTTGAACAATTCCTCAGCAATGAGTTTGGGGTCAGTGTCGTAAGGAATCCCCTTGAGGACGATTTTTACGTCTTTCTCCGCTGGTGGAGTGAACGTATGAAAGTGGCAGTTGTGTTGGACCAATGAAGCCTGAATGGCACGAAAGTCCTGGATGGTCGAGGCTTGAACTTTGAAGTTCTTGCCTCGGCAAGAGATGTCAGTTTTGCTTTTTGCAATCTTTTGGATATCTTTGTCTACACACCCGCGGACAGAGCTGAAACGTTCGCTGATTCACTACAAGACCAATTCACTCCAAACGCACGCATCTATGATGATGACCACATAGAACATGTGGAAAAATTTCTAGCTTGTCCCATGGGGCCTCTCCCCGACCCTTTCAAATGCGACCAGGTAGCAAGTCTCATTAGCAAACTCCCTACACGTAAAGCACCTGGCATAGACAACGTGAGCAACACCGCGCTTCGCAACATCCCAGCTACTACGGTAGCACTCATAACAAATATCTTTAATGGAATCATGCGAACAGGTCACTTCCCTTCATCATGGAAAGGAGCCAAAATAATCACGATTCCCAAACCCGGAAAATCGGCTCTCTTTCCCGAAAATCACAGGCCCATCTCTTTACTGCCAACAATTTCTAAAGTCTTTGAGAGATTAGTTAATTCCCTGCTCACCCAACATCTCAAAGACGTCATTCGTCCTGAGCAATTTGGCTTTCGAAGTGAACATTCCACAACACTCCAACTTGTAAAAGTTCTCAACGACCTTTCCGATGGCTTCAACAATAAAAATCAATCAATTGCAGTTTTCCTGGACATATCAAAAGCTTTTGATAAAGTATGGCACGAAGGCCTGCTTTACAAACTAGCCCGCAGCCCAGTTCCTCCATGCTATGTACATCTCATAAGTTCATACCTCGACAGCAGATGGTTCCAGGTTGCTGTCGAAGATACTCTTTCTACTTCTAGACCCATCGAGGCAGGAGTTCCCCAAGGCTCAGTTCTTGGTCCGTTACTGTACCTTCTGTACACTAACGATATTCCAGTCATCCCCAAAGTATCACTGCGACTCTTTGCTGATGACGCTATGTTCTACTACAGGACTCTGAACCTGGAATACGGCTCGTCGGTCATTCAACAACAGTTGGATGCCCTACAGCCGTGGCTCAGGAAGTGGAGAACTGCAGTGAACACAGATAAAACGCAAGCCATCCAATTTTCTCCACTACGTAGATTTCCTAAAGTCCAATTAACTCTAAATAAATCACCCATAGCATGGACCCGCAAAGTCAGATACCTTGGAATCACGCTTGACGCTAAATTAAACCTGTCCCATCACGCCAAGCAAACTCTGTCTAGGGCTAAATCCGTCCGTGGCAGACTCCTTCCAGTCATTCAGGCCAAGAGCCCACTACCACTTCGCATCAGATTGTCCATGTACAAAACATATATCAGACCGGTACTCACGTACGCAGCTCCAGCTTGGTACTCTTTGCTATCTGTTTCTTGGAAGAAAAAGTTGGATTCCTTCCAGAACAAAACTCTCCGTTGGATCACCAACTCCCCATGGTACGTAAAGAACGTCACCATCTCTCAAGGGCACAAAATCCCCACACTCGAGGACTTCATCCTAAAATTAACACATAGAGTCAAACACAGAGCCGAAGGGTCTCAACACACACACATAAAACAGATCATCACTGATCCTGCACCTGCGCAGGTCAGAAGAAAACGTCCCTTATGTTTGGTTTACGAACCACCATAAGTATCCAAAAATCCAAGCTCTACTCTTAAAAGCCACACACTTTCGTAATTAATCCCAGTGTATTTCATCGATCCACCATCTCATTCCCACTCAAAATTATCTATTCCAAATTTAGTCAAAAAAAATTTCTATAAAGTCATTTTTAGTTTCAGATAAGCAGCCATTGTTGCTAAACAGATGCTGTCTTTCACCAAGACTACGGTCTTGACAATTTGCTAGGTGGATATCTTTGGCGATATCCTGCCAGTTTGCGGGATTGTCCAACACAATAGGAGGGATCTTTTCCTTTTTGTTTGGCGTGCTGGTTTTCGCAGTGGCCGATGAATTGGCCGAAGCCGAAGATGACTGGGAGGACGTTGAGTTCCTCCTACGTTTTTCTACGACGGTGAAGCCGTCAAGGGATGAAGTAGATGGTTGGGAACCATCAGGCTGGCTAGCTGGAAGATTTTCTGATGAGACTTGCATCTGACTTTGGTCCTGAAAAGGGCCGTCGTCAGATGCTTGAGTTGTTTGACTTAGGTCCTTAAGAGGGCCGTCAGTCGATGAGTTGGTTGAATTAGTGCCAATTGGGTCCTTAAAAGGGCCGATGACTTTGGCAAAATCTGGCAGCAGCTTTGCTGCGGAGTCGGTGAGGGTCACTTTCTTAGAGGATTTGGCCTTAACCAATTTCCTCGGATGGTCCGGTGAACCCGGGGGATCTTTCCTTAGGGGACTTCGGTCGCGAGCGACCTTGTCCCCCGTTTTTGAGGACATACTCAGAGGGAGTAAGCCTCGATGGTGGCAAAAAGTTGTGTGTTTGGCTCAGAAGGAACGAAACCAAGAGAGATTTTATCGAAGTAAGTCGCTTTTTAAGAGTCGTACACCCACGATACAGGGCTCGTCGAAGGCTAAGGACTTTACCGTTATTTGTAATTGAATTAGTGCCTTAGACTTCAACTTACCCGGGAGAGACCAAGTCGCAGTCAGAGATGAACCAAGCGTAGCCAAGCAATCAGCCGAACCCAGCGATCCTCGGTAACTGGTTTCCGCAAAGAAACACGTCAATGCGGGAACGTACCGTAGGATAACAGCAACCAGGCCCAAGTAATTGATTAGCCAAGCTTGAATTCGAATGTCTAAGAAACAGTACTTCGGACGCCTTTTACAACGCACGGCACTGTATTCTTGACGCAAAAGATTGGCCAACCGAAATCTGAACGTTTTTACTTGACCACCTGATCCACCTAGTCAGAGCGAGCTCTTTACTGTCTGGTGTCCAGGAGCAGAATGAGCGAAAAAGTAACATGAAGGTGCGAAATCTAACACTTAGCGGACGTAGTCGGCGAATTACCGTGCAGTAATGTTGCCGAGTTCCGAACCACTGTAGAGATGATGTTTGTTGGCGCGTTCTTAAGTTTGCGGTTGCAAGTTCTTAGTTGGCGTAGGGACTTTGAATATTTTCGTAAGAAGTTACGCGGGAGATTGTAACTTTCTCGGACGCAGTGCGATGAACGCCGAGAAAGTTTGAAGTCGTTGTTTCGGCCGTTTGAGAATTAATATATTTAGTTTGTTTTCGGCAAACGTTTCTACGGTTGCCACTAAATATATTACGTGACCGGGGAACTGAATTTACTGGGGATTATTGAGATATTACGACAGATGTTTCGCGGGAAATTACCGAACAACTTTCCCGTAAGACAAGGTCCTGTCGGCGGGGAGAAGTTTTACGGTAGAAGTGAAGGTGCCGTTCGCGGTGATGTCGCAGAGTCCTTGGCGGGAGAACGTGTCGACGTATCCCAGACATCTGCAGTGCGTAGTCGGAACGGTCCTTGAGAAAGTTGTGGGGAGATAAAGCTATTCTCTTTCTCGGAAGATGAGGTGTCAACTTCCGAGGAAAGCAAACGTAGATTATAGAAGATTGCCGGCCGATATCGTCGTGTCCTTGGTGGTCGAACATGTCTATGTTCGCCAGACAGATAATATACCGACCGGGGCGTAATAGAGTGAAGCTCTGAGGACGTTTAGGCGAGTTTTCCCGTAAAAGGCATTTACGGGAAAATCGCAAGTCGCTGACTGATGTTGGGCCCTTTTGAGGGCCAAAAAGTTAAGTGATGGAATTGATGTTTGAATCGCATGATGTTAGTTTCGCACGTCGGGTAGGTCCTTTTAAGGGCCAAAAAGTTACTCGGTGATTTTAACTTTGATTTTCCGCTGGACTGTATATACGATGCCGGGGAATCTTACGAAGAATTTAATTATTGATAAATAGAAGTAGCTCCGCTACGACAAAAGTTTTAAATGTTTTTTTTTTCCTTCAGAGACCTGTGTTGTATTTGCTCCCAAGATTTTAAATGTGTATGGTCGTCCCAAGTGTTGTGGTGGTCCCTTTTTACTTTGTCCGTTGATACAAACTATATAAACAATGAGCCGTCCAGCCTGCCCAAATAATTACTTAACTAATCATGGCTGTCTCTTTTCTTTCTACGCCCCACTTGTAATTATTGTATTTTTAAATTCATTAGCTGGACAGACTCGACATAATTGATATTCACTACAATTTTCCCCATTTCTCCCCTGCCCATGGTATCTAAAGACTATAAACTATATATTAACAAGGGCCATGCATTATTTTCATATTGTTATTTGTTTCTTTCATGTGTATGTTTTGTTTAGTTATAGATGATTATTGATATTTATTTTCATGTGTTTTAGAAATGTACCAGCGGAAAGCAATACCGACTCACTAGCAAAGCTTCTTTTCTAAAGCCAAACTTCTCTCAATGCCATCGCCACTTCGCCTTTCCAAAAGGGCCAACTTTAGTCAGCATCATGCAATTTTTCCGTAAATGCCTTTTACGGGAAAACTCGCCTTAGCTTCCCCAGAGCTTCAATCTAGCATGTCCCAGGTCGATATAATATCTGTCTTGGCGTATCCGCCAAGGACACGACGATATCGGCCGCCAAACTTCAATAATCTACGTTTACTTTCCTCAGGAAGTAGACACGTTCTCCCACCAAGGACACTGCGGCATCAATCGAATGGTTCCTTCACTTCTACCGTATAACTTCTCCCTGCAGATGAGACCTCGTCTTATGGGAAAGTTATTCGGCCTTCTATCGCGTAAAACATCTGTCAAATTATTCTCAAAGTCCCCATTAAATTCAGCTCTCCGGTCATGTTATATAATTAGTGGCAAATGTTTGCCGCAGAAAAACTAAATATATCATTGCACAAATGACCAGAACTTCCCCTTCAAACTTTCTCGGCATTCATCGCTCTTGGTCAGAGAGAGTTACAATCTCCCGCGTGATTTCTTCGTAATTTTTCTAAGTCCCGATGCGAACTTAAAAGCAAAACACGCTAACTTAAGTTCACACCAAACAAGGACAATGCTCTGCTTGCTTCGGAACACCGAAACTTTGCCGTCCAGCAATTCGCCAAGCAGCTCCGCAAGGTGTTACTTTTCACACCTCTGGGCTAGAATACTGTTTATATACGGCGTGAAATAGACCAAAATTCAACAGATCCTACCTGGACTCTGCAAGCGAACATCAGTCAGCTCTTCACCATCAACGGATCCTACCTGGACTCCACCAAGTGAACAACATTTGAACACCAAGTAGCCAGCAGACTTTGGAACAACCGACAACGGGGAAAGCACGGAAGGATACGTTGGCCGGATTAGTGCCGAAGCACAGCAGACCACGCCACAGAGAAGGGAAGCTAAGGGAGAGTCGCCGAGTTAGTGGGGAAGTTGCGCCGATCGTCAGGTTGTGTAAAAGGAAAATTAAATTCAAAATTAATTCAAAAATCACCGGGAGACAACATCTGCGCTACACAGCGAAAACAGTGACATTAAGAAGATCGTACGCAGAAAAGAGGCAGGCTCGGCCTGAACCTCCGCTACGTGACACCTGATACATAAATTACATGCTCTTCCAGCACACACATAGGGTCCTTTTTAGGCCCTATACACAAAGCATAGTAGTTTCTCCCTAGACTTTGGTTTAGCACGACGGGCTTTGGTTTAGAGCTGTGTCTCACCACAACACTTTGGTAAGGGTGTTGTGTTCTGTCGTCACATACTTCGCAACGTCAATCTACGCAACGAAATGACAGTGCAGCGCTACGAACCCTTCACAGCCTTCACCTGCAATACCAAGCCCTTCAGGCACACGTTCTCCTACACATTCGGCCCTTTTCAGGACCGAATCAGCGAAGCTTCTCCTCACGCCCTTCAGGCTACATTTTCGGCCCTTATCAGGGCGAGACAAATTAGAAACTTTTTGCCGCAAACTGAGCTAGGTCATAATTGTTTTATTAAATTCACTATACAGAAGCAGCAACACTGTTCGTCTTAAAGATAAAGTAACAAAAAATTTGTTAGTCGGTATTTTCATTTTGTGCTGACAAACAAGAACAGGTTTATTATTATGTTTAGCTCTAAATTCAAAAGAATAATTAATATATTGTGTATTATTTGCGATTTTGCAATGTCAGTAACTCAGTTGACTTTTGACATAAATAAATAATAAAATACAGGTTTTATTTGTAGACACAAAAGTAAAATTCTATGTTTCTTGTAATTTCTCTGTTAGTTTTTCAGATGTTAGAAGTATATGTCCATTATTTTTAAAGCAAGGCAGACAAATTTGTTATTTTCAGTACATTGACTTCCTTAGGGCACCAATCAAATCGTATTAAAATAAATATGATCTGAATAACATGTGACTAAATTCGTTAACAACATACATTTCAATCTGTGCATGCTTTTTATTATCGGTACAAAATAAATAACACAAAACAGCTTAAGGTGTAAATTTTTTAGGTGCTAACGCAAACGTCCTAACATCTATATGACCTGAAAGAAATTTCAACAAATTCGGTTCAGTCGTTTTTAAGTAATGTCCATTTTGATCTGCTGTGCATGCTCATTATGATTGGCACAAAATAAATACAACGAAACAGCTCCAGAATATAAAATTATGTCGAATTATTTTGGGTTCCAATGCAAATATCTTAAATTGCGATTAGATGTGACAAACTGTAGACTATTTTAACAGAAACATTTGAGTAGCCTACATACATATAGACTATTTATTCTGGTCTATTTCCGTTTCTGCTGGCAAGCCTATGAATAATAAAAATTATAAAATAATCATGAACTAAGTTCGTACTTATCACAATTTTAGAAAAAATAACCTTCACTTTTAATATATCTAAAAATATTTTTATTTCTCCAAACAAACCAATCTTCCCCAAGCTGTGGGGAAGCTTCTCTTACGAAGCCGATGGCCGGGATGCAAACTTGGGAAGCTGCAAATTCTACTTATACATTTCGTACACGCAGGTAGCTTTCAACGTCTTCGTGAGTAGACCAATTTCCCAAATAGTTCGTTGAAACCCAAAAACATTGTTAATTTGCTCAATTCATGGCATCGGTTCAGATGCGCTGTTGAATTTTTATTATTATAAAGTAAATATATATTGAAATTATTATTATTATTGTATCAGTGAGTTGGTTAGAATTAGTAAATGATTTTGAAGTTATAAGTCCTGAGGAGGGCCAGAGGGGAGAGGATAGTATACTACCATTATTGTCGAGATTAAAATGGACGAATTCAGATAACGACTTGTATTGTAAAAACAGATTCACTGTGAATTCATAATTGTAGGAGGGGTAGGAGAGGTGATATTAAAGTAGGAGATTAACTAATAAATATAATTATTATTATCTAGAGAGAAAACTATTCTATCGATTTTGAACAAATTTGCATGAAACATGTCAATTAGGCCTGTATAGATGCACGAAAAACAGTGGTGGATTAACAAAGTTTTGTGGGGAGGGGCGGTCTTTAAAGATGTACATTCTCTTTGAGTTAACATTTTCTATTGAGTATTCACCGTTTTGAATCTGTTTTGTGTGCTCTGCAATTTTTGAACACGTTTGATGTAGAAGAAACATGTTTTAAGGCCGCTGTGGCGGGATCAAGTTGTTTAACTTGGTTGTCGAGAGGTTGAGGAGGTGAGCGTCACAAGGGACGTGACACTCATACCCTTGCCCTCAGGGGTGTATCTGCACTCAAGACCGTTGGAGTTGGCTCATTCGACTGAAGAGTTGGGCCTATGCAATGAAGAGTTGCATCCTGCACGAGGTGACCCTGCGCTGGACTAAGGTCTAGGCTGAATCCAACGGACCTAAGGGAGTAAACCCTGAAATAAAATCCCCAATCCGAAGGTTTTTCACCCATGCTGATAGGATGAATGGTACCAGGGTAATGGTGCATTAAACGGGATACCTGAGATACCAGGCGACCTCTCAGGGAAACTTAGCCTTACCGTGCATGCGGGCTCTGTGCGGCGAACCTCTTTACTACCCTGCTCTACTCGTGGGAACCATATGGATCCAAAACAAAAAACAAAACACGGCAGAGAACCAGCCAACAACTGGAAACTCAGCCGGTCACTCAGGACAGGTAGCGGCCTCAGAGCATGCTAACCTTGTCCAAAACACAGAAGCACCCGAATCTGCTTCTTTTGTCGACAGACGAGAACCAGCCATCGAGCAGGGTTCTAGATCTGCCGACATGGAAGTAGATCCTAGTAAGGAGGAGGTTGAGTCGGGCTCTGAGCTGGACGAAGACCTCCTCCTGAAAAATCCTGACACCCCAGGTTTCTCAGTTGAGCTGACGGACGCTACCAAGCAGTTGGTCTTGCTCAATGTGGAACAGAGGCGTCCTAGGATGTCCAAATCAGATAGGAGACGTGCTCTCAAGGCCAAATACGGCAGGGAGTATGACCCCAAAAAATTTGATAAGCGCAAGAACAAAGGTGCTGCCTCGACAGCTGCCAATGTTCCCGCACTCATGGAAGGGGGTCAGAAGCGCGGCAGAACCGATGCTCCAACTCCCCCTTCCACTGAAACACTGAGGAAGCGACCTAGACAATCTGGTGAGCACGGTGCATCGACATCGGCGCAACCTGGATCATCGTTTAAGGAAGCTCTCTCCTCCATCAAAATGGCAGTTGTGCCCAAATGTTTTCCCGAAGAAACATTCTCCGAGGAACAGGGCACAACATTAGAAAATGCCACTATGGACAAGTTCGAGTGTCTGGAGGACGGCTCATACCCAGTCTTCTCAGGCTCGTACATGTAGAAAGGAGCACTCATTATCTCGTGCTCCAATTCTCATACCAAACTCTGGTTGATGAAAGTCATTTCCAGTATTAGACCTCTGGGCGAGGATGTTGAGCTTATCGTTGGTGACCGAAAGGATATCCTGCGGGCTACCAAGGTGTTCCTCAGAGCACCTGTCAAGCTGGCAGGGACTCCAGAAAGGATCCGGGATATGCTTGACAAACAAAACCCGAGCTTCAGGGTCAAAGACTGGAAGACCTTGGCGACAAAGGAGGACCCCAAAGGCCGCACCTTTGTCTTCCTGGTTGACGACTCGTCTCTTGCAGCCATCAAGGCAGCAGGATGCAAGGCGCATGTAGGACTGTGGCAAGTCTCTCTTGTCTTGTTGTCAGGAAGAGACAATGCTGAAAGTCCTGCAGATAAACCTTCACCACAGTAAGGCGGCTTCGGCCTCCTTCTGCCAAACATTCCGGCAAAAACACATCGACCTGGCGCTGATCAAGGAGCCTTGGCTCCATCGACATCGGATCCCAGGACTGGGAGATGCCGAAGGTAAGCTTATTTTTTGTAACTCAATTAACAACAACCGAACCTGCATTCTTGCAAGGTCGGGAGTACAATGCTTGCCTTTAATCGATTTTTGTTCCAGAGACACCACTACAGTGATAATCCACTGGCAGAATGGGAAGGACAAACAGGGCCTAATTTTGAGCTCCGCTTACCTGCCATACGATGCCAGTACACCTCCTCCATCTAGAGACCTGGAACTCCTGGTGGAGGCTTCAACTGTCAGAAGGCAGCAGCTTCTGGTGGGGTGCGACGCCAACACGCATCACCATCTAGGATGGGGCAGCACTGACACCAATACAAGGGGTGAGTCACTACTAGATTTTCTCTTGTCTAATAACTTACAAATTGTTAATGTAGGCGATACACCGACCTTCTCCAATAAAATCAGGAGTGAGGTCATAGACATTACCTTTTGTACAGAAAATACAGCACATCTGATTAGGGACTGGACGTGTCAACAGAAGCCTCCTTGTCAGATCACAAGTACATAATGTTTCAACTAGAAACATACAACACAAAAGCACTATTTAGGGATCCGAGGGCTACCGTCTGGGGGTCCTATTCGGATCAGCTGTCGGCGGTACTCGGCTCCATGACGGGGACGATTGCAACCTTTCCAGACGTGGACCGAGTGGCCTCCTCACTTCAGGAGGCCATAATGGACTGCTATCTGGATAACTGCCCTCTGCGATCTAAAACTGGTAGATCTAATACCAGATGGTGGTATCCGGACCTTGGTCGCAGAAGGAAACATTTAAGAAGGCTGTTTAATGCCTCCAAGCGGAGCGGTACCAAACCTGCTGGTTGGAGGCAGTACCATCTAGCTCTCACATCATACAGCAAAGCTATTAGGCAAGCCAAACTTGATTCCTGGAAGGCATTCACCAACAAAGTGAATAGCCAAAAGGAGGCAGCTAGACTGCAACAAGTAATGGCTTCAAAACCTCATAATTCTGTGGGCACCTTAAGGAAGCTGACAGGAGGTTACACTAAAACAGCGGAAGAGACGCTCAAGGTACTACTTGAAACTCACTTCCCTGGATGCATAAATAGTGACACTGCAGACGGTAGTCGGAGTCAAGCTGGGGATAGCTCTTGGCCGAGAGCATCCCGGGCTAATTGGAAACTGGCCAGAAGCATTGTCACTATTTCTAAACTAAAATGGGCGATAAACAAATTCAGCCCATTTAAATCACCTGGCGGAGACGGAATCTATCCGGCATTATTGCAGGAAGGACCAGACTCCCTGATTCAATAATGGATCTGCAAGCTATCTAGAGCCAGTGTAGCCTATGGCTACATTCCACAGGTGTGGAGAGCTAGCAGAGTAACATTCATTCCTAAGCGCGGCAGAACAAATTATTCTGATGCCAAAGCTTATCGACCTATCAGCTTATCCACGTTTCTCTTAAAAACAGTGGAAAGGCTAGTGGAAAGATACTTGAGAAAAGGGGTGCTCTCTGAGGTACCTCTTCATCGAAATCAACACGCCTACCAACCGGGAAAATCCTGTGAAACTGCTCTACACAGTCTGGTGGGCAGAATCGAGGATACCCTGGCAAGGAAGGAAATAGCCCTGTGCGCTTTCTTGGACATAGAAGGCGCATTCGACAATACTTCATTTGACTCAATAGTGCGGAAACTGCAAGAGTGAGATGTGGACCCGGCCATAACAAGGTGGGTGCACTCCATGCTACGAAGCAGGCGCATACAAAGCTCCCTACTTGGTGAACTGATTGAGGTCACGGCTACAAGAGGGTGTCCACAGGGAGGAGTTCTTTCACCTCTGCTGTGGAGCTTGGTGGTCGACGGTCTCATTACAGAAATTAGCCAGTCAGGAACATACATCCAAGGCTATGCAGATGACATAGCAATCCTGGTTATTCGTAAAAATGATGACACTGTCTCGGATATCATAAATAGAGATCTGAGACGTGTTAAAACATGGTGTGCAAGGGAAGGCCTCAACGTCAATCCAACAAAACCACTATATTTCCCTTTACAAGGAAAAGGAACTTAACAGCCCTGGAGAGGATATCCATGGACAACACACAGTTGAATATATCCGCGTCAGTAAAGTATCTTGGGGTAATTCTTGATCAAAAGCTGACATGGAATGCACACCTGGACAATCTGATTCTTAAGGCAAAATGGGCGCTACTGGCAACCAGACGCTTTATTGGAACTACCTGGGGTCTCAAACCTCATATGGCTCTTTGGCTGTATGAATCTGTGATTAGACCCCAAATTACATATGGAGCGGTGGTTTGGTGGAAGAAATCATGCCAAACTGCTGCTGGTATCAAGCTAACTGGTCTACAACGACTTGCATGCGTATGTATAACTGGAGCTTTCAGAAGTAGCCCTACAGCAGCTTTGGAGGTGCTCCTTGGACTTCCGCCTCTAGACATTCACATAATGTCGGAGGCAAGGAAGTCGGCATACAAACTAATAAGTGTGAACGAATGGCGGAGGGGCATGCCAGGAGCAGGACATTCCGACATTGTGAACACCGTACATAAAAACTCACTGTTAGACATGGTGACTGATGCAATGCACACCGAGTACGTTTTTTATAGACCCTTTACAGTAACCGTCGGAACCCGAGAAAACTGGGAAGGAAACATCAAACCGGGATCTTAGGGCGCCCACTTAGGATTGTCGAATGGATACATGAACAGACATATCCTAATACTTTCTCATAGTCAAGCAGCACTTAAAGCGCTGGACTCAGTACAAGTCACATCCAAACTGGTGAAGGAGTGCCTCTCAACACTAGTCAGACTCTCCATATTAAACATGGTGGAATTGAGATGGGTGCCAGGACACCGTGGCATTCCAGGAAATGAGATGGCAGATGCTCTTGCAAAGAAAGGAGCATCTACACCATTGACGGGGCGAGAACCAATGTGCTGCATTAGCCGTAGCATGGCCAAGAGCGCAGTAAAAAACTTGGCCAGGGAAGAGCAATGCCAGAGATGGTGTAGATTACCTGGGCACATTCAGAGTAAACGACTGATCAAGGGACCAAACGCCAAGCTTACTAAATCCCTAATCAAATTAAACCAACCACAACTCAAAAGAGTTGTAGAACTCATTACTGGACATGGCCAGTTCAGAAAACACTTAGCAACAGTGGGAATCCTTGAAGGCGACCAACGCTGTCGGCTTTGTAATCAGGCAGAAGAGTCAGCAAGCCACGTCATATTTGAGTGCGAGATCCTGGAGCGTAGGAGGAGGAGGCTCTTTGGAATCCAGCAACCGGGAGACGAAGAAGACACATATTTGGTGGAGAAAATCCTGGACTTCACAAGGGATACAGGCTTCTAACGTGCTAGGCGCGGTACACAGGGGGCACAATAAACCAAAGGTTGACGTGTAAGGAGGCCTTCTCCAAGGAGGAATCCACCCCAATATAATCTAATCTAACATGTTTTATATGTGCAGAAATCTTACAAAACTGTGCTGTTATAAAGCTGACTTTGAAACTACGGCAAAGCTGACTTTGAAAAATGCACAATCAATATCGTGCATGATTCATGTAGAAAAAGCTATATACTTGAAAAACTAATTACAGCATTATTGCGTTGCAAAAGTGTTAATCAACCTCTATTAACACAAGCGACTCAATCGGCTGTGTCAGTATTTAAAATTAAAGAAGGATGTTTTTGTGTGGTGAAAAAATTACTTCAGAATTTTTACTGAATGAAAAGAAAAAAACCCCTCGCCACCCGTGAAATTGTTTATGACGTGCGCACAATTACGATGTGATATAAATTTTTAAGATTTGCTGAGAGTAGTGGGGATGAATGGGGAAGCGAAGTTGTTAATTGCCTACAGAATGTTTCCGATTAAGTAGCCGCAGATGGATAGAACCACGCTTCCTGTTTGAAAAACTTCTACCATCTACTGAGAAGCGGAGATAAAAGGGGACGTCCACCAGCCTTGAATATTGAAGAGGCAATGGAGAATATTTATTCTTATTTGGAAGAGAACATCTTAGAATGTCAATTTTCTCTTCAGGATTCAATGAATCAAATCGAAAGAGATTTTTGTCCTCACAAGATACGACGATGATAATTGTTATCGCAGTAACATCAAACAAATCACCGGTTGTCTGTTTTCGAAACACCGGATTCAAAGTTCTGAGTGAAATTTTTTAGGAAAATATGAAATTATATCCGAAGGAAGAGCGTTTACGTATTGTTCGAGCTGCAGCAATGATAGTCCTAGAGGACATTTAATCGCAGGTATATGAAACATCGCATTACCCATCTACAGCCAGTTTCTTTCAAGATGTTGAAACTGTAATCCCTGAAACCTAGCATACTTTTTTTGAAGATGTTATTTTAAAAAACAGGCATGGTTCTTTTAGTCCAATCATCAGCGGTAAAAAACCGTAAAACTGTGCAATTTTGGGAATCAACAAAGATTTTCGTAAAAATTTGGATTTAAGCTCTACTTACCCTGTACTTCAAAATCTACCCTGTGCTGAACCTGGGTTTTCATTTTTTTAGGGGTGAAAATTACCCCTTATGCAAACCATTTAAAAATCATAGATTCTAGCATGTAATTGGTTAAAATAAAGTTTAAATTAATTATTTTTAGATTTCTTGACATTCTCGAACAAGTTTATGATTAATCAGAAAGATTAATCCCCTGTAAATTATTCCCTGAGGATAGTAATTTTCAAAACTAGTTTAAAGATATTTATTAAAACTTGAAATGGTTTAAAAGTGTGTCATATTAAATTGGAAATTTTATTTTATTTGAATGAAAATATTATTTGTGAGACGCTTTAACCCTTATAAATCATCCCCTGAAAATTAATTATTAAAAAATAATTTCAACGACTTTTCTTAAATTAAAAATTATTTATAATGAACTAGCGGAATACCCGTGCTTCGCTACAGGGAATTTGTTGTTTCCATCACTATGTTACATAATTATTGTAATATTTTTCTCTCATTTTCTTTCATCTATTATTTTACGAAGTGAATTATTACGTGTATTTTCAATTAGTTTGGTATTTATTGATCACTGGGTGCCCGTCAATCGTCTTCATCACTGTATGTGGGCTAAATAAATTTAATAAAAAAAAAATAAATAAAATTCAGAGTAAAGAGCAACTATTTTTTCAACCGCTAAATTTACAGACTGGTAAATCACAGTCTTAGCTGGATGTTGCAGATCACCCAGATATGTCCATCTGGAACATCCAGATGCATAGATCGGGATAGTTTTGATCACCTTACGTCAAAAAATTTTCTTCATCTATACAGGCCTAATTTACATGTTTGGTGTAAATTTGTTCGAAATCAATCAAATAGTTTTCTCTCTAGCTTTGTATACAGACAGACAGACATTTTGTAAAACCCATTTTTTTGAACTTAGGGGGTCCCAAAACGGATAACTCCACAAAAATCTCAACATTGATTTTTTTTGCGATCACTATACTTTCTCTATACTATAGTATAGTGAGAAAGTAAAAATGTCAATATAATGATTAGTTGCAACAAACAAGCAGCTCAAAGCGGTATATTTAACACTTTTAATTGAATAAAATTATTTCAAATATATACCATGATACAAAATAGCCTTATCAACCAAAAATATAACTCATAGCACTGGCTAAAATGTCAACAATTCTTCGTGTTGCAAAGTGGTCACTCATCCTAATACTCGCACGGCCAATGATGCTTGACTTTGGTGAACAAACGAAAAGCGGTATATTTAACATGAGCGATTGAATAAAATGATTTCACAAAAACATATAATACGATAAAAAAAGCCTTAACAAACAAGGCTTATATATATATATATATATAGTATATTATATTATGATAAAGTAACATACAAAAATTAATTTTGTGTAACTGCTATTTTGATAATTTACTAATTTTATTATGGTAAGCCTACATAAAACACATTTAGGTTTTACTAGAAATTTTTTTTTTAAATAAATAAAAATCATTCTATAGTATGATTAATTTTCATTACTGACATTTTTTATTAATACATAAATGTGTTTTACATAAAAATATTATTATTTTTATTACTCAGAAATGGTTTTATAACATACTAAAATATTTAAAAATGATCACACAAATTAGGCATGAAATGATTAGATTTTGTCATGCGATAATAACTGTGATCAGTCTTAGAGTAGAAAGTCAGCTGTGAGATTTAAAGTTTACAAGAGACACTCAATATATTTCTGTACTTATTTAACATCTATATAAGTGAACAAATAACAGAAAACATTATTTCATAGTCCGATATAAATAATTCAAATAGGAATAAATTGAAAGGTTTGAAAATATACAAACTATTATTTTGTTGATTTGTAAATCTTTATTAACACAAAATCCTATAATTACGTCTACAACTTTGGTACAAATAGCATTATCGCCTCGTTCCTTTATCTCCATTTCAAAACTACATAAAGATGGATTTATAATAAACAATTACAATTGAATATGCGTTTGTTCTTACAAAATATGCGCAAGCAAATTAAAACGACTTGTCCTTCATTCTTATTACAAATAAGATAAACTGCTCAAGCTATTCGTAACAACAAGATAGTGGCGTGTTCATGTAATGATAAAATGAACATCTATTTGATAAAATTCAATACACGAAAACACCTGAATTAATTACAATAAATTGAGTAAACAATATTTCTTTTTAAAACCAACCGATCAACGTAGCACCCTCTAAATATCCGACGGATATCTCTTATCATAAAGGCCTTTAAAAAACATCAGGCTGGTGTTCTTCTCAAGAGAAAACACAAAACATTGTTATCGTTACAACGGAACAGAGACAGATATACATTACACAAACAGTCATGTACGCAATAGACCAATCTGTGTGGCCTTCGAATACAGCTGGATTTTTCACATTAAACAATGTTTTTAAACGCTTGTAGGCGTTGAGAATACTATACGCAAGTCGATTTAATCGTTTAAAATGAGTAATCCAACTGATTAATTGTAATAATCAGAAAAGTAATGTTTATGTTTTGATAATATTAAAACGCTTAATATATTAATGGCATGTAAATAGACAAATTTACGACTAAGTTTGAAAATCCGTTTTTATCGACTAGGTTTTGAGGAGGGGAAGCTGTAACGCTACAACATCGAAAGCTTTAGAAAACTTTGCGTATTTTTTTCTCTTTTTAAAATATTATCTCAAAATATATCTGATTAAAAGGAAATCGGAAAAACTATGTAAAAATTAGAAAACACGTTAAAAGATAGGTAACATCAACATAAGACTAATTTTATACAAGTTAAACATATCAAATAGTGATGATCCGCAGAATATATACATTTAGTTTGAAACAAATTTCATATACACTTATAAATTAGAAAGAAATTTAAATAATGATTGAATAAAATTATTTAAAAAATTACATTAAAATATCATGCTATTAAAAATATACAACTGAACTAATGTCACAATAGTTTTCAACCTAACCTACGAATCATTTTCGATGATTTCGAAGACTCAAAAAATTTTATTATATATAATTATTTATAGTATAACCCTAATGATTACAATCGATAAAGTTAAATATTTTACAAGGGTCAGCCATTATCCAAACGACTAACAGCTAAAAACAAATTACAAACAATATACATTGATTAGATTGTAGTACGGGACACCCACTGAAAACGGAACACGCGAAGTTACAACATGAAATGGTTAATAATCACAATAATATCTTTAATTTATTATTCACATATAAAAGATGAAAATAAACGAAAATCCCACCAATCCTACGTATACTTAATAGATATATTTCTAATTTCTAGAAATTATTAGTATAAAATTTTATTTTTTGGTTTGTTTTTGGAAGTCACAATACATTCTAACATTTGATTTAACCTAAATTGTAGAATTTAAACATGGAAAGTTTTAAACTTATTTTGAAGAAGAAATATTAAAATAAAAGTAAATAGAGATATTAACTCCTTAGCAGAGATGTTTCTGACCTTCTGACAACATCCCTCTACAAGTTTTAATTATTTTTGTGTTAATTTATCTTTACATAATTATATTAATACATTAAATGTTATAAAATTTTTACTTTAACTGCTTACAAAACATAAAAATAAATTATTAAATTGCCGGTAAAAATATAAATGGCCAATGAGATAGTAGTGTTCTACTACAAGATCTGAATTTCCATTAAACTTTTGGAATACTAGTATTGCAGTGAAGCATTTGACAGGGTCAAACAATTAAAAGAGCCTCTTTTCATATAAAAAAACAGAATTGGAAAAAAATATTAATATTATATTAACTACACTGGTATTATTATCAAAAAGTTATAATAATTTATCAAAAGGATGTAACAGAACTTCAGCATAAAGTCATGAACATGCAAGTTGCAGCCGGTTAGAAGTCCAGGGGTTAGTTAGGAAATTGTGAAATAACGAGGCATTTTACATTAAACAAATTTAGACTATATTATAAATTCCAAAAACCATCAGATCCTACACCTTGTGCTCTTTGCAGTGCCCGTCTATGTATCGCGTGTCACAAAAAAAAATTCAAGGGGGAGTTGTTGATTGAGAGTTAAATATACACACACAAAGGAAAAATATCACAATTTTATATATTTTTTTGAGCTTGGTTAATATGAGTATAACAATGCTAAAAAATTGTTACTTTTAAAAAAATCTAAATTTTTGATTATCAGATTAAGGTATGCTATGTTTTGGGGAAAACCCAAACTGATAAAACATTTAGAACCTATAGCTTTAGTATAGGATCAACATAACCTAAAAACATGTATTCAGTAAAACTTTACTGATTATGTTATTTCCGAACGGAACTCTATTTAACGATAAGTTTTAAAATGATTAAATTATATGTTAAAGATATCGTTATGCATTTTTTCTTCTAAATTAGATTAAAGTTGGGCTTTTTGAAGAGACTGCTAGAGAAATTCAGCATTCCATTCTTGAAATTTAGTTCCATTTTATGGCACCAGAGTTAGACTAGAGATTACACTGCCACAGTATCGTAGGCTGTGAACCCTCCGTTTTGGAGGTGTTGGTGCCCTGCTTCGTTTCTGAAAAAAACAAAAAAAATGTGAGTTTAGTACAAGGACATAAAATATGAAAAGATAGAAACAAGACTGTCGAATATTTTGTTTCAAGTAAATTATTAAAATGAAGAGTGCAGGTTTTCATAGGTTTTTTGAAAAATTAAAGACTAAAAATGGCACTATCTTACAAATTGTATATTCTGTTTTGATTGCATATCTTATTTTGTGCATCTAGTAAAAGTAGTGAACAATTTGTGAGAAACCTCAGTGGAGCAATTGATTATTCCTCTTGCTATCTTTGCAAACTCAACACTTGACATTAGATTTTAAAAACACTTAATCATGTTAAACACATTTTAAAAATTATAATTAATTTACAAAGCAAATACAAATGTTTCTGAAAGATTTTACTTCGTCAAAACTATACGGTCGCTCACAATACTAATTAATAATTCTCTAAAACCTTCCACTTACATCAATATTTATTTCAAAATCCACCGCAAGAATTCAAAACATATTTACTTTAGTCAGACCTGCATTATTTAGTGAGGTATTAATTTTCATATGAAATATCAGCAATTTTAATGTTAAAATATGTCGTGGGAAAGGGAAATCACTTAAAAGGAAATAATTATTCATACAAACAAAAATAATGAAATCTATATTTTTAACTTGATTTAATTGCTTGTAAATTAAACATCAGGTAAAGAGTATTTTTGTATAAATGAAAGATGCCAGCAAAGCTGACTGTAGGTGAAAGAAGTTGGAGGATCATCTTAGGTCTGTTGATGATTTTACATTCAATTTGACATTCAGGTGGTAGGGATAATCACAGGATACGGCCGCCTGAGGAGAAAAGTACTGAGAAGAGCAACTGGTTTACAAGTGTGAGAGAAGCTTGGATGGGTGAGTTACAAAACCTTTAGAATCCTAAACAAAGGGCAAACCACCCATCCCCGAACAAACTTCTAGAAGTTCACAGATAATTTCGTATAAACATATTTTACACATTCTAAATATTGAGTAAATGATCGGTATAATACAACTAATTATTTTTAAAACTTATTAAACTATACATACAGTATCTCCTCAGCAAAACTTTAAAATAATTGTAATTTCAATATACTGTACCTTATTTTCAAACAATTACCTGTAAATGGAACACAGTAATTTTATGGATCATGAACTAATTTAAACTTACAGAAACTGAAATAGTAAAACATATATATAGTATCTACAAAATAGTATGACGAAGATATTTGATATATTTCTAGTTTTTGGACAACCTTTATAAAAGTAAAAATAATCCATTATAATTCAAACAAATAATAAATATTACATTATTTATACTTATATTAAAACTGAAACGTATAGTATTCACAAAATATATATATATTCAAAAAGATATAAAAAAAATCAATATAGATATATGTCTATTTTTTCTTTAGAAAAATAATGATAACTTTAAGAATTATTGAGATTTTGAATTGAAATGTATTTACACATATTTTATACTACGTTTTTTCAGTATATTCAAAAAGTTATTTTAAATATTTAAACAATGGCAACAGTTTGTAATACCTCTAAAACAATTTAATCTACAGATAGAATTTGTTATCCATTATTTTAATTATTTGGGGAAAAGTAAATTACCGGTATGTACTATATATAAGACATATTTAAATAAGAATCAACTGTATTAATAGAGTATGAGCAGAATCCCAAAAAAAATTATTTCTAGGGTAATAATCTTGGGTGTTGTCAATACAGTTGAGTACTTTCAAGCCTAGTTCATTAGGCCGGTTTATACTGAAAACAACCGTTGACGGCAACGCAATGGGAATTTGAGTTACTTCAGTATAACACGTACAGCTTAATGCGCTTGTTTATACTAGTACTATTCAAATGCGACGGTGATACGACGGTTGAATGACTCATCAAGGGAGTCAACTCCAGTCACAACATGCTGTAAAGTGGTCATCTCAGTTGCCTAGTTGCTCTAGTGAGGATAGCAGTGGACAGCAAGATGGCTGCTGAACAACAAGAAAACATTAAGGTATTTCATAATTATCCTTGCTCATTCGGTAATGATTGAAGAACTTGTCAGGATATGATTCCAATTCTTGTAAATCATGCTACTGGCTTCTGTGTGAATTACCTATATTATATAGTTGCACACTGAACCGTTTTGGTAACCTGCCTCCTCCTCAGATGATGACAAGTGACACAAATATCTTAATTTGAGTTTCTTCCAATTTAAACACTCTGAAAATATAGAAGCAACTCCAGTTGAAGTTGTGTTGGTGTCAGCAGTTTTTTCAGTATAAGCCTGGCCTTTAGTCTTAACTGGCATCAAGTAACTATTACCAAGAAATCATGAGTTCTTTCCAATAATTTGGTTATCCTTTGTATAAACTAATTTTGTTGATGTTTAAAGAAAACAAAAATATATTTTGCCTGTTCTAAATATTTATAAAGTTAATGAATTTTAACTGCTGCCATTTTGAACATTTATAACATAAAGTTTTGAATCTGTAAATACTAGTAAAGTTGCATACAAATGTGTTTGGTAAATTTCAAGTCAATATCTTAATAATTTCTAAATTTCTTCTTTTTTTTCTAAAAGATAACATCTTCAGATTTATGTTAGGAACTATACAATTTAAGCCTTCTGACAACTATGTGAATGTAAAATACATAAAATTATTCCTGAAAATGAAAACATCAATAAACTTATTCTCTAGGTACTTATTTTGTATAATATAGAATTACATCTAAAACTAAATATATTTTCAAACAAATCTTAAGTTAAATTTCTACTAAATTTATATTTTTTAAAGGATACAAAACAATTTGGATAAACAGAAAATTGCCAATTGATATAAAACTACAAAAACTACATCAGCGATAAAATCTACAATAACAAAGAACTTACGGTTTCCTGCTCGATAGAGCAAGGTAATCATGAAACAAGAGAATGCAAAGTTACACAACAACACACAACACCACAAGAATAAATAAATGTACAAACATACACAGAAATATAATTTATCAGTTTAATCTAATCAAAATATAGGCCTATTCTTTTAAACCATTTAATGGGATAACACAAAGTAAAAAAATGAAACAATAAGAATTAAGATGTCAAAATTCTCCAAGTAAATTCAAATATATAAAACAATACTAAACAATAATTGAATTAAGTTTATGCGTTTATAATTAAACCTAAGATTCCTACAGTTCGAACCTTATGGAGGAGCTTTAGCACTGATTCTTTTAAGAATAATAAAACTCACTCTTTCAACTTATTCTTGTAACAAAATTTACACATTTAAGAGCACAATAATTGTTGAAAATGTTTTATCTCTAAATTGGTTTACACACAAAGAATAAAAAGGTTATCAATGATTTAAGCAAATGAGCTAATTTTTCTGTCAAAATAAGTATCTTTTGTCCTTTCTATCCTTTCTTTGTGTCATTTATTTATGCAACTACGGTTTCAGCTCGGAGAGTCGTCGCATTCCAAACCGTACGAAAATAAAAACGTAAAACTTGTATGTTTTATTCATTTCAAACTGTTTAAGACTTGCCTATAGTATGGTTAAAATATGAAACATATTTTGGACTAATGGAAAAATATTTTTGTGACAGGCATGAAGAGTTGTCGGAGCCTTCTTTGTTTCCAGATTTCGTTCCCAGTTACTTTTCTGAAGATTATATTGACTTGAAACTAACTATTCGGCAATCCTTTCATCTATTTTCAAAAGATCATACAATTGTGTAGCAACTTTTGTCAATCTTAAATACAAATGAAGTGAAAAATATATTAATTTACATAATACCAATGGCGAATCCAGTATTAATTTTAACTCCTCTTTAAACCCTTATAATTTAGAAACTATTCGCTTGACAGAAGAATGTGTTATTTTTAAAACCGGTATCAAATTTTATGTCCTGCATTTTTAATAATCACTGTTTTTATATAAATTGTACCAAATATGGTAACGAGATATTTTTGAAGCAGTTTTTTTTTTGCATCAGTTTTCCAATGTGGTGAATAGAATATTAATTATTACTTATTACTTTGCCGTTGAAACGCGTTTGACCAATAAACATATTTTTGTGAGAATTGTTTTCTGTATTTTTATTTTTACTTTTAGAAAAAAATACTTCAAACTTTAGAATGTTGACAATTATTAAGTTTGTCTGGCTTTCACTTAACAACAGTATCTAACAGTATGTTTTACTGAAAGGAAGTTTGGTCGATTCATTGATAATTTTTACAGTTTTTGAATTTCAATAATGGGTACATCCCTTCTTACATACATCCACGTTTCTGTCAAAATCGGTTATCCGTGACAGTTACTGATAAGTTTTCCCATATAACTTGATCTTTTAGGTTCAATTGTTCTTTAAACTGTTTATGCAATATAAAAGTTAGGGCATATTTGTGAAACATAAGTTTATAAAAGCTTGTCTTGTTGTTGTCTTTGGTATGTAGACAGCCCCAAGTTTCTTGCTGGTATTGTATGCTTCAGTTATGTTATTTTTTGCGTTTAAAATTTTAAGCATCATTTAAGTTTATTCCTAAATATTGACTTGAAACGGTCCCCAAAACCGCAGATAAACAAATGACATACCAAAAATGTAAATGTAAAAGTAGTTTAAATTTTTTTTGAAAATGTAGTACAGGTCAGTTAACAAATTAATGAGACTGGTACCTTGTATTGGGATTTAAGGATTTTAAATTTTAATCTTAACATTGGAAAACTGGAACTACAATGTAGTACTTTAATACCAAAACAAACACTTACTTTTTCTTTATGTTAGTACCCACAGTAAACTACTCTCTCCACAAGGTAGAATTTAACTAAGAACCATAAGTTTAGTTAGATCTTGCAATAGACATTTAAAAATTGTTATGTATTTTAAAATTAGAACGTTAGTAAAGGAATATTATGATATTATTGAAGGTAAACTGTTCCGCAGGATGTTTGGCGCATTTAAGACGAAATATAGAGCACCCATAGGCCGATACAAAGGGATTGAAATCAGCCGTCTTTATATTTTGTTGAACGGAGTGAAATAATTTTAAAGTATTTGGATGGTAAAAAGATTCTATTCCTCAGTTTGGTTGTGTTAACAAGTACTGATTTTAGCCCACATAAAGAGAACATAGTTTTCATATTATTTGGTCTTGACTATCTTAAAAAGAATTAAAGTTTACCAAGACTGCAGTACAAGATTACTTTCAGCCTAAAATTAATGTTTACTGTTTACTTGGTACTTAATGAAAGAATGTTAAGTGAAATTCAAAGAAAAAGAAACTTGTGTCGAACATAGTGCTCGCTATGAAACATCTGTCGCAGCTATCACAGTTCAGTTGATATGAATTTAAATAAATTGACTGTGGATATACTGGTATAATTAGTTAGTTTTGTTTGTATTGAAGAACCAGCAACATACTGATTTTTTAAACTTTTATTTTCGAGTGCAAGTATCCAAGTCAACAATTGATTAGATAAATTTTAATCTCTTACTCTGTCTGTGACTTTGGCCAATTTGTTATTTTCTTATTTACAAGTTTCAGAACTTAAGTCCCATTATCAGATGTTCACTCAAGAGAGGTCGATTAATAAACTCTAAAAATACATACATTACACATCATAGTTAATGCAACGAGCCAAGTCAACAGGAGCGCAGTTCAGCATTTGTTCATCTTAAATGCTTTATACATTTGGAACCTCGCAAGAAACGTTTCAAGGAACACTAATAACTGATAACTCAAGTTAGTTATCAGCAAATGGCCGGCATACATCATCTTCTTGTGCGCCAATACCAACGTTGGTTTAATTTTATAAATCCTTTAAATTTCAATTTGTGACTAGTTGTGCCTATCCGTGCAAAACGTAATTTGTGTAATCGCTGTCTTGTAATAGTATCGTAAATGTTTTAATTCTCATGTTTAATTTAACACTTAATTAGGCCAATGACTAAGACAACGCCTCAGAACGGCTGATACTAAAAACATTATGATGTCAAGGATCCGACGATGACGGTATAATGGTCGAAACTAGTTACCGGTATCCAATAGAAAAAACTTTTGGATTGTCTGGTCGGAAAAAACTAAGGTAATTAACCTTTTATAGTACATTCATTAGTATTAAACAGTTTATTTATCTGATACTGGAATTAAATATACGTTAAAATTGTTAAAATACTCTTGTTGGGGTTTAAGCTACTGTTACAAATATACGTACAAGATCCTTTCCCAACATAATAAGAGCCAAGGGAGTTGCAATTAAATAGATCCCTATGTAATACAATTAAGGAGTTTGAAATACATAAAGCACTTACATGAACAAATATGAATTGTTAAATGATAAATTCGATTATGACAATCGATGACAATACAAGATAACAAGTGCATTGATAAACGATCTTTCCTCGGTCATACTAGTTGTCTTGCTGCATCATGTATGTTGTGTAATGTTTATGATCTTAGTGCTTTAATGTTAAATGACCTATTTTTAGAGAGATGCAAATGTTGGGACATAAGTTCTGAAACGTGTAAATAACAATAAGTCATACACGGAGTAAACATATTAAAACCTATTTAATACTGATTCTGTTATCACTGAAGGTAATTTCATGAAGAGGTATTTGAATATATAAAAAAAAATTATGTAGAAGCAGGAATTTTTTCAGAAGCAGATTCGATCCGTAAAAACCTAACACGCGAACGCCTCGTTTGACTTTTACCGATAATGTAAAGGAACAGTCCACCTTGTGCAGGGGTTGTGTCAAGAGAGGGTTGTCTACTGACCTCTCAATCAGTTTCCTCATCTCCTCGGTGGTCATGCCATCCTTGGAGTTGGCCCTCATATTAACTGAAAGAAACATTCAAAACTTGGGTCAACAAAATACATCCCGTAAACTAAATAATCAACAGAAAATAAATCAAATAAAAGAAAAACAATTTGAAACAACACACACAGCTGGACTAGCGCATCTATTTACTTATTTCAAAATCTTCGGAGACATTTTAAAAGTTATAGTAATAAGTAATCATAATGCTAGTTTAAATTCACATTATTTTATAGTTTATTTTATTATTGGTGGTTTTTTATAGAGCTTAAAATCAAATCAAATTGTTAAAAAAAATTCTTGTTTGTATGACAGCTAAAATATTACAAAATAGAAGTTACATATGTGGCAACAATAGGGTATGTAATCAAGTGTGGTACAGAGAAACAACTCCTACTATTGTTTACATATATTTAATAAATTATATAACCATCAAATTTATTTTCATTTAGTTTTTTACTAAAATTTCAAAAGCTAAATTAGATTAAAATATTTGTACAAGCCAAATAATAAATTGTCAGTTATAAATTATTGCTGAATTTGAATTTTCTCTGGGAGAGAATTTTGTAATCACTACAATATAACTACAGTAAATTTTAAAGTGCTGTCACAAAAACTTGTATAAACACTGGATTGGAAGTACAAAAAAGTTAATACACGTTTGTTTTGTTTTCATATCTGTATAAATGTATGGTCAATATGTAACCACATTAAAAAACAGATGAAGTAGGTGATGTAGATAGACTTTTATCACTGTTACACAAAAATGAAAAGGAAGGTTTGAGTTTTATTAACTCTTACGCAGAATAAGGTTACAGCCATGTAGGAAATTTCAGTTAAAAGTCACCGAAATATGTATTACTGTGTAGGGTGATATATTTCAGTTTCTTGACACATAATTTTACTTCTTAATACATTTAATATAATATTTCATACTTTGACCACCCTGAACTATATATTAATCAAAACTCAAAACGTATTTTGCTATGAATTTTAGGGGGCTTAATGTTTTACCACAAAACATATTACAGTAGAACTTCGATAATTCGAAGCTGAAGGGACCAATGTAAAAATTATCCAAAAATTCAAATTATAAAAGTAAAATTGTTTTTTGATTTTTAGGTTCTCAGGTTCTCAAAATGATTGAAATAAAAACTATGTAGAATATATTTATTATATAAGGTTTATTTTCACCAATCAAAAGTAAATGATGCTTTTTTATTATGTACAGTACAAAATATATACTGTACTTTAACAAAGTATTGTGAAATGTCCGATTGCCTTGTAGAATTAATTGTTTTTACGTTTGTTAAATCCTCAAGTCGTGAAAAACAGCTTCACTTACACTGATTTGTCCTTCAATGTACCGCCGAAATTCAAGCAATTGCTGAAGAGCCTCAGACGTTGTAGGGATTGGGGAATATTCAATTTATTCTAAATCCGTCATTTCAACACATTTTTTGTTTTTCACTTCTTCTAAAAAGTTCACTTGGATGTTGGTCAGAATTCTTAATGA
>JAGFPH010000154.1:47357-66510 GCA_018207615.1 Philaenus spumarius
GGATTAGTTGACGTACCAAACTAAGGTAATATTGATTATTATTAATTCAGAAAACTTAGTGATTTCAGCTTACCCGGAGAGCGGCGTATTGATACACATTCCAGTTCTTCTCTTTCCTCATTAGATCTTCTCGAGTACTTTTTTACAACACTACCAATTTCTAACAAAAGATTTTTCAATTTAGTTTTTGTCGGATTGCTAGGTGGTTCAACTCCTGGGTAGGCAACCTGAAATTGACTAACTGCTTCTGTAACCTCACAAAAAGCACCACGCACAACACTTTACTTTTTGTTCAACAGTAAAAGCCATTTTACAAACCTCAAATTCATTAAAAACTGCACTAGAGAAAGTTAGGTTATGTTTTTATACAGCTGAAGCGATATTGTTCTATCAAACAACTGTTCAACAATGACTGAACAAAGCAGTAAAAAATCTGGTACTAACTTAAGAAAGTTATTTTTGGAGGGAGAAAATTAATACATTTTTCATTACTCCAACATTTGTTTCTGCAAGTGTTGTACTGTTAAAATGTTCACAGAAAATTTTTAAAGCCTCTATTGTGGGGTGTGTAAAGTTTCAAAAACATCGATGCATTAATGGGCAAGCTATACAAAATTAAACATTTAAACTAGGGATGGGTTGATTCTCGATACCACTGATACTTTAGCTTTGGTATCAGTATCGAGAATCGATAGCCCGTTCTCGTATTTAGGACGGACTCCCCGACGGAGAACATTTAACAATAAATATCAGTAGGGAAAAATGGAAAACATTATTAATTTTATGTATGTAGACATTTTTTACAGTAAAATGTTTTAGGCAATTGTTTCATTTGTTAAGTAAACACTTCTTGTGTTATTTTTATTCATGCGTAGGCTGTTATTTGTACACAAGAAGTCTGGTAGGCTCAAGGTCAACCACTTATAGGACCTATGGATCGTATCTGTTTATAGAATTAGGGTGTCTACTGTGACGAAAAATAACGCATTTTATAGATCGGTAACAAAAGTATTTAAACTTTAAAGTAATAATTCTATTTGTTTGAAGTCGGGTAAAACTTTTTGGGACTTACGTTACCCGTAATTTATGATTTTTATGGGAGTCCCGACAGAATTCCTTTGTTTGACTTTTTATTCATTCCCGAAAATAGCGACGTTTAATATCCACTTTTTGTAATTTAAATTAAGTTTTAACTCCGGCGTTTTATAAAGTTAGCGCTAATAATATTTGGACGTGATATTCTTTTGCGGACATTCGTCATTTAAAAAAAAAACTATTTCAACAATGGTAGTTCATAAAATTGGCACAAATAATTGTATTCGGGCATGGATTTTTTTGTGGACATTCACTGTGGTACTTAAATCATGTTTTATCACTGATATTTCATACATTTTTCCTAATTGTATTCGGGTTTCGTTATCTTTCGTGAAAACTCACTGTGGTATATTAAATTACGTCTTATCGCCGATATTTCATAAAATTAAGCTACTGCTAATTGTGTTTAGGCATTAATTTCTTCCATGGACATTCTCTATTGTATTTTAAATAATATTTTACACTGTTTTTATTAAATTGGACTAGGTTAAGTGTATTTTCTTATGCGGACATTCCATTGTTTTCGGGAGTAGGTTTTTTCGCGGACATACACTGTTGTATATTAAATTGCATTTGAAAGCCGCGTTTTATAAAATTAGCGCTAATAATATTCGGACGTCGTATTCTTTTGAGGACAATTGTCATTTTATTTTAAATAATATTTCACTAATGGAAGTTCATAAAATAGGGACAAATTTTATTCGGACATCATTTTTTTTTTGCGGACATTTACTCTGGTACTTAAATTATGTTTTATCACTGATACTTCATACATTTTACAAAATTGTATTCGGGTTACGTTATCTTTCGTAAAAAATCATTATGGTAAAAAATTCATAAAATTAAGTTACTGCTAATTGTGTTTTGTGTTTGGGCGTTAATTTCATCCATGGACATTCGCTATTATATTTTAAATAATATTTTGCACTGTTTTTGTTCAATTGGACTAGGTTAATTATTGTACTTCCATTGTTCTCGGGAGGAGGGTTGTTCGTGGAAATTATGTTTGAATGCCGGCGTTTTATAAAATTAGCGTTAATAATATTCGGATGTCGAATTCTTTAGCGGACTTTCGTCATTTTATTTTAAATAATATTTCACCAATGGTAATGGTTAATTGTAAGTCAGTTTTTTAAATTTTATATTATATAAAGATATAAAGCTGTTGTAATTTTTTTTCGCTGTTGAAGGTATAGGTATCGGGAATCGAGAATCGATTTTTCAAAGTATCGATATCTGTATATAGAATCAAAAAATCTGGTATCGACCCATCCCTAATTTAAACCTCTTCGTGGGACACCCGGTATAATGGTGAAGAAAAAATGGTCTCATGAAGAGGAAGGTGGACCAGGAGCCCCAGACATCAGATCTCCTAACGGTGCATGAAGCATTACTTCTAAACAAAGACAACTGATTGAATAAACTATTAAACGTGCCTTTACGCCATTATTCTAATTTATGCCTTTAAAATGCCTTCTCTGAAAAATTAGACAGTTAAAAATGAAAACTTGTTTTTACTAGATTAGAGTTATATCGTTACCTGATCTATGGTACATAGTCTCATCAGAGCCTGGGCAAGGAGGCAACCTGCCCCTGCCGGAATGTACGCTCAGTTCTTCGTACAAATGTCTGCGTGGATCCCATGTCGTATGACCTCTGTATGACCCTGTGTGGTGACCTAACGTAAAAACGCCTTACAACAACCATTCAGCACAAGTAAATGTATTGAGCAATATAATAAAACTAAAGCTTTGTACTTTTAAAATGCATGTAAATTGATTTTGGAAAAGAGCCTTTTATTGTAGTGCTCTTGCTATTTGTGACAGATGTTTCAAATTTAACTGGAGAGGGCTCAAATAAGCTACATCGTAGATTCAACATTGTTTGTACAAACTGATAATCTACTGTAATATGAACTCATGTGCAGATCATGTCACCCTATCATTCCTCCAAAATGCTTAGACCTTTAATGCAGCTACATTAACTAGTTATTTTAAAGATCCAAATAAAAAACAACACTTTTTAAATGTACATGATCCTGTTGTAGTGTATAATATTGCTCAAACACATTTCCTTGAAGTAATACCAAAATAAAATAATTAAATTAAAATAACAAAGCCAGGGTACGAAAACTAAATCTAAATAGTGAAGTGACATTAATAACTACTCATGATGATGAAATGAACGATCCAACTTAAACAATATAACAGGTTATGAAATCAATCTAATTTAAATAAGAAAACTAAATTCAAGAACAAAGATTAATTTTTTTTATAGTGTTTAAACTTTATTTTTGATGAAAATAAAAGAAAAGATTTTAAATCTGTGATTAGTGATGCTTAAGGGTTTTTCTTGAGCGTTGTGCCATTCATTATAAGGAGAAACAAGTAACCCTTTAACATTTAACTCTTTCGACTCTCATTTTGGAGATTAAGGGACCCTACAGTAGGGTGGGTCGAAAAAAATAAATATTTTTTTTTTTTTGAAACGCTCTAGGTCGGAAAAGTTGCCTATTGCTTTAAGAAGAAAAATGATGTAAAAATTTTTGAAATCGGTTAACATCTTCCGCTCGCGCATCACACTTAAAGTTTAAGAAAAAATTTTAAAATCACAAATTTTCGAGATTTTTTTAGCCGTTTAGTTCTATAAAAACTACGACACTCTAGTGTTATATGTCTTGTTTATAGCAAGAACAACTTATAAAAAAATATTTAAGATCATTTACTGATTGTTTTTTGCTGGAGCAACATCATTCAAATCGTTAAAAATTGACAAAATTACATGATTTGACTATTGCTCCGTGCTTAGTTGTCTGTTACAAAGGAATCATGTTCTTACTAAATCCAGTTATAAACGGTAAGAGCGAGCTAGACTTGTTACTTGCTTAGTGCATTGACCCCTCCCCCTCCACCAACCCAACCACGACAGATCCTCCCCTCATTCTTTCGTCAGTCATTAGTCGTCTGAGACAGGTGGCACACGTTTCGAAGTTGTGTTTTGTGTATGTGGTGTGAGATTATTCACATTCAGTGCAGTGCGTTGTTTCCGCTTACTTATTACTTTACTTAATACTTAACTAAGTCTTGTGTTTTCTAACAACTTATAATGGTTGAATCACAAACAGTGCTTCTTCTTCTTCTAGTGGGCGGTCCAGAACCTTATGCACGTCAGCCTCTAGGGCTTATTGCGCTCCCACAAAGGATGATGGTCCCTCAGTTCCTCCTGTCCAGATTCAAAAGCCCATTGAACTTTAGAATCTGTTTGACAAGGTTCTCCTGTGGTATGTTTTGTCCTTTGTGCAGTTTGCCAAAGGTTTCATAGCTCACCTGTTCGAGTCTCTCACACTCATATATTAGGTGTTCCGCAGTTTCCTCCTGCAAGCCACATATCCTGCATGTAGGGTTTCCAATGAAGATTCCCATGTTCTTCATGTGTTTACGAAGGTGACCATGCCCTGTGATTAGAGCGACCACCTCCCTTACCTTGCACCTGCTCAGTGACAGGATGTCCGATGCAATCTGTCTAGATGGACCTAGAAGTGCGAGTTTGCTCATCCGCAATCCAGGGATGCCTCGCCACCTTCTTCCATGCTCTAGCTCTGCCCAGTCCGCCACAGCTTTTATAGCTGTTGCCTTGGATATACCACAGAACGGTTGTGGTCCCATGAATTCAGATGCTGCTGCCTTGTTCGCCAGCTGGTCTGCACATTCGTTTCCATCTACTCCAACATGTCCTGGCACCCAACATAGTGTGACTTTGTTGAGGCCCGCCAGCTGTTTTGTGGATTCGGCACATTCCCAGACTAGTTTTGACCTGAACTCGTTTGAGCTCAGGGCTTTTAAAGCTGCCTGGCTGTCTGTGTATATGCAGATTTCTTTATTCGAATGTCCTAGCTTGAGATTTTCTCTGACACATTCCAATAGAGCCGTGATTTCTGTTTGGAATACAGTTGGATGTTCCCCCATTGGCAGCACACATTCCTGCCTTGGGTTCCCACCACATATCCCTGCACCTGAGCTCTCCCTTGTTTTGGAGCCGTCAGTGTACCATTCCAGCTCACACCTAGGGAGGGGTCTCCTTCCTTCTGACCATTCCTCGCGGTTTGGTATTACCACTCGGAAGGGCTTTGAGAAGGAGTATTTTATTTTCATATGGTCTGAGATCATATCAAGAGTCTGATCTCCTACCGCCAATGTTGTAATTCTAGAATGTCCCATATTTCGTGGGCATTGTTTCCAGAGTTCCTCACATTGAAGACGGTGAGCACTCTTCCTTGCTGCTACCTTTATAAAGAGGTCCAGCGGTAGAAGGTTAAGGCAGCAGTCCAGGGCAGCACTAGGAGCGCTGCTAATCGCTCCTGTGATAGCAAGGCAGGCAATGCGTTGAACCCTTGCCAACCTCGCCATCGCACCCTGAACCTCTGAACAAACAGTGCTTACTAAGAGTGTGATTGCCGACTCTAGACAAACGTTTTGCTGTCCTATATTTGGTGAGCCACAGAGTTTTATACAAAACAAACTGCCTACGTATGAATGTGTCCTTAAATGTTGCTTTGAGGAGCAATACAATTTGTCACTTGAGTCAAACAACAAGTTTGTAAGTTTCTCTAATGTAGCACTTACTGTTGCAAATCAAATAAAATTATTGTATGACAAAGCGTCCATTCCCTCATTGTCAAAAAGCCGCATTGTAACGCTCATCAAGAATTATTATGGTTCTTACACGAAGATAAGGAAATCCTATAACCGTGATAAGATAAGGAATTGTTTAAAAGTAGGCTAGATGAATTTAAAGCTATAGCCAAATCACTTTTCGACTGTGCTACTTGCAAATGCACTATGACATTGAATTGTACCTGCAATAAAGCCCCAAATATTTGTCAATGTGTCATTGTTATTGAATGTTCTTGTGAAAAGGAAAAGAAGATTCCTGTTCTTGAATTGCGGTTTATGTATCTTCAAAGGAATTACCGTATGGGAAAAATCGGATCCATCGACACAACAGTTACAAAAAAGTTAACGTTGAAAGCTAAGAGGAAAGACCGTGAATTAAATCGAGTACTGAGTGTAAGCACTAAAGACAAATCTCAAGTAGTAGATTCTTCGAAAATCGATAGTGACAGTTTTACTGAAGACGAGTGTGAAGATGATGAATTTAAGACATGTTCATCAAATAAAACAAAAAAATGGCAAATGAGAGTTCAACTTGGTGCAACGTCGCTAAACAGTGATCGCTTAGGATTGTCTGATCGGGCAACGGCTCTCATAGCATCAAGTGTTCTGCAAGACTTTGGGATAATAACCGAAACTGACCCTTCCTCTGTCATTGACAAAAGTAAAATAAGAAGAGGCAAGAGTCTTGTTAGGAAAGCAATGATCAGTGAATTTAAACCGCCTGCGGAAAATTGGGGTCTTTACTTCGATGGGAGAAAAGACGATACTTTTGTTTTAGAAAAAGTGAACAATAAGCGATTTCGCAGAATTATTAATGAGGAGCACTATTCTCTTGTCCAGGAACCTGGGTCAGTCTATATCCGACATGTTTCTCCCTCCTCCAGTTCAGCAACAGACATAGCCCGCAGTATTATCACTTATTTGGATGAAAATTCTATTTCTTTGGAAACACTGGAAGTGGTAGGGTGTGACGGCCATGTGACTAACACCGGATGGAAGAGTGGTGTTATCCAAAGACTCGAACATCATATTGGCCGTCCCCTACAATGGAGTGTATGTCTCCTTCATTTTAATGAGTTGCCTTTCCGACACTTATTCCAACATATCGATGGCCTCACTGCAGGGCCCAAATCTTTTTCTGGGCCAATTGGGCAACAGCTAAAAGGCTGCGAAAAATTGCCTCCAGTTGCTTTTGAATCCATTGAGGTTTTCATTCCTGACATAGAAAGGAAACTACTGAGCAAAGACCAACAATTTTTGTTAGATATTTCAAAGGCAATAGCTTCAGGGACTTGCTCAGAAGACTTGGCCAAACGTGACCCTGGTCCTTTGTCTCATTCCCGATGGCTTACTGCAGCCAACAGAGCTCTGAGGCTCTACATAAGTACTTCAGATCCATCAGACAGTTTAAAAGACATTGTCGGCTTCATTTTGAAATCATATATGCCTTTGTGGTTTGAGATCAAGAAGAGCAAGAATTTTACTGATGGGCCAAAACACGTCTTTCAAGCTATAAAGAAATCACGGTATTTATCCGAAGAACTTCTAAAAGTTGTCGATACTGTAATAGAACGCAATGCATTCTTTGCACACTCAGAAAATATTTTGTTGGCAATGCTTGTGGACGAAAGAGAGCATATTCGAGAACTTGGATATAGAAGAATTTTAAAAGCGAAGACAGTTTCCCACAAGAAGAAGACAGTTAGAAGTTTTCAACCACCAAAGTTAAACTTTAAAGCTTCAGATTACACAGAAATCATTGATTGGAACAAATGTGCTTTGCATCCTCCCCCAATGTTGCAAAAATTAAGTGAGGATGATATACGAGAAATCATCAATTCTGCCGCCAAGCCTGTTAGAGAAATACAAAAGTTTCCATGTCATACCCAGGCTGTAGAGAGAACTGTCAAGCTTGTAACAGAGGCTTCCAGTAAGGTATGTGGCTTTGTTAACAGAGATGGCTATATCCGATCAACACTGAAGTCTCGGTCAGCTATGCCTCAATTCTCCACAAAATCAGATTTCAAATGTGTGGAGGTGATAGATTTGCAGACGTAAATCTAAGGTGAGCTAAACTAGTGTTTGTAATAAATATGTACAAAATATGTAAATATTGTAAATAGTATGTTCTAAATAGCACACCTTCCACACCTTACATATGGATGGAGGTTGGGTAGGGTGTGGGTGGAACTCGAAGTGCAACCACCTCCTCGTGGTGAGTTCTGGGTAGTTTTGATCTTGTGAAACTAGCGAAGAGTTGTACAATAAAAATCAGTAAAATTCGAAATTTCATAAGTTTTCTTCATAAATTTTCGATCAGAAAACTTTTGTTAATTCAATGAAAATATTTTTTTTAGATATTTTATGCTCTAGACAAAATATAAAATTATAAAAAATATTAATATAAATTTTTTTAATTGCATTGAAAAATGCACGAAAATTTGTGATTTTAATATTTTTTCTCAAACTTTAAGTGCAATGCGCGAGCGGAAGATGTTAACCGATTTCAAAAATTTTTACATCATTTTTCTTCTTAAAGCAATAGGCAACTTTTCCGACCTAGAGCGTTTAAAAAAAAATATATTTATTTTTTTCGACCCACCCTACCCTACAGGTCTCATTTAATACTCAGGTATTGGAGTACCTTTAGTAACTACTGTAATAATACTACTGATAAAAAAATTCTTACTTCTAGACCATGTTTTTTCTTTTACTACAGTACAATATTAAAGCTAATGAAAGCACCAAAAATTACTCAGATAAAATTTAGTAGAGCTTATAATCCTTCAGAGTGTGAAACACGCTCAAGGATGTTAGGGGGCTTAGGCTTAACTGTTATTTGCATTTTTAGCATTAGTAAGTTTGTGTTTTCTAGGATTACTAAGTCCAAATGTAAGTCTGGGTCTAGGTGCAGATGTTGGCCTACATAAATCTTATTTCTCATCACTATTATTTAAGTATGGGTCACTATCCTTATTTTCATGTTTGCAATCCATATCCTCGGGATCACTTGTACCAATCCAGAATAACTGTTGAATGGTTTTGTATTCTTTCTCTTCATCACTGAACCTATTCAGGTCATCGTCTAAAGATTCCTCCAAAACTTTTCTAATTACACACAAAAACAGCAAAATAATTCAAAGTATCCTCATAACAGTGAACAGCGCACGGTTTTAACTACAACTTAATTGCTACTGCGGCAGTAGACAGAGTAGTTCAGCTCACTACACAACATCGTTCACAGAATAATAAATAAGAAACTGTTTACATATATTTTTTTCGTCACTACACACAGAATATACTGAGTACAATCGAATAAATCACTTCAAACTGTAATTTCATGCAAAGTCGTCAATAGTAACGGAAAAAACTGACATGAGATTAGAAATGGAAAAAGCCGCAGTCAGCTCACAGCTGACATGAGAGTCGAAAGGGTTAAATAAATCGTATTCCTTAAAAGGTTTATAGACATGAGAAAATATTTTCTCAACACACTCAAAAACTAAGAAAACTTTAGTTTACAAAATTCGATCATTTGTCAAAATGCATCAATAAAGTTTTAAAAAAAACATTACATTTTTTCATGTCAGAAAAGACTAAATATTTCTAAGACTCATATTGATATGTTAACCCAATTGAAAGTGCCTTGGAAAGCAAAAGGAAGAAAACAGTTTATAGATATAAAATCCTAATTAGGTTAGAATTAGATATAAGTTTATTAATGGTTTTACTGGGATTAAATGTTATGAAATTTTAATAATACAATAAAAAACGAAAAATTCAGACTTCTTAAAGTCACTATATTTTGGATTTTTGAATCTAGGGAGAGGGCAAACCAAATTAATAGCTCCTTATTTTCAAATTCGAACAAGAACTAAAACAAATTTAAGATTCTATGAAGGAAATATGTACTTGTAGAGTAAACTTATTTTACGATTTAAATGTTTCTAAATAATAGTTTCAATCAAACAAATAATTATTCAAAGAATAGCTTTAGAAAACTCTTTTAAGTAAACAAAAACAAAGATAAAATAAGATATTTTAAAACCAAATTATTAAATAAATTAATAATGAACAGTGATATGATTCTAAGCGACCAGGCCGTGCAAAGGTAGGTAGACGTCCGAAGCGATAACAAAGGGCTTAAAACTGTAAAGTCGCTTACTTATAGCTGTACCTCGCTTAATTCTATCACAAGTATTATAGTTGGAGCCAGGCACTGGTGGGAGTTTGCGGTTAGGTGGAGCGATGTAACCGAGTTCGTCTCGCAGATCTGGGCGACGTTTGTCAATTGTATTGCCTCCTACCATTGACTGGTTGTAGACAATGTCATCTGAAAAACAAAGATCAAATGCAATAATCTTTAACAAATTTAACAATTTGTTCAAGTACAAAACTATTTGTTAAATATATTTTCTATTTTGAAAGATAGACTTCCACGGTCACAAACGTTATTATTATGTTCTTGGTCTTTGGAGATCGACCATGTCACTATTGTCCGAAAATACCAAGTACATAATAATAATAGTTTCTATTTTTGTTCAACAATTAACTTTTCTAATGTTAAACATTTAACTATTTTAAGTAATTCGACATTGAGTTATTGTGTGTGGAATATTTAGGAAAATAAAGTAAAGGGAGAAATAATTTTAATGATATTATATAAGAAATATTTCAAGAACCTTGCAGATTATCAGTGCACTAGTTCCTCAAGTACATGATTTATTTGTTAACACTTATTTTACTGAGAATAAATACAAAATAAATTAAACTTGTACAGTGACCAAACAACTTCATTATTTTTAACACCTGATCTTACTGTTGATCGAAGCCCATAACTTATACAATGTGGAGGCAAGAAAATGAATGGCATGTACTACAAATCATTAGTTAATGAAAGCTTGAATTAACAGACACGTTGTTTGACAAACAGTTTAATATTAACAAATTGTTAAATTGTAAACAATTTGGTTATTAAGATATTAGAGCAAATTTTATTCTTTTAGATACTTTTTTGTACAGTTTATTTTCATATTTTATACCATGAATCGGTAGTAAGAAAAGACATAATTTTCTTTGTAAAAGGAAAGCTGTTACTCTCACGGTTCAGAATATAAGGATTATTTCTACAAGAAAGAGAAGGAAAATGTATGTTCTACACAAATAAATAACTTTGTGGATGCAGAAAGTTGTTTAACCTTCCAACATAGCAACGGTGAGTTACTTTGTCTCAAGGCGTATTGAAGAAGGTGTGTGCATCGAGGAGCGTAAACTCGTCCGGCCCGCGCAGCTACGTCACGTGCTTTACACTGAACCAGTAGTTCCGAACGCAATTGTAAGCTTCTGCTCAAACTGCGAATTAAATACTTTATGGTTGTCTAAAAATTATGTTTTTGGTATCGATGGAAAGATAATAAAGTGAGCATTAAAATGATCTATGTCCATGGTCAAATATTTCTAGGCGTATAAATTTTGAAACAAGCCTAAATCTAATATACGGGTTTGAATGACATAAAAACAACCCTAAGTGAGGAAGTTTTTTACTATTACTTTCGGGAGGCATTCAAAGACAGAAATGTAGAGAATAAAATGTAGTAAATACTGACATCAATTTTTTTTTATGAAAGTTATAGCTGTCCTACATAATAAGATTGTAATCAGAACCATAGTTAGTTACTAGCTTCTTGTGGCGATTGAATGTACGCTAGTCTAATTGTTATTAGTTCTCATTTCTCTTCGTCATTTATTATTCACATTGTTGTGAACAAGTAAATTTTGTTTAATGTATAAATATGATTTTTTAAAGAGCTGACAAATTTAAGTAGCTCTATAGGGTAAAACCTTTTACCATCAATAAGATGGCGATTTTTAAAGTTTATTGGTTTTGTTATGTTTACTAGGCCTACTATTACTAGTAGGCTACTAAATTTATTTTTCAAAAATTGAAATTATCTAAAATTGTGATTGTTTAGTTAGCCTACCCAAGATAAATAATAAATAAAAATTAATTTAAACTAATTATCAATGAAATAATTACAAAAATAGTAGTCTAGGTGTTAATTAAAAAGTCGTGAATACAACATTGAGTTTTATTTCACTATTAAACCTAGATTACGTATGTCAAAATTTTGTCACGGGATTACTTATGTATCTTAAATTTGACTACTAACAAATATTAATTTTTTTTTACTGTACTAAAATAATTTTGTAATTATTTTTTTAAATTGAAATTGCATCTATCATATTTTAGGGCTATATATATATTTTTTAAAGAGTTATTCATCAAATAAATAAAATAATTTATACCACCTAAATTTTATTTTTGTTACTCTTTAAAATTATTTAATAACATTCAACAGCATTTCAGTTACGGCTTAAATTCTGCTTACTTCGAACATAAAACAATTTTTATACTCTAAAAATATATGTTTTAACTGTCTAAGCGTCAGGCACTTTTTTACTGCTTGTACACTTGTCATTATCACTTAGAATGTATTCTATTCAAGTAAAGTGTACACTATTATACATTTTATTGTTCAGGAAAGTATGGAGGACATTGCCATGTAAACAAAATATTTAAACAAATTTCTCTAACTATTTTTGCGTTTCAAAAGAAAAAAAAAACAAATTGGTAAACCAAAGTTTCAAAAGTAAGGGTTTTAGAAAAATACTACACAATTTTTTAGTTATAAATCCAACATATACAAAAATAGGGGAAACCCCTGCGTGCTCCACATGCCAACCTCGTTGGAACCTTCTAACACATTATCATTTTATGTTTTCCTTATAATAATTGTTTAGGATTCATAATAACCCCAAAGCTAAGATGGTAAATAATGTTAAATGTTCAAATCAAATTTTTCGTATATTTTATGCAGCAGTTATAATAAAGGTTAAAAGAACCAGCAAGGCTCAGGTCTATACTTTAATAAAAACCTAACCTAAAAGTTAAAAATACAAATAATTGCTTAAAAGTATGAAATAAGCTGTTAATGGAAATATTGAAGCAAACAGTCATTTTATTCAATTGGTCGCTGTCGTAATGAATGTAAATACATGTGTTGGTTCATCATTCTAGGTCTAACCTAAGATTTTTTCCGACTAAATTTACAAATATTGAAATACAAAATGTTTTTATTAAAATGAATTATAGCCTATGTTAATCAGGGATAGTGTAGCTTTTTATTTCGTAGATCAACAATTCTTGGGAATCGATGAAACCTTACTCGTAAAATGCTGTCTTTTTTGTTTGAGTTACCGCAGCCAAACACGGCACAAAAAGGCATTATAATAAATGGTTATTAATTATAAGAAATGTTATTACAAAAATACACTATGTTGCCTATAATTCATAACATAATTTGACGTCAAAAAAACTTGAAGGTCGTACAGGTTTCGGCGGTAAATATGGATAAAGGAGTCTAGAAGCTGCGCATGGACACACCTTCTCTAATACGCCTTGACTTTGTCTATGGTTACCACACTATAATGCCACTAGAGCTTTTTAGTGTAATTCTGTTTGATCCAGATGGAAATGTTCTTCATAATAATTTGTACTATAGTTAATTTTCGGAATTTTGGCCAGCTGCTACACAATAATTATTTTATAAGGCCGGGTGTTTCCTCTTCATTATTGTTCACGTAGTTCTTGATCAATCAGAGTGTAGTGTTTCGATCGCGGATTGCACTTTGCCACGTGATAATTAATTTTTTACAGAAAAGACTTTAGATAGTAACTGATATATAAATGTATAAAAATTTCCTCGGCAGCAAATGTGCAGTGCTCCACGACTACTGAAACTGAATAGTCTGAACTGATCAGCTCTGTTAAGTAAAAATCTCTTTTAAAACATGTGTTTTCTCTGCTCCACCTTGTATAAATAATTGTATGTATATGTGTTTTAAGTTTACATTTATGTTGCATGCGACATGTTGTACCTTTTAAGCTGTTGGCGAGTGCTTTGAAGTATGATGCAAAATAGTTTGCAATTTACCAAAATCAGACCGCAAAGGAATAAGAATATCCCTTTTCCAAAAATTTTACAAACTTGTTTATTTTATTTTCGAACAATATGAAAACATAATTTAAATACAAAAAACAGGGTTGGGGCTATGTGGGTAAAAAGTAAATATAGTCTCTATAATTTTCATAGAAATTTACAGACACACTTAAATTATTACAAATAATCTCGACTGTAAACTACCCTCTAACAGCTAACTAGTAATAATGCACGCCAAAAATAAATACACGAGATAAAGGTGGAAAACAAGTAATAGTAAGACGTAACCGCTACCGATTGCGATCAATAAACATTTAGAAAACTTATTTGCTTATTTAATTCAAGATATCACAGCTAGATGTCAGTGCACTGTCAAAATAAAAAAGGTTTAAAGTAATGTCAAAAGACGTGCATGCTCATTGGAAAACGTACAAATTACAAAAATTTGGCGAGCACACTTACTCACCAACAGGTTAAACAATTCCTGTTGTTGCAGGAATTAAATATTCGAATACAAGTGTAGAAATTGTATTGATTTATCTCGACCAAAAGAAATGGCTTCTGAATGTGTTAAAAATAAATTATAAAGATGTACATGTAGTGTGAATGACCGAAATGAAAAAAATAACTCAACAATGAATTGAATAAATCTAAATACAGAGAAAATTTTAAAATATTTATAAATAAGATTTATAAAATTTAAATATTCAACCAAGTATTAATACTATTCTGTTAACAATAATTAATTATGTCCAGAAATAATTCATAGTTTACCTATAAAAATTTCAATACCCCTACCCTTGAAACATTCAAAATACTAAAAACTTTCTGACCTTAGTGAACTCCCAATTTTATATTGAAAAATTCAGTAATACCATAGGTTATTTACCTGACTTAAAATTTAAGAAATTTGGAAAAATGCTTTCAAAATAATTCCATTGTAAATTAAAACTTAAGTAGTAGTGTTCTATAAAAATTTACAAATGCCTTTCAAAATCATGTTACATTTGGAATGTGTAATACAATATGAAAATACAAAGTCCCTCGTAAGTCAGTTTACTTATATCAGAAAATGATATAATTAACGCATTATTACTGCAGGGAATTCCAGTAATATAACATATTGATGCTATGAGAAAGTTTGATACTAAAGCTTGACATAAATCAGTGTGCTAGAATGGCAAACCTTTTATTTGACAACAAGTTGGTGACCGGTGACACACTGCTTTACGCAGTAGTGTTAGAATAATTATTTAAATAAAAAATTCCCAGAATGGATAGAGAGTTGTGGTCAACAAGCTCCTGTGAGGATCTTTACATTGTGGATTTTGGACAAACAATAATAAAAGCTATTAGTTTTTCTGTGTAGTTAGATCTATTGGGTTCTTCTCTTCCCATTAACCTCGACTGCAGGGAATAAATAAGTTTGCTTCCTACACCAAACAAACTGTGTGAAGAGAAATAAACAATTGAAAATTAATTTAATAAACTAAATGAAAAAAGCACTGGTTATTAAAGTCTTGATAACAGTCTATAAAAATTGTTAATAATGAGTTGAAGACATCAAAAACTTAAGCTGACGTGATATTTGATTTAATTATGCTTACAGATGATTTACAACTTACAGCCACCCGTTTATATATTTCAGATGTGTTGATGCGTACTGAAAATGTTTATACGGTTTTAAACTTTGTAATATTTTTGTTTGTATGATTTGCCAATTCATTATTTTGTTTGATTAGTTTTGAGTAAATAAAGATAAAAAATTATCAAAAATTTGTGTATAGTTTTCAGTTTTGATAAGTTATCAGAAATAAGTTGAAGAAAAGACATAATAGTCTAATATAATGGATTAATTACAAATAACACTAAAATGTATGACTTTAAGTTTTGAAATATGAAGATTCATCTGGTGAATAGAAAACACACATTTTCCAAACAAAAATAAAATATTTGGACAGAATATCAAGAAAGAAAACTTAAAAAGTAATTAAACTAAATTATGCTATGAGATGAATGATGAAAGTCGACATTACATATGTCACCTCTCAGACGAGTCTGTTCAGGGCCTCGAGAGCGTCTTGCAAACGCAACGCAGATCACAACGATCCCGACAACAATCACCACGACGGTTGCCCCGACAGGAACAATCACATTAAGATCTACCCATGCTGGAATCCAAGGAAAGAAATGATGAACTGTCGGGATCCCACCTCGCATCGGTGGTGCGATTGTACCTGAAATAAAAAAACTCAAATAAAATGCCCGCTTACCTTTATGCTGATCTCCTTTCCCGCGTAAGAAACACATGACAATAATTGCAACAATTATAACCAAGATGGCCGACACTACTGGTACGACTAGGTTTAAGTTAGCCAGAATGATTAACATTGGAGAATCAGGATTAAATCCATTGTTCCCCATCCCATCTGGGATCTCCCGTGCTGGAGCAATAGTACCTGAAACCATCAACCATTTTGTTATTTGCTTAGGAAGATCGGGATGTAAAACAAAGAAGTAGTGATTGGGTTTCAAGTACCATTGTCCAAACACTGTTAAGCAATGCAAAAATGATATTGAGAAAATATTAGCAAATATGGTAAAATATAAAAAATGTATGTAAACAATATAATCATAACACCTATATTATATAAACAAATTTGAAATTAAAAGTTATTACATTTTCTTCATAGGTATTTTAACAAGAACTAGATTAATATTTAAATTATTATGTAATGGTACAAATCATTTATGTGCATCCAAATTAAAATAGGCTAACCCAAATAGTAAACACCATTAATAAAACAGCTATTTATCAAAGAAACTTGAAACAAACTATAACACTAATTATAATATGACAAGCTAGTGAAACTGAAATCATCCGATTTGTCCCGAGTCAGACATATATATTACTACTTAAAACTCCTAAACTAAATATGTATAGGCTACACATTATTTAAATGTCACATATATTAAAACATTTCTTAAAATTTCACCTCCACTTTAGAAAAGCTGCAAATACTGTTTGGAAACTAAATGAAGCCTTGGATTTAATAATAGAGTGTATAGAGATGTATTTGTTGATGTTAACTTTTACTATTAGACCCCGTGAAAAATGAAAGGCAGATTAATTAAATACAAATCAGAAATACATCATAAAAAAAAACTATTTAAAAACAACACACTTTTTGGAATATCTAACTATGCTGAGGGGATTTTTAACTCGGTAAATGTGAAAAATTAATTATAAGGATTATTTAGATATGATTTTATAAAACTGTAGGCCTATTTGTTAAATTTGTTATTTAAATACATTATTATATATCAAAATAAGGGTAAGAATATTATCTTTTAATTGCTTTTTAAATCATATTGATTCAAATGATTTAGAAATTATTAATAATATAATGAAGAAATTAATAATCAAATAAGTTTATATATTATACTAAGATGTACGAATAGGTATCTCTTATTTAAATTTGTATAAATGAATATATTGATGATACAAGGTTGTATTTATATTAAGTTTATAACCTCAAAGCAAATTTTACAACATATTATAGCCTACATTAGGTCCATAACTCATATTAAAAAAAATCAACTTTACAAGACATTATATTATTGATTGAAATTGTAAACATAACCCCAAAGTATAATCTACGTTAGGTTTTCTTTAAATATTACAGATAATGGGTGTTATAAGTTTATGTTGCTATCCGTTTTCTTCTAGTTAACTAATTTTACCCTGAAATAGTTTTACTTGTAGCTGTAGTGGTTGATATTGATTAAGTTTGTCAAGATTTTGTTTTAATTAAATACGGTAGTTTTAATTGTTGTTATGATTTGTTATGATCTGTGTTTGGGTTTTTTTAGATTTAGGAGCATCACTTGCTTCATACTATCCAGCTGATGATGACAAACTAATTTTTCACCAACAAAAAAATTATCAAGTGAGGATGTTAAAATATTTAAGAGGAAATAAAAGGGTATGCAGAAATAGTAAAACAGGGTGTCAAAATGTGTACACCAATCACCAAGTAACTCTGAGTATATAGACAATTTTTGATTGATAAAAAATGTATGGTAGTATTAGATAATATGTAGTAGTAATCGACAATGTTTGTATTTAAAGACTAAGTTGTCAGCATATTGAGTGTGTCACTAAATTTGTGATGAAAGAGGATTTGAAATAAGTAGATCTATAATATACAGTTTTGTATTAAAGGTTAGTAGTAACTTCACATTTAAATACGGTAATCTAAAAAAATCTTGAAAATCGTCTACATAAAAATTAGTTTAATTTGAAGTCTATTACAATTCATGGTTAAAATGTTTGGTGTACTAATTTCACTTAACAAAATAAAGTCATTATACTGAAATTAAAGTAATACAATTTGTCAAACCTCCTGTAATAGTAAGAGTAGCGAACTCGTATTCAGCGACAGCGAACCCAGCATTATTGTGCGCAGTTACACGCAGGTGATACCAATTCGCAGGGTCTAGATCCAGAACTACAAAGTTGCCTCCTGGTTTTACATTATTAGATACTTGGTTCCATTCCATCTGAAGTCTGTAAGACATAATAGTGGTTACAATTAATTATGTATTCTAATTTTACTCCAGGACACTGTTAGTTGTAGGCAAAACAATTTCAGTTTGGAAAGAAATCCGACATGAATTGAAGTTTTGAAACAGTAAAAAAAGTAAATTCCTTCATAAATAAAAGGAATTTATTATTCTCTGATTGAAATTATTGGATAGCAATAGACTGTTCATTTGTTTTGAAAATATAATAGAATAGAACATTATTTATTTCCTGAAACAAAATTGCATAAACTTGTTTTACAATAATTACATTCAATATTTTACAGCTACCACACTGAGCATCAGTAAAGTAAACTTATTTCTCTCCTGTCAAAATAACCTGTTTTAGCACTTATGTCACATTTCAGTGCTTTTACCATCATCAGATTTGACATAGCTCTTCTGAGATGCCTTTGGACTACTTCTGACACATTTTAGGGCTTTTACCATCATCAGATTTTACAATAGCTCTTTTAGGATGTCTTTGGACAATCATGACCCTATAGAACTCTATAAATACACCTGGAATGCTTGGGCTGTGATCAAGAAAATAGTCTTTACCCCCACCCCTTGGTAGTCACTCACAGCCGCTTAGTGGATTTCAGCATTTTGCACCTTGTTGTTGTAACGGAAGGTTACAAAAAAAAAAGAATGAAAATAAAAATACATAATTATCATACTGTGTTAAAAAAAAATGGAGTTCGGTAAAAAGTTCAGAAATTAAAAAAAATATATTTTAAATTAAAATAAAAATGCTATATGTGGATTATCTAATAATTATCAATATCTCTTCATCACCTC
>JAGFPH010000154.1:66520-85725 GCA_018207615.1 Philaenus spumarius
ATTATTTGTTTATATAAAAAAAAATGATTCTACTGTAACTACTTTGCGTCATTTAGAAATGTATATATAAAAATTATAAATGTTAATATTATTTATGTATTGCGTCATTTATTTATTTGGACCAAACCTCTGTATCTTTAGTCATTATAGGAAACAGCTGATTTATTTCTTATTTTATTATTTTCTCTGTGACATGGACGTTAGTGTTACATTGTTTACACGCTTTTGCGCCTCACCAGATTCATGTAATTACAATAAAATTTATATATTATTTATCTGCATGAACTACGGAACCTAACAGCATAAACTTCTTGTAGTTTGGTAATTTATTTGATTTGTAGTAATGAAAAATATTTAGTGTTTTAAAAGTGTGACACGAAAAAGTCACTAAGAGTAAACATTTTTTACATTTTTAAAAATCACAGGCGGATTAATTAGATACATATCAGAAATACATCATTCAACAAAATACTATTATTTTAATACAACACACTTTAGGCCTACCTAACTATGCTGACAGGGATTTTTAACTTGGTAAATGTGTCCAATTATAAGGATTATAAAACTATATGAATATTTGTTAAAATTTTGTATGTATGTTATTATATATTTAAAGGAAGATAAAAATATTATCTTTTAATTGCTTTTTATTTCATATTGACAGATCAAATGATTTAGTAGTTATTAATATTACATGACTTATATTTATTAAAGTTGTAAACATAAATAACCCCAAAGGTATAACCATGCTAGGTTTGTGTATTACAGATGATGGGTGAAATCAGCTGTTTAGATGTAGGAATGTTTCCTAAGCTAAAGGAATATATGTATCTTTTCTTTAAATTTGTATACAAAATATATTGATGATAAAAGGTTGAATTTATATACAGTTTATAACCTCAAAGCAAACAGTGGTGGATCCAGATGTCAGGTTTGGCGGGGGGCGGTCACCGGAAGCATGGGGGGGGTCCCACCGGGGGGTCCGGGGTGTTTGAAAATTATAACTATAAACTTGCGTTTTTAGACAACGTTTGGGCATATACAGTGGAACTTTAGAAATCTGATCTTTAAGATTTTTTGATAAAATTATCATTCCAATATAAGGCTGAGGAGCAAGAGGTTGATTTTAATGGCAGTATACAAACAAACTGTGCGTTTATATTTCTATAATTTTATCACTTCTTTTTTTTACTGTTGAGTTTGTTGCGGGGTCAAGAAAACGATTCCATAAACTTTCTCTCGTTATGCTCCGGCTAATACTGCAAAAACATTGGGATTACTTTTGGGATGTAGTTATCCAAAACTAAGAAATCATTAGTAACTTTTTTATTACAATTACAAAACTGGTTCACGGGGACGGGCATACACAGAAAATAACTCATTGAACTTCAAAACTTATTAAAAATCTATTTAAGTGTTAATCTATTTTACAGTAGTCTAAACATAAAAAGAAACAAGATTTGCTATATTTCTAATCAGTGGATATCACATATCACATACATTCATGACTCATCCTAATACAAAAAACAAGAACAGTTAAGATAGATACTTAAGAAAAAATTTGAAAGCATATTTTGCTATATCAAAATTTCCTCACTAAATAAAAACAAGAAAACATCACTTTAAAATTACAGCTTTACAGCTCACGATTCACAACTGAACACAACGCAAAGTAACGTATTTTGACATTATAGTAAAATTCAACTCAGAGTGAGGCGAAGTTCAAGCCTCCTGAGGGGGAGACTTATTAGCACGGTCGACTGGTTTCCGCTCCACTTCTACCTGAATTTTAGTTTTTTATAGTATCGTTATGCAAACTTTTTTATAACAAGAAAATATAAAAATAAATCACATAACGTTGTGTATCGCGGTCGTCAGTTTATTTTGATACCAAATTTGAAGTAAATCGGTAAATGTTGAGTAATTAAATAGTTCTTAGTTACATTAAAAGCTATGCCATTTAATTACTCAACATTTACCGATTTACTTCAAATTTGGTATCAAAATAAACAGACGATTGTGATACACAACGTCATGTGATTTATTTTTTATATTTTCTTGTTATAAAAAAAGTTTGCATAACGCTACTATAAAAAATTAAAATTCAGGTCGGAGTAGAGCGGAAACCAGTCGACTGTGCTGACCCTCGGTAGGCTTGAACTTCCGCCTCACTCTGAGGTGAATTTTACTATAGTAAACCCCGACATAAGGTCGAGAATCGCCTGCGCCGCAGTGTTTCCACTTGACGAGAGAATTACCCCACGCAAAGAAACGAAAATCCCCATTTTATCTCACAAATGAATCCTTACTTTCCTGGAATCGTTTATTAAATAATATAACTGGGTTAGGGTTATATTTATTTATTTATCCAAAGCAACACTTAGTGTGTTACATGACAGACTTATAGATTGTATAAGTAATGAGTTAAGATATCTCGTATTTGGGATAAAAATCCCTAAAGTGTAAACACTGAGAACTCTTTCCGGGTCCCGAGCCGAAGCCCCACGAAGGCTACCGACAAGTTACGAGAGACGAAAGTTTTGGGGGGAGTTAGGGGAGCAGACCTACCTCAATTGGTGCGGGGGGGGGGGAGCTATTGCCAACTAGTTACCTGTGTCGCAAGAGCTTGCTTGTAATCTGAGTTTGAAGCTTTTAGATTTTGATCGTATGAATATTGATTTTGCTTTTTTACATTTTGTTGAACCGATTACTAAATCTTTCACCTGAACTTAAAAAAATATATATTTAAGTGTTTAGGGGGGCGACCGCCCCTACCGCCCCCCCCCCCTGGAACCGCCTCTGAAAGCAAATATAACGTATATTATAGCAAACATTAATTATTAACACGTTAAGTGTGGCGGGGGTACCGGTACGTCCAGCGGTGTCTATTCGTATGCGCACGGAGTACCGGTAATCCCAACATATTGTCAAAGATTTCTGTTTAGTGTGTCCTTGACACTGTGAGAAGGAAGTTGATGTTAAGTTTGTTTATTCGGCAACTAACTGGAAAGTATAAATTGTGTGTAGTTTTAAGTTCGCGCATCCCGCCGTATTTCTACAGCTCTTTTTCTGCGCGTATTTTTAAGTTCGCGCACCCCTCTATTTATTAGTCCTTTGTTTCAATCTGCTGGCCATACAATTACTAAAATAACAAAATTAAAACCAAATTCAAATCAAACCTCACAAAAGAAATGTCGGATGTGCAAAAAAAAAGCATTCAATATGAGTGTATGACATGTCCAGAACATCCGGGACTTTGTGTAGTCGGTTGTTTTGACAATTATCACAGACGTCAATAAATGATGATTATAGTTGAATGGTAGTGTTGTAAATTTGTGTAAATATATATTCTTAATTATTTATAATAGGGTTTATGTGATATTTAAGAAAAGTGTCGACAAACACGTTTTGTAAGCGGACGCGGTGTGCGCAGGGAGTACCGGTACACCCGAAATGAAAAATGAAAAAAAGTGGTTCTGAAAATGGAAACAAACAGATAACATCTAAATTCAACAAAAAAGACCTCAAGGAAAGGTTAAAAAAAAATTTAGCATGTGGGGTACATAATGGACTTATTTTTAGCAGTGAACGTGTTAAGCTCATATTAAAAAAAAAAATCAACTTCACAAGACATTGTAATGATTGTAGTTGTAAACACAACCTCAAACTATAATATACACTGGGTTTACAGATGATGGGTGAAATCAGCTGTTATATTAAATGTTACTCATGCTCGTACACTCGCTTTTATAGGAGTTGATAGATATTTGTTTCATTGCCGCTGTTTTTAATGATAAACTGAATCACAAGCGGAACCATCATATAGCATGTAAAATGACACAGGGAAGAGGTTAATATTCAAAATGAATTTAAAACCAAATATTAAATGATATTTTATTATAATATAAGATTACTTATTTAATTTCTGCCTTAGGCCCATTGATGCTTTATTTTAATCCATGAATTGAGTCCGGGCTAAATCATGGCATCGTATTTTGAAAAAAAAAAAAATAGCAAATCTTTTTTACTAGTTGTAACTCATGTTGATCATCACCAGGGAAGGTGTCGGATGTGAACAAAAAATGTTGCCACCAAAGTAATTTAAAGCACTGTTTACAAAATGAGGAATATCACAAACTTTACGAAACGGCGATATCGGAAGCGCGCGTTTAACCTTTAAATGTGACAAAACCAAAGGCTGTATAAAAAAGGTTTTTAAATCAAAGTTTTTACTGAACTCATTTCCAACATTTTTCTCGATTGAAGTTTGTTTCTACTCTAAAAATAAAAAGGTTAAACTTAGTAACTTTTTTCATATTCATATTTTTCACCGATTTTTTTGGTTGATTATATTTTGTATGTTTATAAATCTGTTAACTGACTGATCTGAACGTTGTTTATTTGCTGGAATCCTCAATTATTCAAGATAAGAAATATGTAAGTTTAATTATAATCAGATGATCCCTGTGCAATGGAGGAGCGAGTTAATGAGTGCGCGCATTAAAATATTTTGCGGCAGAATTCGCACAGTTGATGAAGTTGAGGGGGAAGGACTCGCTTCCAAAACTCCACTGCGCTAGCATTCCACGTGTATTAATAGAGTTCTATGGCTGGCCCTTATTTTAATGTCAATGTCTTTGTCTAAGGACTCGTTTTTGTGTTTTAAATATATTGTTGATGAACCCAGAAGAGAGATATTAAATCTGAAAACGATGCAAAAACTCTGAATTTTTTCAGGAGCGTTAAAAAAGAAGTCACATGATGGAAACAAAAACAAGATTTTTTTAATATAAAAATAATTACGTGTAACAAACAAAACAATTATTTTGAAGAAATATAAGGCAAAGCCTGATTTGATTAAAAATAAAGCACCAACTTTTAAACATTAACCAAGCCTTCTTCATTACTTAAAGAAAACATCATATTATTTATTCTTCCATTTTTATAATTTTACACACTGTTTGTATATTTTATTGCATTTGGAACATAATTAAATAATCAATATTTTAAACATTAAAAAATAAAAATAAATAAGTTAGTCTAGGAACTTGGGCATGATTTGTGTATTGTAGCTTATTCTTGAACAAATCCTCATTTTAATTAATAAACTGTCACTTCTTGTATAAAAATCCACTGTTTTATTAATGTTAATACCTTCAATTAGTGACCTGGATACTGGAAAATGAGTTTATTAAATAAATAGTTAATTTTCAGAGAATAACTATGACATAATGTATACTTACTTTTTCTTGTGTTCGATAACAAAGTACATCATAGGACAACCTCCATCAGACCAAGCACTCAAATGTAATGTTATAGAATTAGTCGACACTTCGATGAATCTATTAGCTTCGGGAATGATAGGTTTGGATCCTTTAGTCCTTGTATTCAGGATATCTGACTCATCTCCTGTTCCAATGCTGATAACAAAAACAAATTTGTTAGAGTGTCTCAACCGCTTCTACTAATTATATGATTAGACAACTGACTTCTATGATCCTTGCAATAAATTTGTTCAATAATGTAAAATTAAACACAGAGTCAATACACATTATAAAGGAAAACAGCTGTTGATAAATTACTTTTCCTCAGCAATATACACATTTATACAGGGTAATTCAATATTTTGGGAACTAATTATTCTAGAATTAAAAATAACAAAAAAGTAGGACCAATAATTTGACTTCTTGTATCATGAGTTAGTTTTTTATAATATTTTGGCTATCTTTGATCTAGCCTCTTGTAATTTTGTTGTAAAACTGATATTTTTTCTGTAATTTTACTTGAAACACTTTAAATGCTGCCATTTTGAAATCATTAAGCACAGATCAATAAAAAATGCACAAGAAGTCCAACTCATTAAAAAATTCCATTTATATGTAGAAGTTATTGTTATTGCATTGAAAAAGAAAAGTCAGTACAATGCAAAGTGCATTGCAATCATGTAGCGTCCCTTTTTACATCTGTGCATTACTTCCATGTTAGAGTTGTAATTGGAATAAGCATGACTATTGTTTAATAAGTGATGAGCATAACTGGAAGATTTGTTGTTCAGTGTTTTAGTTGGTAGGTGCTCTTTATAACGGGTGATTCAAAAAGGATGCAACCCGAAGTTTAAGAAGGTTTAAGTTATGCGTAGGTAATTTTTTCTTCCCCAAATATCAGTTGGCAAAACTGTTTTTTTGTTGACTCGTCATGTGTTATTGTAATGCACTAGTGTCTGTATATTTTCAACTATGTATTTTTCCAAGGATGAACGTGTGTTTATTATTGAGACTTATTATGCGTATAAATCTTACAAACGAGTAAAGGACGAGTTCCAGTTACAATTTAACAATTTTTTAGTACCCAATAAGTCAACAATATAGCATATGTTTAATAAACTTTGTGAGACTGGCAGTGTACTTGATCGGAAAAGCGTAGGTCGACCATCACTGTTAACACTGGAAGTTCTGGACGATGTGTAGAGTCACTTACCCACCAAATCACTTAGAAAGTTATCTTCACAAGCTGAGCTTTCACTATCTACTGCTTTTAGGGCATTGTCGTTGAATACGTTTTCTTCTTAAGGACAAGGGTATTGAATTGTTGGATGTTTTTTTTTAATGACATGGCATGGTTTCACATGGATGTTTACATTAACAGCCAAAACTGCCGAATATGGAGCACTGAAAATCCTCACTCGTTTCATGACCAACCACTACAAGCATGTAAAATTGGTGTGCAATCTCCTGGTGTCATGTTATAGGGCCTTTATTTTTTTTACAAATCTGTAGATGGTGTGGTTTATTGCAACTTAATTGAACAATTTATAGCCTTGTTAGATTTACACGAACAATATTGTTGGTTCCAGCAGGATAACTGAACGCGTCATACTTCTAATGAAACACTGGATACATTACGGGAATTTTTGACCATCGTTTGATATCAAATGGATTATGGCCTCCCAGATCCCCAGAACTTACTCCTCCAAACATTTTTCTTTGGGGATATTTAAAAAGTAAGGTTTTTCAAAACCTCATACATTTGACAAATTGAAGGATAACATTGAAAGTGAGAGTTGAAACATTATTGAGCAAACACTACAAAAGTGGGTACAAATGTTATGAAATGCACTGCAAACGGAGGAAGTTGTTTTGAACATTTTTTATAAAAGTTTAAAGGTAATTAGAATATTCTATATTTATATAATGTTGTATTAATTTTTTAAAGTAACAAATTCACGCCATCAAAAATAAGGTTGCTTTCTTTTTGAGACACCCTTTATCATACATGTAGAATGGGCGTCCTGTTTGACCTGCATGGGCAATCTCTACATGTGAATACAATCAAAGATTATAAAATATACAAGTCTACACAATATGATTCCATGTATCTACTAAATGACCAATGTGCCATACGTTACATTAATTAAAGGGCATAGTCCGCTTACACAGGCTTGAGATAAGGAGAATTGATTTTTAAACCCAATATCAGACCGCCGGTCATACTTGCAGGTCCTCAGAACGCAACTAAAGTGAATATTGTGTTTTTGTTTAATCAATTTACAGTCTCCGTCAGAGTGAAACTTGTGTTTTGTGTTATGTTTACATTTTTATAAAGTTTTCTATTACCCTGAAGATGGTCGAACAACAGTTACAGAAATTGCAATAGGTAGTTAATGTAAAACATACCTACATTAAGTTGGATTAGTTGACTTAACTGCATCAAGAATTTATTAAACTGCTAATCCAGGAGCTATAATGGAATTAAAAGTGTTTTATTGATTATATTAATATTCCAAATACCTGATATCAGGCGCCAATATACCTATACAATTTTAGATCTATAGCCTATTGAACATTTCAAAAGAAATTCATAAGCAATGTTTATTTTAAACAGGACATATTTTGAACAGGTTAAATTAGCATTGAAGGTTATATTAAGAAGTCAACATAAGCTAAATTTGAAAAGTAAGTTTAATGTTGAACACACCTGTTGTAAGCAGTCACTGAGATCATGTACCTAGAGCCACACCATAAGTTTTCCAAAGTATATTTCTGTGAAGTCGCAGGTATCTGGATGGAAGCCCATTCACCAAACTCAGGCTTGTATTTCACAGTGTAACCATGGATTGGTTCCGTATCCCCTGGATGAGGACTGAGTTTCAAAGTGATTGTAGTGGTTGTTGTGGCAGTCAGAGTTACTTTAGGAGTATGAGGTGGTGCTGGAAACAAATAATATTACTAACACTCGTATATTTAATTACATTGCTTCTTGTTAACGAGTTTATATCAGGTTTAATCTTTACAGTAAGACTTAGAAACTTAGATAAATTAAATACTCATCAAAGTTCACTTCAGAATATAATTAATTATCAGTCTATTGTGAGTGTAATATACGTGATTTCACAATGGAAAAATATGATTCTACTACCTACGAAACAATGATGACTTGAATCGCAGTTGATGATGCATATTGACAAAGACAGACATAGAACAGGTGCAGATGTATGGAGTTCTGAGAAAATAGGTAAGAAAACGATCATATCGGGTATACGATGATATCTTTATAGAACTGAAAAAGGAGTAGATGAAATTCCAGTCCTTCTTTATACTACAGCATTGATGGACATGTTAGTGTAGCACTGAAAATTGCTTTATAAAAATGTATAAAAGTATAAAAAACCTATGAAACAAATTCTTTATATTTGAACTTTAAAACATCCCAAAGTCGGTGATTGAGATTGCAAAATTTATTTAAAACGTCTCGTCGAACATCGAAAGTTTTATCGTAATAGTATAGGACATTCGCGAATGAACAATGACTTTGTGTTAATAAAAGTGGAGTGCATGCACAATAGACTTTATGAACTAACACTCGACTAATAGGGTGTACTCCAAATAAATGTAATCTTTATTTTATTTCACTATTATTTGTTTTAAATTTGTCTGCTATTTTATTTAATCTGATATATTTATTTATTTTTAAAATTCAAAATATATTTGTATATCAATATGAGTACCTATATTTTATTAAGTTATATTAAAAACTGAGTAGTCAGCTATAATGTTTATCTGATTTTCATTTTATGACCACAACTTGCGATTGAATTGATTTTTGTGGTCTTTTTAATGAACTCTGTAATACGAAAAGCAACGATTGTATAATGTTTTAATTATTTTGATTTCTAAATTAATTTTAATAATTCTAAATTTTTAACAATATAACTTTCTATCTTTATGTTACAATATTTTATATCACAATAGTTATAGTTCTATCCGACTAATAAATAAGCTAATCAGATAAATACTTCAATAATTCACAGTTTTAAACACTAACAGACATATCCAAATTATCCTTCTTCTGAATTTTTAACTTTTAACTCTGAGCACGTATGTAAAGATGCACCATTTCGATTGGACAAATTCTACTTTTTGTTTTTTCTACTGTTCCTGATTAAAAAAAACTCAACCACACATACCTAGCCGTATTTATAATATTACATTCAGTATTTGGTAATTCTATACAACTAATATGGTTAAATATACATTCATTAGTGTATTAGCTTTGTTTTCATTATCATCAACAAATTATTATTATATTATAAATAATATTTGTTACATTTCAATCAGTTTATATTATACTAGGGAAAATCCCTGCGTGGTCCGCACAAAAATCCCTTTGGAACCTTCTGTTACGTTTTATTTATATTAAAGGTGTAGGATTAATAATAACCCCAAAGCTAAGATGGTAAATAATGTTAAATGTTCAAATAAAATTTTTTGTATATTTTATAACAGCAGTTATAATAAGGTTAAAAGAACCAGCAAGGCTCAGATCTACACTTTAATAAAAATGTAATCTAGAAATTAGAAACATGAATAATTGCTTCAAAGTTTGAAATCAGCTGTCAATGGAAATATTGGAGCAAACAGCTGTTTTATCTGTTATTTTATTCAATTGGTTGCTTTGGTAATAACTGTGCTAGTTCATCAGTCTAGGCCTAACCTAAGATTTTTTCCGACTACATTTACAAATATTGAAATAAAAAACGTTTTTATCAAAATGATTTATAGCCTATGTTACTCTGGGATAGTGTAGCCTGTAAAACAAATTTTTCAATCGGTTCAGTAGTTCCAGAGTAAGTACCCCCTACATACAAAGAAACAAATTTTACCTCTTTATAATATTAGTATAGACAAGGTTTTTACATTATGAGATTTAGTTAGTGTAGAATTCAGTTAACATGGGTTTTACTTTAACCCTTAACCCTTAAGGCTAGCGCCTTTAAATATGGTACAGGCCAATATCTACGTACGGTTTGCGCCTTTAAACACATGGTTAGATGATTCCATAGTTCACAAAACTTCCAATAGAGTGCAGTGTGATATTCATTGACTATCTTTAGACAAAATAAAAGAAAGAAAAAAAACAAGATTCTGTGACATCTTATCGATTTGTGTTGTGTCGCCAAAGCAAATGAATCTATTATTGTAAGTTTTACGCCTATAGGCGCAAGCTGTTTCACTCAGCTGTTCCTTGTTTGTTTGTACTGTGAGATGACTGACATTTACTTAGAAATTTTAGTTTTGTACATGTTCTTGGTTTAAAAAAAATATAAGTATACTTTGTTGATATTGATTTTTGTATAACAATAATGACAAATCCTGATGACACCAATTTTGATCATTTCTAAGTTACCACATTCATGAGGATAAAATTGAATAATAATGTGGCTTATTATTCTTTTATTTTTCTACATAAGATTTTAGTTCATGATGAACATTACAATGTTTGTCCTCCAAATAGACAAGTATAAGATTAGTATGATTGGGATCGGTAGAAAGTTTGTTTTTCTTGTAACTAAACGCAAATGAATTGCAAGTTTTACTATGTGTAATACTGAATCAACAATAAGTACTCAGTCAGTTTTCATTTTATTTTTAGACAAAAATAAGCAGTTTCAACTAATTGTAAATTGTCCAAAGTTTGGTTTGATTTTTTAAATTTGTAAAAAAATAATTTAAAAAAAGTTTGAAATCAGTTGAGTGTTTTTTTTTTTTGGTACTATTTAACTCCAAGAATCTAAATTTTAAACAAACTTTGAGAAAATATTTTGAATTCTTAATTTTAAATGGGCTCTAGCCCATATTTTAGTTTAGCGCTTTTAGGGTTAAATCGTTTCTTTAGTTCTGCATTTGAATTAGCTGAATATATATCAATGAAAAATTGGGAAAGGTTATTTATTTTATTGCTTTGATTGTTGAGGTACCCATCTACTAAGTTTGGTAATCTAAAAAGATTCATTGGATTTCAAATTCACTTTTTAACATTTTAATTATTTATTTGTAACAAGGTTTATTATTAGTATTTGGCATTCCTAAAATTTCCAACAACTGTTATCTGGATAATATATAGTGATATGAAATTATTTTCACATACTTTCTATTGTAAACTGTTTTATGTTATGAAGCATATTTATTCAATTAAAAGACTTTTGTATGAAGATATTACAAATATAATAATGCTAAAAAAACTTAGAAAATAATAAAGTGACTAACCTAGGACAATGAGTTGATGAGTAACACTATCTTGACCAAATGAGTTCTCCACCGAGCATGAGTACTCGCCAGCATCTGTACGAGTGACAGCCTTGATGAGCAAAGACCCTTCAGGCAGTTGTCGCATACGATCGTTGGATTCAAACACAATACCTTTCACCTTCCAGGTAACTTCTGGAGCTGGAACACCGACTGCGAGGCAAGGTAACTTTACATCTTCTCTGTAAGTTGCTGTGAACTTGTCGTCGAATGATGCAATCTTGGCAGGCACTAAAATAGCAAATATGAAATAGTTTAAATATTAGCCTCTTTGCTAAATTTTGTAGATGTATGTTGTAGAACACATTATATTTAGTAGTAATACAGTTAATAGCCATTAACTATATTTTTTTTTTTTTTAATAATGATTCATTTATTCATCACCAAACAAATACAAATATTAACAAATTAACAAAATCAAAAATAACACAATTCCTTCTTAACTTAAAAACAAAAATGTACAAAATAATAATAAATTTAACGTATGCCTAGTATGAATAAATGATATAGGGGTCTCCTAGGCATTGCCTGATTGAGACTTCCAACTTTTCTTTTGCTATTAAAAGAAAATGAGAAGGAAATAAATGAGTTCAGTGTCGCCGTGTAACCAGCTTAACAAAATTAAAGTGCAATATTTAGAAATTATAAAATACAAAAGAAACATTAACTAGCCTATTTAGTCAATAAATTAATTAATTAACACCTGCAAGGTTTTCAATATACAAAATATAGGATTCGTACCATTAGAAATTATTATTAGAGCCAACTTGCGTCATTCCACAATTTTGATAAAAGATTCAATATCCTCAACTGAAAAAAGCAATGTCTTGACATCTCTCAAAAACCCTGCCAACAGATCATTTTTAACATGCAATGAAACAATATTGTAGAGACGTGGAGCATTAAAAGTAAAAAAATGTCTGTATATAGTAAGTTTGGGTTTTGGCACGAGCACTTTATTACTGTTTCTTAGAGTGTAAATGCTGCAACAATTGTTCTGAAAACAATTATTTTTCGCTCTGAACAGCTTTAAAATTTTAAAAATGTACATATGCCTTAGCGGTAAGATTTTTAATTTAGAAAAAATAGGCCAAGAGTGTTCGAGCCTAGATTTCCTCGAGATCACTCTTACAATATGTTTTTGAGTTGTTATAATAGGTTTGAGCGTGGAGAGATAAGTACCACCCCAACAACTCAACCCATAACCCAAGCGAGAACTCACTAATGCATGGTATACATATAATAAAACTTTTGGTGGACAAATATTACTTAATAAATACAATTTTCTCAGCGCACTATACATTTCCACCTTAAGTTTCCCCATATGTCCCTCCCATGAGAAATCTGAATTAATTATTAAACCTAGATACTTTATTTGGTTTACTTTATCCAAAGCCAAACAACTGCAATTATTAAAGTTTCCACAATTAAACCTATGGTAAGTTATATTTTCTTCAAAAATAATTTCTTTTCGTAGGCCAAACACCATATATTTTGTTTTTTCACTCAATACAAGAAAATTTTTATCAAACCAGTACCTTATCCTGATTAGATCTTCCTGCATATTACAATGAATTTGTTTTAAATGTATACTTGAATATGTTAGAGCGGTATCATCAGCGAAGGCCGTGAGTCTGCCATTAAATTTAGCTTCACATAAATCATTGACATATATAAGAAACAGTATCGGGCCCAGCACAGATCCCTGAGGGACTCCGTGCTTTAGAACCCCTCTTTTGCTGACCATTCTGCCAATTTTAGAGCATTGTTCTCTATCTCTTAAATAGCTGCAAAACCACTCCAGAGGTAATCCCCTTATCCCCGCGTACCACAGTTTATTAATAAGTATTTTGTGGTCTACAGTGTCGAAAGCCTTAGTTATGTCAATGTATAAAGCCGCGCATGGATTTCCATTATTTAAACTTTCAAAAAATAGGTCCGAAAAACGTCAAGAGTGCATCCTCCGTCGATAAACCTTCCCTGAATCCAAATTGATGTTTGCTGAAATAACTGTGACTGTTAAAAAATGACACAAGCCGACTCTTTACAATCTTCTCCAATACCTTTGAAAAGGATGATAGAAGCGAAATAGGACGATAATTAGCAACCATTTTCCTATCACCCCGCTTGTAAAGTGGCATAACAAGTGCTGTTTTTAAACACTTAGGAAAAATACCCTTTTCAATACTGAAATTGAAAAGATAGGTTAGTACGTCAACAATATTTACAATAATACGCTTAATAACATATCCACCTATATTATCTATACCCGGTGCTTTCCTACATTTAAACTTATTAACTATATTTAAAACCTCTATATTAGTTGTAGGCAACATATAAATTGATTTAGCTATAAATTTAGGTTTAAAAAAACTGTCCAAAATATTAGAGTTTTGAAGACATGGGATATCACTCTTAAGTTGATCTGGAATAGAAAGAAAGTAGTCATTAAAAGCTTCCGCAATACTCAATGGATCTGTAAATTCAGCATCGTTAAAGGAAATTATATCTATCTCAGATTTTGATTTAGGATCCTTTATCACATTATTAATCAAACCCCATTGAGACCTCACGTCACCTGCAAGTTGTTCGAAAAGAGCAAGATAGTATCCTTCTTTAGCCTCCCTTAAATCTGATCTTAGTTTATTTCTAAACCTAACATAATATCTTTTAAACCTAACATCATTAGGTTTGGCAATCATAAATTTAAACAATTTCTTTCTCAACCTACACCTAACGCAAAGTCTCTGAGAAATCCAAGGCTTCAACTCCTTTACTTTTTTCCTCCCTGTACTTAGTTCTTTACAGTTTTCCAGGGTTGAGCACAGAATGTCGAGAAATACTTGAAAAGCCTGTGAAGGACAGTTTTGTGAGTAAACCGGCGACCAATTTTTATAAGTTAACTCATACTGGAGTTTTTCAAAATTAGTTTTGTAAAAAGGCAAAGATTCGTTTTCAGTGTTTTGACCAAAATCTATCTCGACTACAACAAGTGAATGATCGGTTATGTCCAAGTTGCAAACACTGGCCTTATAATTTATCGAATGCGTAAGATTATCACAAAACCTAATAAAAACATGATCTATGCACGTCCTAGTATTTTGAGTAATTCTCGTTGGCTCATCAATAAGAGAATTAAATCCAAAGCTAGCCATTAATCCTACATAATTATGAGCTACCATATTATCCGCCAGAATATCACAATTAACATCGCCAATAAAAACAATGTTTTGAAAAGAACGAGATTTGAAAATATTTTCCAAGTTATCTAGAAATTCATTAAATGGTCGGAAATGAAATCTATAAACCGCAAATAGAGTAAAACGTAGACCTGCAGCAAGAATAGTTACCGACAGACAATCAGCTGAACAAACCTCAGATAAGACATCTACATCACTGCAAATAAGACCGTCCCTAGCGTAAACAACCACCCCGCCTGCCCTGTAGTTATCATTGCAGTGATAAAACATTTTGTAACCGTCAATAGAATAGTAATTAATCTCATCGCTACTCACCCAAATCTCAGTCAATACCATTATATCAGGCTGCTTTTGAAAATTAGTTATTTCATTTAAAAACAAATCAAAATTACTTCTCAAGCTTCTAATATTCTGATTAATTATAATTAAACTATCAGTGCTTTGAAACAATGTACTAATTGAGTTTCAATTGTCAGTCTGATTTCCTAAATTAACTAATTTCATTCAAAAACAAATAAAAAAGACTTATCATACTTACTTATTATAATATTTTGAATTAAACTTATAGTATTTTGAAGCAATGCACCAATCTAAATGTTTAACAATCATCTGGTTTTCTAAATTAATTATTTCATTTAAGACAAATCAAAATTACTTCTCATACTTATTATAATATTATGAATTAAACTTTCAGTATATTGAAGCAATGTACCTATTTAATTTTTAATAATTATTTGGTTTCCTAAATTAATTATTTCATTTGAAAACAACTCAAAATAACTTCTTATATTTATTATATTATGACTGAATGTATTTAAACTTTCATTATTTCGAAGTAATGTAATTACAACTTTAGTTCCAAACACAGAGAAGACTACTACAAAAAATAAACAAACAATACTGCAATTAAAAAAAATCAAGTAATACCAAAAACGCTTTACTAAAGATAAAACCTAAAAACCTCCTGACAAATAAAAAATTCCCAGAATGACCCTTCATTAAATATAAACAGAATACAAACATCCAAGTTACAAAAATCAATTTCGTATACGTTTTTAATGTTGTACACACACTGTTATAAGTTTACATAACTTTAGAAAACTTGTAACCTAACCTACTCACGGTTTATAAACTTTTTAAGTCTTCCATGGACACTACCACCTTCACTGGAGAACCATTTGTCTTTCTCATAAGGATCTTGCCACCCCTAATCCAAAGGTAGTCGTAGTGTTTCTCCCTCTTGATAACTTTGGCAGCATTTAGAACTCGACGTCTACCTGGACTTAAACTCTCGTTGACATATATACGAATGTCTGAAGGCAGTCCCATGTGGCGTGTAGAAAAATCCTTCTTCTCTCTTGACCGTTTAAGCAAAGCGTCAGAGTCCGTCCGTCTAATCATCTTTACAATAATTCCGGGTGTAGCTGTAGAACCTTCCCTGACCCTTAAGCGATGACATGCGTCGATAATATTATCTTCTATAGTGTAATCCAAAGCTTGTCCGACCTTCTTAACCAATTCCACAACGTTCTCATCCTTAAGCTGTGGTATACCATGAATCTCTACTGTATTACGTCGACTATACTGTTCAGCTTCATCCATTCTGGCCTCAAGGAAGCCAACCTTTCTCCTTAAAGTTTCATTATCCGCAGCAAGATCTTCTGCTATATTTTTCCAATGTGATATTTCATTTTTTTGTTCTTCCAGTATTTGCTTAGTTTCTACCATTTGGTCATGACACGAGTTGATGGAGTCACCCAATGACTTCTCCACCCGATGAAAATCTTCTCTTAACTCTCTCATCAGATTGAAAATGTCTTCGTATGTGATTTTCTGCGACGTTTCCAGAACCATGCTCTTACGGCGAGCAGGAAGGCACGTGTCGCATCTCCATAATTGATCTTGGTCCTGGAGAAACTGAGAGTCATCTACAGTTAAACCAACACACTTAATGTGAAACAAACATTTACAGTCACAACACTCAAGTTTATGTTTAGTGTTCTTTAACAACTTCATACATTTTCCACAACTATCCGACATACTACTGTTTTGTGTAAATTAACAAATCAAAAATATGCGAGTAAATTAACAATATTTGAAGAGAAGCTTCAACTAACAGTGAAGAACACTAACAATGAAAAACAATAATAAAACAATAGAAGAAAATAGTTCAAGTTAGCAATTTACAATTATTTAAAGTCAGTATTCAATGCAAAACACACGACAAAACCTTGCAGGCTTACAGCGATCAATGTGCACGATTAGATAAGATACGGCGACACACAACCTTTCCCCTCAAAGTCTGACTCATAACTCATATATTAACCATTAGTAATACAACAAACAAAACTAACAGATATAAGAATTCTTCCTCATTACGACCTCGAGGACTTGACTTATTTATTGGTTAAAATTTCAGTAAGGATAGAAAATAGATAAGCAAAATAGCGTAAGCAGCAAAACACAAATTTTATAGGATACGATAAACATGTTCTAGTTTGTTATTGTTGAAATGTTATAGCTGATTATTGTTTATTTTGTTAAAAATATTATTTTAATTTAAGTTATTCATTAAAAACATTCAAAACTTAATGGTAAGGTCCTTTGTACTAATTAATTTGTACAAACATATGCAGCATAGGCCCTTGAAGATGTAGTTAGGCCTTAAAATATTTAAATATTAGACTTTAAGTAAAAAACCTAACAAATTATACACATCTATGCAAAAACACAACTTTGGAAGTACAATGTGATATAAATAAAAAAAAAACCTTTTTAGCCACTTGGTCCAAAAATGTGTTTAAGAATAGAACCATTACCTATAGTTCTTGAAATACTTACTATAGTAATAATAGTCAATACAGTAGAAATCCACTTAACCAAATCAATTGGGACCAGACCCCATATGGATAATCAAATTCGGATGGTTGGATTTTTTCCGAAAAAGGGTCTATTTTAACCATTTCAGGACTGACTTCGCGTTTACGCGACTGGAGTAAACTATCCGCATATACTACGGTCGCGTATACACCATTTTATAACTTTAATGTTTGAGTATTATCATCGCGTTAACGCGACTAATATAATTCTTTTACTGGCATTTACTAACTACACTCTATATTAGCTTCTAAAATGAACTATCGATAGAAGGTACTCGCTAACAGTAGAAAATAGAGAGAATAAAATCATGTTGCCCCCCCCCCCCCCCCCCGCTTACTAGGTTTTGTCGAAGCCTATTTTGAAAAATGAATTAGGAATATATGCTTTATCCAAAAATGAAATTTGATTATAACAAATTGTAGAGAATAATCATAGAATTGAACTGTATACTTGAAAATGTTAAAATAACCTTATTTTATAAATATACTAGTGGACCGAGCAATGCTTCACTATTGCTTGATTTAATTTAAAGGGTAGTTATTCCATTGCATTACATTGACGTAATCGAATTGCAAAATGATTTTTATACCACTTAAAGAATACACTGCACAAATTTAAATTTTCTTAACCTTTAGGCCTATAGATAATACAGTAAACCTTTTTTTTGCTTTTACCAAATCTAAAAAAACTGATAGTTATGAAGAATTGTAAAAAGCCTGATTTTAAATTAGACCAATTGGTTGCCAATTCGTGTTTTGGTTCATTGTAGGCCTAATCTAAAAATATCCTCAGTTTTTTATTCAAATCAGCTGTTATATATATAATATATGTTACAACCAATGTTTGAATTAAATTAATTAAAATATAGTAAGCATTAATTGATTTTTGTTTTTGTTTGCTTTAAGTTGGTCAATCTAACCTAAAAAAGCTGATGGTTTTGAAGAATAATAAACTGATAAGTAAAGTTGCTATGGTAATGAATGTAAACAAACATGACGTGTTGCTAAGCTTTTTATACGAACAGCTGTTTTTCTGCGCTATGGTCTTGAGTCCATACAAAAGAGGCTGTTTAGTTTTTCCAAATTTGAAACTTTTTAGGGAAACTTTTCAAACTTTTCTTTACGTATAAACCTTCTATGAACTACTACAAACATTTTAAAACCAAAAATAGCCAAATCTGTCCAGCCGTTCTCGCGTTTTAGCGAGACTAACGAACAGCAATTCATTTTTATATATATAGATTTCACTAAATTACGAGTAAAACAAACCTCTCGCTAGCGCTAGGCATTCAAAGCTATACGCATTGTCCCATGCTTGAAATAACCTAGTCTGAGCATGAATTAAGATTTAGACTATGTTAGTCCCGAAAAGGTTAATTAATTACTGTATGTATGTTGACAGTGGGAGAACAAAACTACTGCATTTTTAAATAAAAGTTGCCTGTAACTAACTAAATGTAAAGGTAACACTTTTACATGTTAAGCGTAAGTACATAAATTAAAGTCATTGCTTGAACATCATGGTCAAAGTAAACTGTTTGACT
>JAGFPH010000154.1:94488-107435 GCA_018207615.1 Philaenus spumarius
TACCTCTACCCATCCCTACTTGCTCTGTCATTGTTTGAGTTTGTCTAAGCATCAAGCAATCTTTCACTGTCAGTACCAGTAGCGAAAATATTCTAATCTAAAACGTAGTAAAAACTTAATTTCTTTCAAAAGATTTTACTGTAATTTCAATTAATTCTCCCTACAACTGTCCATGTTAATATTTTTCAACGCCAAGCCATTTCGGTGCGTGTGCAAGAATGTTTTCAAAAATTTGAAAAATATAGTAATTATAAACCAATCTAAAAGTGTTCCATAGCTTTTTGTAGAGAAAGGTTCAAAAAAGTCATATATGGCAGTAAAAAAAATGATTGATGCAAAACTTACAAAGTTATTAGCTCAAGAAACAAAAATTTTTATTAGTAATGAAAGGAAAAAGTTAAACTTTAGGCCTACATAAAGAGTAATAAACATTTTTTGTAATTTTTTTCATAAATGTAAAAAGGTTTCGTAATTTAGTTTTAAATAGAACTGTATGAAAATATATATCAATTTCTTATTTTGAAAACATCAGTTTTTATGTTCCTACCACAAGACTGCTAACAAAACTATGCCTAGATTGAATAGTAATTTAAATTTAGGAATGTATTCTTTGCTTAAAAATGAAATACTATTATAAGAAAGTGCAGAGAATAAATCAAAGAATTGAACCATATACAGTACTTGTAAATTATTATTTCACTAAAGTATTTGAATTAGCTTTACTAATCAAATGAAACGTCACGCGTGCATATTGATAAACCTTATGACGTGCCATATTTTAACTTTTAACTTTAATCAGTTAATTTTTTTTTAACTTTAACTTTAATCAGTTAATTTTTTCAGACATTAACTTTAACTTTAATCAGTTATTTTTTTCTGGCATTAACTTTAACTTTAATCAGTTAAATATCTTGGTTAACTTTCCCAAGTCTGGAAATAACAGTACAATTGTATGCAGATTTGCCCGCGGAAATAGCTGTAACACCGATATGCATATTTTAAAACGATGATTACGTATGTAAATATACATTTTACATAAAAGTTGTAAATACAAAAATTAAAGTTTAATTCATTTCCTTTCCAATGGTGCCAGTTTTATTACGATTGGATGATTCTATGTGGATTAAATTACCGATTATGCAAATATATGCAAATTCTCGCTAAGGTTCGAGCGGGTTGCATTTGCGCCCGAGAGACTGCAGTCTGCCACTTTGAGAGTTAATTGAACATCTCTTATAACTAATCACTCATAATCACCAAGAAACACTTTGTTTGCCTTATATGCCCAATGTTTTGTTTCTGGTCTGACTTTAGAATGTAAATTAATTTTAATTAATAACTTGTTAACAATTTGTGAATTTATTTTCTTTATACCTCGCCGGGACAACAATTGTTAATTACATAAGTTACAAAAACCAATCCTATTTAATTTAAAGCCCATTTCACATTCTTTAAAAAATTTGAACCTAACTTTGAGGCCTATTATTACTACCAGGTCAATCGCATATAAAAATAAGGCACAATTATATTGCAGAAACTGACTAAATAAATAACTAATGAGTTTGACTTGTGAGAAAGTAACTAGATAAAATATAACCTAAACACAAAATCTCACAATAAATACGATTACTAACCTCAAACGCATTTCAACGACAATGTCGCCATCCTCAGTGATGCACGGGCTACAGTAACCAAACTATAACTATTCATTGTAAGATTTTGTGTTCAGGTTTTATTTAAACAGACTAAAATTAAATTATTTAAATTGCGTAGATACAAAGATTACAATAAAGTCTTTAAACATCTTACATCCTTTGCTTCTTCACTGTCTTCTCTCACGTAAACAGTATACTGAGTAACAAGACCATTAGGCTGTGTCGGAGGTTTCCAACTGACTAAAATAGAGTCTCCTGCCATCACCAGAGCTTTCACGTTCGAAGGTGATTCTGGAACTATAAAAAAGAAATATTAAATTAGTTTGTGATGATAGATTTGTTTATCACACAGACATTTTTCTTATAAAAACAAGAGAGGTACATTGTCAACTTAAAATACAAATGTTATAGTTTCAAAATGTATCTAAAAATATATGATATAAACTAAATCATACTGAGTTTAACTGGCATTTAAACTGCTTATTGATTAATTCCAAATTGACTTAGAAAATATTTGTTTCGATTACTATACTCTTTACTTTAAATGTCGGGTTTCATTTTACTTTAAAATTATATTCTATTTAAAAATTTATAAACCTTAGGCATTACAGAATTTCAAACCCATGAAGTACTCTCAAACAATTTCAAATGATTAGAAGGATGTCTGTAATTTTCTTGGTTTCTGGTGCTATAATTATGTTTGAAATAATTTCGATCCAATGTGCTTCTATTTTTGTGAACCCAGAATAAACTACAAATAAAGTCCTGACAAAGTAAATACTTAAAAATTTGGTCTAAACAAATATGTTCCACAACTAGTTTTTAAATGGAGTTTAAATCCAGACCCGTCGCCCAGTCAGGTCAAAGTTGTACTTACAAGTTCCGACAGAGTCAAGTGGACATAGTTTGTACTGGCCATGGTTCACTCCATTCTTCACGCCCTCAGGTCGGAACCTGATTTTTCGTGCCTACTGAAAGTGTGATTAGGTCTGGGTCTTAACAAATTAAAAGCCCAAATGTTAAATGTTAATTGTTATAATTTTTATAACTTTGAAAAACTGCAGGATTCAACTAAATTTTTTTACTAAATTATATAATATAAATAACATTAATAATAACTAACTAAGAAAGACAAAAAATTTCATTTACTGACAGTGTGTTTTTTACTTATAATGTTTCTCATTAAAACTAATTTTTGAAATCTTTCTAACTTTCACCATATATATCAAGAAAATTTAATAAATCTCTCATATTGAAAATATATAACTGTACGTAAAGCGCGCATACAACACAACAGCCATAGACTACTCCATAATAACACATGGAATAAAGTAAATGGCAGTCAAACCAGGTATTAGGTTGGTACAACGTGTTACCAACCTATAAAACGTAAACTTCATTTAGTCTTACATTTCTTCATAAGGTTTCACCACTAAGCAGAGAGAATACAATTATTTAAAAAAGCTAAATAAAGTGCGTGGAATGGCCAGATGTGCTGGACATCCGAACAGAAGGGGAAATCATTGGCCATCTGATTTGTGAGGATAAATCAATTAAAAACAACTCCGAGCTGGCACAAGAAATGGCGATGGTGGACATCAGTGCTTGCCAACCGAGCGCAAAGGGTTAAGTTGGTTTAATATTTTATTACATTAATATCTATGATATTTTGTTAAGACAATAAATTTAGATAATTCAAAGTTATTAGGCTCAGAATATCCTCTCTAGGCTGTGCCCAGTGTGTACGTACCATCTTGTTCAGTCTGACAATGTATAGGTGCACTTTTAACTCCATCGCCTCCTGATGTGTAAGCCAACACTTGCATACTATAATTTGTATACTTCTTTAATCCGTGCAAGATTGTTTCACTTAAGGAAGAAATCATTGTGTCTTTAGTACTTTCATCTGAAACAAGGCAAAGGCAACATGACTGAGATAAAGTGCTTTAACGGTAAATTAATATTCAAGACTAAAGTTAAAGTTCTGGCAATTAAATAAAAAATATTCAGTGCCATAAAACTTCAGTTTGTAAAAGTTTTTCTTTTATTGCTTAACATTTATTTGATAGCCGCATTAGAACCTATGGCTGACTCTACTGCGTACTGAAACACCACTCTACCATCTGAGCTTTCTACACTTCCCTATTTCAAAGTTTACAAAATAGAGTTATATATACATTTATATATACAGGGTTTAATGACATACCCTTGTGGTAAATCAGTTTAGACATTTGGTTTCAACTGAAACTAAACTACTTCGCACTTAAAGAATCCAGTGAAAATAATTCTCTTATTATTACTGATGGGCAAATTATTGATGGGGATGCAAACATAAAATATGTTGAGTGTTACATCATTTAAAAACTCTTTTAAAAATTAATATATAGAAAAAACCCAATGTTTTCACTCATTTGATTCCATTTAAAGATGGAGGCTCTAAACTAACAAAATTAAAATTTTTGTATTTTTATTTACTATCACTGAATGTGTAGTAAATATTCAGCTTGACTTGTGAGCAGATTTACACTTGATAGAATAAAACTTGACCACTACGTGTATTAACTCAAACGCACTTTAACGACAAAGTAGCCATCTTCAGCGGTGCACGAGCTATGATTATTGTACATTGTGCATCATTGAAGATGGCGATTTTGTCGTTGAAAAGCGTTTGAGTTAATAAACGTATTACTCGTGAGATTTTGTGATCAAGGTTTATTCTATCACTGAAGTATCAACTATTAAGTATCACTGAATGGTTTTATAATAATTCGAGTCGCAGTAGTTCGAGTATTTCGAGCAGTGTTTGCAAAATTAAAAAACAGCTATTTTAAAGCTTTTAAAACATTGACTTTAGCGCGCCTTCAAAATTACTTTGTTACCGCCGCCCCATTGTACATTTAAAATGCCAATTAGTGACTGTCACCAACTAAAATGTCGAAGTGGCTGGCTTGCATTCACTTGGCGACACACCACCACTAGCAGTAATGAGTCAACATTGGGTCTCGCCGACACCGCTTATATCTCATGTAAGCTCACCCCGTATTCGACTGTCTCCCCCTCTTGCTGTTCTAAAAATAGTTCAATAGTAAACTGTCAGTACGGAAGTATGCATATAGGTGTTGTGTAACATTGTCGATTAGCGAGTGCATTCTTTCCTGTTATAGTTTTTTAATTTTGATTGTGTTAGTGTAACGATGAGTGGAAAAACTAAAAGAAAGTTTGAGCCAATTAAAAATAAATTAGAGGCCTTGAAAAGACTAGACAATACCCTTAAAGAAACTTCCATCTCAGTACAGTGTCGCAGAAGTAACTGTAGGGGAATGGCGCCTTAATAGAGATAAGATTAAAACATTTCCTACCATTAAATTTTCTAATATTTCAAGTAATTAAAACATTAAAAAATATATTATTCTTTATTTTTGTCCATTTCTCCAGGTATTCCGAGTTTTTTATAGTTCGAGGTACAGTCAGCCCCAATTAGCTCGAATTATCGAGGTTCTACTGTACTGCAAATTTTCAACAATGTCGAACTTAAACATTATTTTACAAGTTTTCAAACATTTGTATAAATATTATATAGTATTTCAGGAAAGAAAAGGCCCATATTTAAAAAATGTCAAATGGCAATTTCGGTTCAGTTGGATCAAAAGCTTCTCAAAGTTTTATTCATTTAAACTCTGATCATATCTCCAACCATTTCAAAATAGTGAAAAAAACAGGTTTTTAGCTTTGTATGTTTTTTTTTGTTTAAAAATACATCAAATGAAGAAAAAATAAACTTATAGGCCTAATAGTTATTAAACTGTAATTGATCATTATTATGATTTTTTTAACAAGTAATACTCGAAATTGTCGCCTTAGTTGTTCATTATTTTAAAAGCACTGGAAGCTAATAAATGGCTGAGATTAGGCTGGAAACTATGCGATCCTAAATATGTTGACACAGTCTTATCTTTGTCCAAAAACTATAAACTAACATTAGATCTAATTTTACTCAACTTACCATACCAAGATTCGCTCGGTCCATAGACTACTTTATAACCTTTGATAACACCGTTGGCTGCAGTAAGAGGAGGTGATATCCAGGATACTTTGATGGTTTGAGACGTTAACGTTGTACATGTTGTGTCCTGCGGTGGTTGTTCAGGAATACCTTCGGCTGTGTATTGCTGGACTTCTTCGGATAAAGGACCGTTGCCAAGTTTGTTGAAAGCCTGAACGACAACGGAATATTGTTTGTATGTTCTGGAAAATATAAAAATATATTTTTTAAACCATTAATATTAATGAATCCCTTCTTATTATACCTTTAAAATAGTAAAGTCCATATTTACATTCATTACAGCAAAATGCTTTGCTTAGGTCCTACAAAATTATAACCAACACCTATATTTCTGGACCATACTCTCTTCACTCACTTCAAATTAGGTATCTGCAAATGATGTTCCTCTTTGCCATCCTCTTTGCTAAATTCTACAGTCTCATACACATAGTTATCGTGTGTGGTCAACTTGTAGCCAACATAATAGCCTAAAATTTCTCCGTTCCATTGGTCTCTTAATGGAGGTTTCCATGTAACCCTCAGAGTGTTTTGGTCTGCAGCTTCTACTTTGATTCCGGTTGGCGGCCCACTTGGAACTGGAAACAATTATTAAATATTTTAACAATTAATATTAACACTATATGACTAATATTGTATTTTTAATTATTTTACTATAATTTGTCAAAGCTTTTGTTTGAAAGGCAACATTTTAATAAAAATTTTTTACTATTAGATTTTTAAATAACCTCCATTGATGTTTTTCTAATATCTCTTAAATATACCTACTGACTTATGTAATAGACTGGATACATATTTTTTAACAATGTTTTACAAGTGTACAAAAATACTGTGTAATTTTAAAAATGACGGCCACTTAAAATGTTAAGATCAAATGTTTCTAAAACTGCTAAATTTGCAAAAAAATTTATACAAGGTAAAATGTTTTCTCTTTCAACGATACAAAAAAAATGTTACCAAATTTGTGGATCAAATTGTGACAATTTGAAGAATGTTATATAAAACATCTATATACCTAATTTAAACTCAGTATCTTATATGTTTCTAAAACGCAAAAACGTTTGGGCAAAATACAAAATGGCGGATTTTTTGTTGGTATTGTAAGAGGAATATACCTTGGAATTATAGCAGACTCCTCATCATATGCTGTGCATTGTTTTACTTTCTCACAAACGTTTTCTTTTTTTTTGTGACAGTTTCCGGATTTAAAAAAAAATTAGTTTATCTTGCTAGGCTTGTCTCTTATATTCTCCTAACAAACTGACTACTTTTTATTGTTTCCCTAACTTTTCCTGATCTTAGATTTTTTCTAGACTTACCTTCTTCAGCAGTGATAATAGTGACAATATCAGAAGGCTCAGATTTTCCGATCTCGTTCTCAGCAACAATTCTGATGTTGTAAGTCGTAGCTGGACGTAAATTGACGACTCCTGCGACCGTTTGCAATCCAGGAATTTGAGCGCTATCAATGTCATTCTCCCATGTACCTTCAAGATAAATGTTTTATATTACAAAATATATTGTTTAAATTAATATCTAAACATATTTTATCAGTTAGTTAAGTTACAGTTGATAAGACTCAGCAAAAACCTTGGTTAAATGTTACTGTAATTCATTTTACAGTTCATACTTTAAATACAGGGTGTCCCCGAACTCTCTAGTCCCCTGTCGTAGATTTTTTCCTAGGATCGAGAAAAACATATTTCACAATATAAACACGGGTCTATGGTGCTTACTTTTTTGTCTGTCTGTCTCTGTATGTGTTTTTTACAAAATAATTCATATCTAAATTATTATATCTAAACCGTTGGTTTGACCGATTGAGTTCAAACATGGCATGAAGTTTAACCTAACAATGATCTATTGTAAGAAAAATAAACGATTATATGCAATTATGCGTTTCAAAATGGCGGCTGTTTGAAAATTTCAAACCTGAATTACACAAAAACTATAGATAATAACAAAATATTGAAAGACATCTTTTTTGTAGCCCTTTTAACTCTCTATCTGATGGTGTAACTGTGAAAAAATATATTTTTTTGTTTTTCAATGTCACAATTAGATTCAGCGCTTTTATGAAATGACCTGAAATAGAAGTTTTGAGTTGTAATTTGTAGTAACACAGCTACTTTTATTTTACAATAATTTAGCTTCGTGCGATATCCCTGGCAAATATGTATACAGTCCAGCGAAAAAGAAAAGAGAACTTCCCGAACACACTTCTTGGTCCTCAAAAGGGACAACTTCAGAACGAAAGCAAAACATAATTTCAAAACAAACTTCTTGGCTCACAAAGGCCAAGTCAGCGTTCTGCGGTTTTCCCGTAAATGCCTTTTACAAGAAAGCTCGCCTTAACTTTCCTGGAGCTTCACTCCAACACCTTCCTGGTCGATGTAACATATGTTTGGCGAACATAGGAGTGTTCGACCGCCAAGAACACGATGATATCGGCTGGCAAACTTCATTAATCTACGTTTACTTTTCTCAGGAGTTGAGACCTCACCTTCCGAGAAAGTCACTTGTTTATTTCCCCATGAATTTCTTTGGCTCTCACAAGGACCATTCCGGCGACGCACCGCAGCTGTCTGGGAAACGTAGACACGTTCTCCCGCCAAGGACACTGCGTCATCAGTCAAATGGCTTCCTCACTTCTACCGTTTAACTTCTCTCCACAGATGAGACCTCATCTTACAGGAAAGTTACTCGGCATTTTCCCCGCAAAACATCATTCAAATATTCTCTAAGTCCCTAGTAAATTCCGCTCCCGGGTCATGTTATATATTTAGGGGCAAAAGTAGGCAAGTTTATCGCAACAAAACTAAATAATTCATCGCCAAATGACCAGAACTTCACTGCAAACTTTCTCGCCGTTCATCACACTTCTCCGAGAAAATTACAAACTCACCAATTTCTAGTCGAATTATTACAAGTCCCAATGCGAACTTAAGATCTAGTCACGCTAACTTAAGTTCTCATTAATCCCAAGCAACGCTTCACTGGCTTCGGAGCACCGAAACCTAGAGAAGCCTTGCAATTCGCCAAGCATCTCGAAACGCTTTCTCTTTTCGCACCTCTTCGCTGGTAAACTGTATATATACGGCTAGAAGTAGAACAAAAATTGAACAGATCCTGCCTGGACTCTGGAAGCGAACATCACTCATCAAATCTTCACCAAGTCTTCACCACCAAGTCATCAAGCGAATTTTAAACTTTGGAACACCAAGACCTGACAAAATGGAGAAAGCCACCGAAGTAGATAGGAATATGTTGGCCCGAACAGAGTACAGCCTAGAGGCTAACCACGCCAGAGAAGGGAAGCAAAAGATAGTCGCCAAACTAGTGGGGAAGTTGCGCCGACTGCCAGGCTGTTTTACAAGGAAAATAAATTTCATCTAATTTCAAAACAAAAATCTGTTCTTTTTCACAACATCACCTGCATCAACACAGCGAACACAACTCGATCACGGAAAAGAGGCTAGTTCGGCTAGAACCTCCCTGTAGTCTCTCGGCCCGAAGTCCCAACAGAAAGAGAACTGTACTAGTACAAGTGTCTATGAGACACCCGATACATGCCCTTCAGGCTACACAATAGGGCCCTTTTAAAGCCCTTTACACAACAAAACAGTGATCTAGACTTCGGTCTAGGAACCCGTACCACTACACTTCGGTACGTAGAAGCTGTTGCGTTACACGTCCCGGAGCTAAACAAACATCTTCGAACGACGATCTATGCAACATCAAGCGCAGCGCTGCGAAATCCTCACAGGCTTCACCTGCAATAGCACACCCTTCAGGCTACACGTTTTCCAACACATTCGACCCATTTCAGGACCGAATCAGCAAGGATTCACCTCACGCCCTTCAGGCTACATTTTTGGCCCTTGTCAGGGCCAAGACAAATCACTAAATTTTTGCCGCAAACTGATCTAGGTAATATTTTTTAAATTAAATTCATTATTCCGGAGCGCCAACAAATTGTACATTTTTAATTTTGATAATTTTGTTTGTAAACCAGCAACATTACAAAGGATAATTAATTAGTTGTTGTACTATTTATGTTTTTAGCATAAAGTTTAGGTTGGTGGTGGCCTAGCTATATAATCTGCCTAAATTTGTAATTTGTTCTCATAATAGAGGGTTTACTTCATAAATGTTGAAAATATAAAATTAATATACATTTCAGCAAAATAATTTTACTCAACTAAAATTTCACCAAGAAACAACGGTTGTTAGTATAAATAGTTTCAACTACAATACCTCAATCTACTACCTTAGCTGAATTCTAATCGTTTCCCTATTACGGTCCGGCTGACCAAGTTGAAATTATTATACAAATTATATCTGCTAGGATCCATGAAATAAGTTTTAGTACAATTTTCTGCCAATCCTAACGTAACACTTTCACTTAACTTTGTCGACGCGTTTCGGAGTTCCTCCATTATTGAGACCTATTGGAGTACTGAAATAGGTCTCGATAATGGAGGAACTCCGAAACACGTCGACAAAGTTAAGTGAAAGTGTTACGTTAGGATTGGCAGAAAATTGTACTAAAACTTACTACCTTAGCGTTTAAGTACATGTAGGTAGTATAAGCAATTTAAGTAGTAAACACATGGCTTACCTTCTTTGGTCTTATACTCAATGTGGTATTTCTTTATAGGTGATTTTCCATCAAACGGAGCATTCCATGACATTTGTACAGAACGGCCATTTTTGTCAAGAACTTTGAGAGCATATGGTACTTCAGGGACCTCTGTAATGAAAAAACCATACAAACACAATAATAAACGTTGTACAAGCAATTTATTTCCAACAACTAAACTACACTAAAAAGTTTTAGACTTTAAATAAATAAATTTGTTTATAAATGTAAGTATTGTCTTTGAATTGTTTAATATTTGTACTTCTAAAGTGCACATGAGAGTCAGTAAAACCATCTAATATTAATACAACTGTATGATTTAAATTGTTTTTTATGATTGTGAAAATATCAACCTATTAATATGTACAAAGTTTCATCTATACTAATGAATAAAGAGATAAAGCTTTAGGCTAATAGCCCAGTCGGTGTAGGTTACAACTACCAGTAATTTACAATACGGCTGATTTTTTTTATAAGTACATTAAAGTATGTAGATTAACATAAAAAAAAGTTTACCAGTTCATCGATTTCCCAAAGTCGAAAAAAAATTCACCGTGTAGGGGAAATATTTTTCAATAAAAATGGTCATATGTATTTCTTTCCTCCGAGCAATGGTTTGTCTGGAAAAAAATCGATAATGCAGGTATGTATTTTGCAGCAGGGGAAATCACTAAAAGTTGAAATCTCATTCATATATGAAGCATTGGCTCATTCTAAATTGGCTGAATTTTAATGTATCAAATTGAAACTTGCTTAGGAGTTAAAATATATATTTTAAACATTTATGCTGAGTCTCAGTTTGTTATATTGAAAATGACCCGATCTAGAGCCACTTGACTTATCAATGGGTTTCTCGATTTTACTATTACCGGGCCTAAAAACTAATTTCAATCTATTCCAGTTTCGTCAATTTTTTGAATATCAACATCAAATTTGTTTTACAAGTTGAATACACCAGTATAAATATTCTTAGTAAGTATGAACGATTTTTTTCATGTTATTTTTAAAAACGAGGCGCTTGAAAATAGTCTTCTGTTTTACCTATCTCGTTTTAACTATAACACTTTTGGATTCAACGACTCCATTTTCGACATTTTTGAACATATCGATTTAAAAATTGGTATAGAAGTTACAAACACAATTGTTTTTTGTTATATACTTATTTTAAAAACTATATTGCAAAAATTGACTAATCTGCAGCTGATCAACTCAAGCGTTTTGATGAAAAATCTAAAAAGGTCTAAAATTATACTTTTTTAAATTACTTGTGCTTTTAAAAGTAAATAATAAAAAAGGTTTATACTCCTTGATCTTGTTTGAATCTATATGCTTAACTTGTAAAAAAACTTTTAGGTTGATATTTTGAAAATTTTCTAAACTGGAGCCGATTAAAATTAGTTTGTCGGTCCGGTACTCTTAAAATCGATAAACCCATTGATAAATCAAGTGGCCCTAGATCGGGTCATTTTCAAGATAACAAGCTGAGACTCAGCACAAATGTTTAAAATATATATTTTAACTCCTATGTCAAGTTTCAATTCGATATATTAAAATTCAGCCAATTTAGAATGAGCCAACGCTTCATATATGAATGAGATTTCAACTTTTAGTGATTTCCCCTGCTGCAAAATAAACACCTGCATTATCGAATTTTTTCTAGACAAACCATTGCTCGGAGGAAAGAAATACATATGACCTTTTTTATTGAAAAATACTTCCTCTACACGGTGCTATTTTTTATTTTTATTTATTTTCATCCCAGCACGAAATATTAAAGATAATCAAAAAAAAATATTTAAAATTTTTTTTCGACTTCAGGAAATCGATGGACTGGTAAACTTTTTTTATGTTAATCTACATACTTTAATTTACTTATAAAAAAAAATCAGCCATATTGTAAATTACTGGAACTTTTGGTCTAAAATTACCCCTACCGACTGGCCTATAATGTTTATGGTTACTATTACAAAGGTCTTTTTTTAGTAGATTTGCACAAAAACCTCATATTTCTATTTTCTTAAGAAGATTTTCCAGAAAATTGAAAAGACTGTCAAATTTATTCACTATTAAACTTTGTGTTTATTTAGGCCTATAGTATCTATATATAGAAGATAGATGTTTAATTAAAGACTTAACCTAAGTATAAATAATAAAATTAATATTTTCTTCACAGTAATTATATTTCCTCTGTCATTACGGCAATAACTTTATAAAATAAAAATCACTAATTACTCAAATCTATAAAAAGAAATGTGAATATACAATGGGAAATCTGATGCCATTAATATGTAGTTTTCCATAATACCGACCTTGAACCACATGGTTAATACTTGTGTCATCACTGCCGAAAGCATTGGTCGCAACACAGGTAAACAACGCAGAATCAGTTCGTTCGGTTCGTTTGATACTTAGATCGGACAATACTCCGTGGGGTAAAATTTCTTCTCGGATAGTATACCTGTAATGCAAAAACAAAGTATGATTATACAAAATAGTTAAATTCTAACCTCACTAATGACAGTGGTCAGAGTGATTATTATATACTCTCACAGGTTTCTATATCTGTTGGTAGCTTAGACTGATTTCAATT
>JAGFPH010000154.1:107445-158131 GCA_018207615.1 Philaenus spumarius
CTCTCACAGGTTTCTATATCTGTTGGTAGCTTAGACTGATTTCAATTTGTACGATTATACAAAATAGTTAAATTCTAACCTCACTAATGACAGTGGTCAGAGTGGTTATTATTTACTCTCACAGGTTTCTATATCTGTTGGTAGCTTAGACTGATTTCAATTACGTTTGTACTCAAATATATGGCAGAATTCGAACTATGACTTCAGGATCAATAAATGTATAATGGATACCAAAGTAGGCAATTCATGAGCCAGATAACCAAATATCAAATGTTCGAGGGCTGTTCATTAAATAAATTTCTATGAAAATGCGCCAGAGTTAACTTTGAGCAAAGGCGAGATACCAGCAATCTGCTAATTATATTTTACCAAGTTTCAATAAAAAATGAGACATAGTTTACGTAATAAAGTGAGCATGTCAAAATAGTTGTCATAACAATGGAGAGACGAATTCTGAGCAGCATGTATATAAATATACATTTATATATTTGCTTTAGGAATACATCTATCTGGTTTACTTTTTGATTAACAAATTAAAATGTAACTGAAGATGAACCAAATGTTTGGAGGTTCTTCAGACTAATTCTGATTTAAAATACAATTTAAGGATAAAAAGTGAGGGTATTTTATTAATTTTTTGGGTTTAATCCTTTATGCTTCCGAGTTAATTCAATGAATGTTTACCTGTTGTCACTCTTAGGGTCAAGCCTCTTGTTGTCCATGTTCCACAATATACCAATAGGTTTCTCTCCTCTAGCTTCACACCTCAACACTGCTGGATCCCCTCTACGTGTAGTTTGGTTACGTAACTTTATCTCAAACTGTGGTGGAGCTGAAAATCAATAATTATAAATTGAACACTTTATAAGAACAATTCTTCAGTCTCATTAACCCAATAGCTGGCAAATGCCGGATATACGGCGATCGGTAAGCTTACCGAATAAGAGATGTTTTATGTAGTAAATAAAATTGAATAAGGTTGTTTCATATATCGATTTAAAGAGGAAGAACTGAACTATCGATTTAAAAGCACTTTAGATTAGTGATAACATTCTATAGTTTCGATACAAACTACTTTTTCCTCCTTACTGTCTCAGACGCCACAGATGTAAGCTGTCACAGTTAGACAAGGAATTCTTGTTTATCTTTTTTTTCGAGTTGTCATGTACATATTGTAAATAGCATTATGGTGAGTTACTGGTGATATTTTTATTATTTTCTTTAGTAATAATATTTTACAGTGTAAAACATTTGTTTTATTTATTAGAGAAAAGTTAGGCCTACCTATTGGAAATCTAGAGTAGTACTATGAATCTGGTATTGGTCAGCTATTATAATGGTTATACCTTTTTTTAGGGCCTAAAGGTCATATAACTTATTATTTCCATATTCAGTATACAACTTTGAATAATTTTTATATTCTGGAAATAATATTACATATCTTCTAAGCTAGATCCAATACGGAACAGTGGAAGATTTTATTTCTTTTTTTACGACATTTGCAATAAGAATGCATAAACAAAATTAGAATTTTTTTTGTTACAGTTTCTTATTCTACATGATTTTTTGAATAAAATGATATATAATACAAAATATAGGTTGGGCAGTTATGAAAGAATTAAAAAATGTGTATTTACAACACTGTTGTAAAGGCTAAAATACAGCTGCCAGTAAAGGCATTGAAGAAACAACACTATAAGAAGCGAAACCCCCATGTTATCAGAGGTAACACTTTTCAACAGTCGAAAATGCCTAGTTTGGATCGAGGCCAACAGGTACCGCCAGCAGCATCGCCGTGCGGACTGTACCTTCTTTATTGAGACTGTACATTACGTGCCCGCCCCTAGTGTCAACTTCACAGAGACCAATAGTTTTGTCGATGCGTAAACGTAAACAACTGCTATGCTCTCCTTAGATGACTTAGCCTATGGGTTGAGTTATCTTTAATTTAAAAAAAAAACAGGTTTTAGAGGAAAGATGTGGGATTCTACCCATCTCATTTTCTACAAGAAATATATTTTTACGTAATTGTACACATTTAAAAAGTAATATGCAAACTTACTTTAATTCAGGAATCATCTGAGATAAAATTTTCAGTAAGCGAGGATTTTTTAATTTTTCAAGTTACGATGTTTCGTCAGCGGGAAACTTGTAGGAAATTACAAGTACTAAAATTGTTGTTTAAACATGTTTTGTCTCCAAAAACCTGTTTTGGTTTTTAATGTAGTTGATTAACGACAATAAAATTGCACTCGAAACTAAAAGGTCCTGCCATAAACGCTCCATTGGTCCGATCACGCTATTCTATTTATTTATTCTGGATTCACGTTTTTATTCATTAGTTTTCATAATAAAGTATATTTTAGTATTTGTTTTTTATTGCGTTTGTAAATCATTTCGTTAATTTATAAAAGTTTCGTAAATCCTATTTTAAAGTGAGAAAACAATAACTGGAAGAGAAGAGCAGCTCGTAGTATTTTGTTATAATTAATTATATTTTCAAATAATAATCTATAGCCTATTATTAAATGATTTTTGTCGAAAACCTATTTCCAATCGCCCAGCCTCTCCTAATGGACCGATTGTGAATATTTAAAAAAAAATGTGTTTATTTTTTATCTCTAGATATGTCATCAAGCAATGATTTTTTTTTGTAACATTCGAGGCTATAAAAATTCTAATTTTATGCATTTTTTTGTTTTTTTTTATTTATTTGAAAAAATAAAAAAGGAAGAGGTTGGTTGATAGCTCAATCGAAAGAGCTAAAAATTTAGAACATTTACGCCGCTTACAGTACCCTTCTATATCTCTTATAGATTTCCTGTTATATAAATTATTGTATAATTATCGTAATTATTGAATTATCAATGTTAATTGTGTAACGACCGTTATTCTAGGTTTGTGCTTCACGTGTACCGTATGCGTTTTTTATGCGTTTGCTTTTTGTAATTATTGAATTATCGTTGGGGAAGTACATTATCGGCCTATTACGTCGGTACTTTTCTACCAATTTGTAAAAAATTGTCATTTTATTCGTTTTACACTGCAGAGTTACAGCAAAATATAAAAATCCAATAAATTGAGTTTATTTTAACAACTGACATTTTAAAATTACGCCATGTTATTTAAATGGGAGACATTTGTGTAAGATCCATTAGTTTGGGCGTCACCAGTTAGGCTCATGACAAATGTACCAATTTGAAGCCCAAACATTCCCAAAAATATAAAATTTATCATTTCCTCATTTTAAGTTTAAAAAAATACAAATTATAAAATCTTAAAAATTCCCACGTTATTTATTTTTGTCTAGAAGCTCGCCCTTTGTTTGAGAGAACCTTTCAACGTACGCTCATAACATATATTTCAATTTGAAGCCTAAACCTTCTCATTGTGTCATTTTATTACTTCAAGTAGGGATTAATAATTCAAAAAGGAATTAAGGAATTCAAACCGTTGTGGTAAATTGTATAGTATTTTTGTATTTACAATTAACAGCTGATTTATTATTAGTAAAATGTCTAACTACGCGCTTTTAATAATCGGACAGCTGATCTAGTTATTGTGTTATTTGCCTATACATTTAAACACAAATGTAACATTTATAAAGTAATTAATTAATTAACCCTTAAGTGTGACGTTTTTAAAATTTCTGATATCAATAAAACAACAAAATACTAAATTTTTAAATGTAATTATCTATTGCGGTTACATTTTTAACGTGCGTACAAAACATAATGAAAAACTTGTTTAAGCTATTGTATACAACTGTATTTCAATTTTAAGCTTAAGCCTTCTCATTGTGTCATTTTACTACTTCAAGTAGGGATTAATAATTCAAAAAGGAATTAAGGAATTCAAACCGTTGTGGTAAATTGTATAGTATTTTTGTATTTACAATTAACAGCTTCCCCTACTTAATTATTAATAATAATCTATTAAATAGATACATAAATCTAATAATAATAGATTTTTTAATAAACGGGTTGAAAATATTGAATGATTTGATTTGGTTATTTGTTTAACTGTAGTTCATTTAGCACCACCCGGGAAGCACGTGAGGATTAACGGGTTCCATGGACGCGAACAACTTTACTTCCCATTATTTACAAATATTTGCAAACATTTAACCGTTATACTCAAAACGAGAAGTTTTATTTACAAATTTTAAATAGAAGTTGTATTAACAGTCGGAGTGCGCAGTGGCACTCGGACTAGGTAACACTGGGCGCTCAGTGTTACCAGATCGTGCCGCAGTGCGAGCGATTCTCGACCGTTCCTCGCTTTGCCAGTCCCATATCCGGCAACAGCGCAAATGTATCTCCCGCTTTATTCCGTGCTCGCGACAATAGTTGACAGTTGCTCTTTCTATTCAGTTCATACTCACGAGTTTTTACGCTGCAAGCGAAGCGAAGCTCATAACCCGTGCTACTTGTTTACATTACGGTAGCTCAATCCCTTACACGAAGAATAAGCATACACCTAGTTATGGAACACTCGGTATAATTATTTCGTAGTCTATGTGTACCATACTTTGCTTTGAATTATTTTAGTTGTTGCTTACGTGATCGATTGTAAAAAGTTTATATAAAGGTTATTATTATTTATTTATTTCTGGGTTTTTTTCTCCCAGTTCAAAATATTGACCATAAAACTAAATCTTTTAGAGCTTTTTCGCCAAACTGTCATAAGTATTGCCTGGAAAACAATACTTTTTATAAGCTTTAAATATCCCAAAAGCAGTAATGAACAATCTAACACCTTATTTGAGAAAGGCTGAAATATATATGTTTGGTGTCAAAACAAAAAACTGTTTTGCAATTTTACCTAAGTTTTTGTATATTTCGTTAAATATTTTACCAATTTTAAGTCCGATTTTACGAAATAAAGTGTTTATTTGTTAATTACTGTTGCATCCATATTTTACATTTACCTTGTATGGGATATTTTTTCAACAAAACAAAATTAGAAGACTTTACAATATTTTACAGTAATAGATTATCAAATCAAATTCAGGAAAAACCCATGTTCAAAATAATGTTAATTGGAGATTTAAGATAATTTTTATACAGTATTTGACATAACATTTTTACGTTAAGTTACAAAAAAATCATTGTAAGTTACAAAAAATCATTTACTACTTAAAATTGTTTTTAATTCATTAAAAAAAGTATTAAATTTATGCCACATTTTATAATTTGGTTATTAAAAACATTATCAATAATAAATCATTGTTCAACAGTACTGTATAATATAGTTGCAACGTGCGCCAAATATTGAAACATAAGCTTGCTCCCTCCAAAACGAAAACTAAATTATTCTCTTCGTTGGGGATGTTGAAAGGAGGTCAAAGCAGTTTGTGCCAGATAGTGCAAGAGGCAGATATATTCGCAGTCTGGTGGTGCGGCGAAATTTAAACTCTGCCTATAATGTCAGTTTCGTCTCAAGGAGCAGCAAAGACTAGTGGCGCTCCAAGTGACTTCGAAATGAACTAACATGCAAGCGTCCGCTTATAGCCCATTAGGTTTCGCTTCTTATAGTGTTGTTTCTTCAATGGTAAAGGACATTAACATTGCCAGCTATTGGGTTAAAAAGAAATGATAGAGAATAATACATTTCAAGCAATCTAGGATTCGTTGATTTATTTAATTTTGAGATATTTTTGAGTTTTTTCAGAGCATGGTACTGAAATACAAACACTGTTGAACAAAAATATAATGAGAATAATTGATCGTTCAACGATTTGAATTTGAGATGTAATTCAGTAGGAAATAGCAGGGAATGCTCAAAGACAGAACAAACTTTTCAAATATATTTGAACTTAAATAAATCTACATTTCAACTTCTATCTTTAGTCTTGATCAAGTTCAGATGCTGGACACTAGGAGAGATAAGAGTACAGATGAAAGCATTGTGTGCACTGTATACTATCAACAGACTTGTATATAATAAGATGATTTAGTGTTTTATGGTTTAAACTCACCTTGTACACTTATGACAATAACAGCTGACAGGCCTGCACCGATACCATTGACTGCTTCACACAGATAATATCCTTCATTTGTCTTCTGTATGTTGTTTATCGTCAGAGTTCCATCTTCTACTTTAATGTCAGGGTTGTTCGGTTTCAAATCTTTATAATCGCCCGGTGAATCTCCTGTAAAATAAAGTTAAGTCTTCTGAGTTATAATAGTCCATTTATAAATGTTTAAATTTATAGAATGTTATTAACCTTTTACAGTGGCGTAACTAGATTAATTGGCGCCACCCCCGCTGGTACAAGAATGGCACCCCTAAAAAAAAAGAAACAAAGTCACAACTTCTCAGCTCTAGATAACCCCTCTTCACCCGTAAGCAATCCTACTCCACGGTGTTTTATGTAACTACGAATACTACCTGGTAGTAATTAGACATTATTTTACTCTAAATTGAAATGAAAGGAAATTAATTTAAGTATAGGACATTCTTTACATAACCAAACTATCTGTTGGTAGCATTGCAATTAAATATGCCAATGTTATGAAGTATCATACTAAAAAGAACATCCAAGCTTTAAGTTTAAACTGATTTGTCATCTTTAAAAGGGAGAGAAAGACAGCAATTTTAAACATCAAACCAAACATCAAGGTTTATTATTTACAAAAATCTTGTAGTTGTTTAGTTACATTTATTTAAAACCTCTTTTTTTCCTTCATGAGAAAATACTTGTCGGTTAACGTGTAAAGTCGATAGCACGAGAGCGGGCTTATACTTTGAAAGGGGTGATTATACTTTGTCTGTGTCTATCACGTTGATACACACTACGCACACATAATTAAGGCTAGGCGCTTTTTGGGACGCGTGTGAGCTGCATGACACGATTGCGTCATACGCATCGCATTTGGGTACGCATATTACAACGCAGTTGCTCCCAACTCAATCCCAGTAGACACATGTATTTTACTTCATTTTATTTTTTAGAATGTTTAAAATTAATGATTCACGGATAAAACTATGTTTATTAGATCTAACCTAATTTAAAATGACTTCAGAATTACCAGAATTACTGAATTTACTTGCTGTTTTTACTAACTTCTTCCGGATGAACCGAAACTCACCGAAGTCCACGGGATGATACATATTATTTTCTTTCTATGTACATACCTTAAACATTTTCACCTGTTAGTTTATGACTTTATGAAGACATATTTAAAAATATGTTTTAAACAATTCAGTGGACATATATATTTAATTATTTTATGATAATTATTTTGTTAAAAATTACTTTTTTTATGTTTATTGAAAATTCAGTTTAATTATTCAAATAGCCTACTGTAAATTCAATTTTATTTTCAACACTTCCTTTGAGCGCTAGTAGAATACTGAACTCGTGAGATGTGTGACGCGAGAAACTGTGTGACTGCCACCGAGCCACGTCATGTCTATCGTGCCACGTAAGTCGCGCTACGTAGCGTCGCATTACCAATATGCACTAATCCATTCATTTACTTATGTTACAAAAAGTTGCGCTGTGCTACGTCGCGTGACAAGCATCAAACGCATCCCAATTTGCGCCTAGCCTAACACCTCATGGTTATACATTTACATCAATGAAATACGTTTGTTTGATGGGGGAGCAAATAGTTCGCTTATTAATTATTAAAGTTTAGCAGGCATTATTGTTAACTGCTAGTAAACAGATTGCGTAACCATAGGCTAATGATTACGGTTTCAGTCTTATGATGAGTGGTTATATTATTTATGGAACAGTTTTATTAAGATATCCTAATGAAATATTGTTCATTGTAAAATTTATTTTGATGATAATGTATTTACTACGTTTTATTTTTTAAATTTCTTTATATATTTTTATGTGCCCGGGTAGCGGCGCCCCTTGACCTGCTGCAACCCCCCCGCACCGCGGGGGTTGCGGGGGTGTTATTTACGCCACTGAACTTTTAAGTACTAGGTTTTAGAATTCCAAACCAGGCCTACAGCCTGGGATTTTTCTGATTTTATCATTTTACTTCTTTTTTATGTTATATCTATTATTCACTTTGATTTTTCTTGTATGCAATGATTTTTTTTTCATTGTTTGTGTAAATATCATATTAATAAAATGCTAAGTCTGTCCGTTTGATTTTTCAACTCGAAAACTGTATAGGCTAGGTTCTTCAAATTTTACACAATCATAGACCTTAGTGAGAAACTGCTAAAACCGAAGTTTCAAGTATATAAGTCAAGTGGTTCCTGAGATATAGGTTCCTGAAGTTTCAAATTTCCACATTGAAACTATTTCAATATATAAAAAGTTAGCAATTAATTGTAAATAAAAAACAAATTTATCAGCCATTGGAAATAAAAACAAATGTATCAGCTGTTGGAAATTAACGCCTTAAGATTAATTAACTTTTCAAATTTTTTACACGTGGTAACACAGGTACGCAGGTTGCTTGTATTATTATATTTTTTATAAGCAAAAAAAAAAAAAATTTATACGCACACAAAAATACCCCTGAAAAGAAGATGACATTCCAGTTCATCTTCAATGTCCGATTCGGCATTTGTAAAGAACAGTTTGATTTCATTATCATTAATTACATGATGATAATTAGCCATTAGATGTGTAAACAGAATCAAAACATAGTCACAAACAAGGTTAACTAACTATAGAGACGCATACCAATCTAAACTGCATGCATAGAAGGCATGGATTTTTGTAAACAACTGTCTGTTGGATTCCATTTGATTTCATTTTCATTTAAACAATCAACTTCTTTAAAAAAATAGCAGATGGAGTTACTAGTATTGATTTACAGCGTTTAGTTTAGCTGTATTTAAATGCAGCTTCTTTAAAAAAAATAACAGATAGCGTTACTAGTATTAGTACTTTGAACAGAAAAATGCAAAACGTACCCGTACTGGCGTAGTCCTTTATGGAGGTTTAGCGACAAACGAACCCGTAAGTTCGTAGTCCTCAAAAGGTTTAAAATAAGTTACAATCGGGCAGGAACTATTCTCAAAATGATTTTCTAAGTTAATAGCTTTTCATTGATTAAATTTTCAAATGAGAAAAATATGATTACTAATTTAATTACAAAGGAATATATTAAGCCAATCCATGTATATATAAGAAAAGGGAAAATGTTAACAGCTGATTCTAATAGCTTTTTAACGGTAAATTTGATGGTGTCAACCATTTCATTAAAAATCAGACATAAATATGAATGAAATAGTAGAATAACCCTTTTCAATAAACTTGACATGCTCTCCCTTGTTTGAATCAAAAGAGGAATATCGTTCAACCAAATTCCTAAATTATGATAAGGAGCTGGTGAAAACAGACTGGTTACTTATCACTTGTTAAGTGTTTGCTTGTTACAGTATAGTATTAGAATTCTGAAATTTTATGACTTTAGGGTAAAACACGATTATTTTATAAGTAAAAATGAATGTGTAAATAGAAGAACTGTGGCCAAAAAGTTCAAACAATATTTTTTTATATTTAAGAGAATTTGTTATTTTTTTTAATAAGAGGGTATTTTGTATGATACAATAAATTTTAAAATACAACTAGAGCTGAAGAGAATGTTGGTGCTTCAAAAATAGAACACAATAAGTTTATTTATTAATCGAAGCTAGACAATCACATTCCTTATGAAAACTGGAAGTATTAAATTTTCATAATAAATTTTACACCGATGACATTTAAAAGTAAAAGAAATAGATTTTTAAAACTGTTTATGGAATTATTCTTTTATAAATTACTTACAGGACATTTGAGATAAAAAATAATTGCCTTATACATTCTACATACAATATATTGTAAACAGATATCCATCTTTGATCAGGATAGTTTTAGGCGGTAAAATGTGGTAGAATATCTGCACAATAACAGTAAACTGCACCCAGATAAAGAAAACCAGACATGAAAAATAAATTATCTGCCACAAAAAAACATTTTAACTTGAATGATCTGGGTACAAACAATGGAAGCTGGATGGCTAATATGATGTAAAAAAAATCTCTCAAAATAGGTTCATCTGATTTGTATGAAGTTAAATAACATAAGCTACTTTATTAAATTGTAAAATGTACAAATATACTGGTAAAATGTTACCAGCCAACTAGTGAAATCAATGTAACTACAACAGTATTTTAAAGAGACGAAGAATATGTAACTTAAAACATAAAAGCCAACTGACTTAACTTATATTTGATATTACTAACATTATTTAGCTTTAAGGTACATATTATAAGACTAAGTTAGCGAAACTTAAACAATTACAACTGTAACTGGTGCTCTTACCCGCCGCTCTCTTCCAAGTAACAGAAGGCCTTGGAAAACCATCAGCTTTACATTCGACTTTAGCATCACTGCCTTGAGCAAAGGCTTTATCTGTAGGCTCGAGGATCCATCTAGGAGGCACTGTAAAATCAAAGACAATAAGGTCAAAAGTAGTCCTTGTGGGCTTAAACAAACAATGCTGATAATATAACTAACAGAATTTGGAAAATTTAACATTATTTCTAGGGATTTAAGAAAATATACACATTTTCAATTATTGTCATGATCTAAAATGGAACAATTTTTATTCATAATAAGTAAACAAGATTCAACATAATTTTGTCAGGTGTAAAAAATTAAAACATTTAAGAAACTGAATGAAAGAGATACAGTTTTGAGATGGACATTTGTTTGAAATGAATATTTTGAAGATTTGATTGCACAAATTTGCTGGGTTTACTTTATACAATTTTATTTCATAGGAGAGTTTTATATGAATTTGTAATGTGTTGGGTATAGCAAGACATATTAAATAAAACAATTACTTATTAATCTTTGCACTTATTCTTGGGTTCACTTTATTCTGTTAGTTATATTTACAATAAATATAAAATTACATCAATATGGTTAGAGAAGGGGTATTTTTTTAAACTGATTTAATTAAACTCAAAATGTCTAAAGAGTTAGAATAGCTAAGAGACATTGAATTAGTTGTAAATGTATTTCAATTTACTTAATTACAAAAATCAATTACAATTTTTAAACTAAATTTAAAAAAAATTTAATAGCAACTTTTATTATATTCTCAATTTTGAAATTAGCAACATTGAGTTATATTAAATTTAATTCTTAGTAATTTTAATAAAACTTTGAAAATAAGGGGCATAAAACTAAATGAGGGGCACATTTCATCTGATTAATTCTTTACATTTACTAAATTATGTAAAAGTCTGTTTTGGTAAGTGAATTAAATAAATAAAATTTAAAAACATTCACATGAATACTGAATTTAAAAAATGTACATAAAGGTATAGCTAAAAATTAACAGGATTAATGCTATAAAATTTTATTTCTTTACAACTTAAACACTATCCCCTTCAATATACTCTCCTAGAGACAATTCCTACACTATGTGCTATGCACATTTTCCATTGGCCAAAGCAGTATTTGAAGTCTTTGCAGAAAGCATGTTCATGGTCTTAGAAACATTTTCTTTCATGGCTTCAATCTCGTTCCTTACAGTACTGATATCATTTTGAGGAACAGAAAAAAGGCACACGGTGCATGGTCGGGCGATACAGTGGGTGTTCCAACCCTATCCCATGCTTAGCAATAAACGTCTTGATAGACAATACAATCAGCCATGGTTTTGACCTGATGAAGAATACATATTCCATACTCTAGACGCAAGAAGTTTAGGCCTCAGGGTGGTAGTGCTAAAATGTTTACACAACCCCATTGTTATCAAAAAATACAATCATCATAGATTTGAATGTTGATTTGGTCATTCAAGCTTTCTTCTGCCTCGGTGAACTGGCGGATCTTCCGATGCATTGACAATTAATTAGTTTCCGGATTATAAGAAAAAAAACCATGATTCAACACATGTTACCACTTTTACCGATAGTTTAGGATAATTTTTAATAGTTTTAAAGTATCAGCACAGATGATCATTGCTAAGATACACGGTCTGATACGTAAAAAGGAACAGGTCGGCTGAGGGGATGTTACGTGACTGGGGACCTTGAAGCATACGCTGCTTGTATGTAGGAATTCAGTCCGGTTAGGTTTTAGCCATACCTCGTACTTTCAATCAGAAATGTGCCTCTTTTAAAAATATATACTAAAACTTTTACTTTAGTAAACATTGATTAAAGAACCATGCATATAGATCATTTAAAAAACACAAAACAAATTAACTTTAAAGGTTTATAGTTTTAGGCTGCAGTAATATTTTTTCTTCAAGAAATGGTAAATTTTATATAAATGACAAAGATTTTCTGAAACATGAGAATTTCACAAATTGCCCAAAACACCCAGATGTTCTTTTTTTAACATTTATAACAATAACAATTGCAAAACAGAAATAATACGTTCTGTTTAAAAATTTGTTTTGAGTTTTTTTATTCAAAGAATTAATCATAAACTACTAAATCAGAAGCAAGTGAAATCTTGCATTAAAAGCTACCTACATGCAATCATGCAACACAATAAAACCATGCTACAACCCAAGCAGTTTTCTGTGTAATAAATATATTACACTACAGTTAATTAAATAAATATAACCAATAAATAATAACATATATATTCACCATACGTCATCAAATTGTGCAATCATAATCTGATGTAATAATTTCTGCATTAACAAGATATTTCATAAAAGTGAGTTTAAGTTTCCGAAAATGGTTGTAATTTGATGATATAATATAGTGAAAGCAGTTGCATGCTGACAGTGAACGTGCTGAAGAAATGATAAAAACTTAAAATAATTAAACTGAAAAGGTTGAGAAGAAGGGAAGGATTACAATTTTCGGCACCTAACCTAACGAGAATAATAGAAGGGAAAGGATAAATGGACGGGATGTAGAGAATCCTAGGCCAACGCTGTACCAAATTAGAACCACAACAAAAGACATATCAACGCAGTTGAACAAAAATCTAATTCGGCAATAGACATTTTTTTAAAGACTGAAACAAAAGCGAACACATAGATTTCAGATTTTTAGGTTATATTATACATTGAAAGTTTATATTAGACAATATTCTAAAGGTTAAGTTTTACAAAAGTGATTTGTTGAAATAACAAGCTGAAACTAAATCCGTCATATTGTTTTTCTCTTAAAATCAAATATATAACTAATCTCTGAAGATATTTTTAACTATAAATATTTATATTAAGTTATTACAGTTTTATTTCACATCATCAGGATTAATAATAATAGGGTGATTTAGAATCAATATAACTGCACTATTAAAATTTGTTAGAATAACACAATAAAAATCTAAGTTTGCTGATATTCTTATAACATAGTTTCACAGAAAATGATAATCTTGAATTATATTGTATAAAACACAATAATTACGATATTATAAGAGTTTCATATTTTACTTAAGCAAAATAAATTAATTTAAATCAATGTGTCTGTTTTAAAAAATAATATATTCTTCTTCAATGTTTAGTATTACAGTACTTAGTTAATTGATTTTCTTGCTATAGACATTGTCCAGATTTAATTTTAAAATTAGCTTACTATGACCTATTTTCACTCATGATGACTTATGGAATTTTTTTATAGAAAAACTTCTCAAAGCGGATAACCCAGAGAATATATCGTTTGCAGAAGCACATAATTAGAACTGTACCGTGGTTGGGCTAACCAGGATTTTTGCAAAGTTGCGTTTAAAACTTTAAGAATCCTGACCATTAATTAAGTGTATGTACATTCTAGAACTAACTGCATATAACACCTAAAATAAATATGACTTCTGAGGACACAATTACAGATTAGCTTTTAGTAAACAAGCTCCTATTTAAAGTTTAAGTAATTTTCATCAAAAAACTAACAAGTTTTATTGAAGTTTATTTACGACAAATTAGAATTTAAAAGTTGTATAATTTTTCTTTAGATGTATTCATTTCTTCATGAAACAAACCAATCAAATTTCATTGAATCTTATGAGCATATTTTTCTTAGTGAAAGCCATCATGTTCTACAACAATCTTTAAAGTATTTACATTTAAACATTTTAAAAACGAACTTCTAATAATTAGTCTTCTCACTCGAAGTGAGGGAAATAAATCAATAATATTTACTGCCAAATTTTTACTCAACACATTCTTATGAACAGATATTTAATTATTTTTCGTTGTAGTGAACAAACTCAATAAAACAGTAGAATTGTAACTGAAATTCAAAAATTTGTTAGTCATTTTTAAAACTACTGTGTACACATTTTCATTATTGCTGAGATTTATTTATATAGAATATAAAATGTTAAAAGCTGAAAGATCTAGTATGCTTTGTATATCTTTTACAGATATTGAAAAGAAATATTTAACTATCTACTACTGGAAAAAAACTTTATTAAAAAAAACACTCTAATTGTAAAATTCACAATTTTAAAGACACAAATGTATTAACAGAGTTACAATACTAGAATGATTGGAATCCAAGTTTGATTTAGAACTGTGAACTTAGAAGAAATTGTTACTTAACCCCTAACAGTCCAATCACAGAACATTAGTAGGCCTACACGCGACAAAAACATTTTTAACTACCATTTTCTGCATTTATTCAATACTGCTATTATTTAATACTGCTATTATTTTAAAATCGATTTTAACAATACTCTGAATGTATATACTACAAATAAACCATTTTACAATAAAAATAAAATTTTCCTAGTTTGTTAATTTTCTGCAAATCCAATTTTGTGTTACTGGAGCCTTCTCTTATCATGTACAAAGCTCAATTTGGTGAATAAGTAGATACAAATTACTCAACATTATGAAAACCAAACATATTTTATACCATATTGTCACGATGACAAAATATTATGATTTTGTGGAGTCTAAAGGTTTCCAAACTCAAGTTAAAATAAAGAGTCATTGAGTATAACAGTCTATGTTAGGTCTTTACCAGTAACAAAACAAAAAAGTTAGTAAATATACCACTGATCCTCTACTCTCCCCTCATCTATCTCGCTCTTTTCTTTCATCGGTTGTATGAAGTAGTACTTATGGAAATTGTGTATTTCTAGTCATTGAGTATGATAGTCTATGATAGGTCTTTTCCAGAAACAAAACAAACCAGTTAGTAAATATACCACTAATCCTCTACTCTCACCTCATCTATATCACTATTTTATTTCATCAGTTGTATGAAGTAGTACTTATGGAAGTTGTATATTTTATCTCTATCTCTTACTTTGGTTCTTGTTGTTTGTGGCTAGCAGATTTGTTATACAATCAAACACGTAATAAAAAAAATAGGTCAATAACTAACCCGTATTTATTTTCGGATGTTTCATTAGGTTTTGATATAATATGGTCTTGTTTCTTGAACTGAGTTAAAAGATTCTTTGTAAAGTTCATAAAATTTCCTCATCTGATTTTTACTGACAAAAATGCTTTCCAAACATCTAAATTCAGTAAAACTAAACATTAGATGTGTGTTTTCTGAAGACTGAGACAGAAAGTAGTTGGTAGTTTATACACAGGTTCTATTCATACCTACTTGTCTCAGTGTTCTTGGTAAGTTGAATGTTTTAGCAAGTCACTCACAATCCCAGGTGAGTTTACACAAAACTACTAAATCAAATCCTTTGCTTACTGAATGAATGAATTATATTAAACCATATTTTATGTTTCTAGGCGTATCAAATGTGAGAAAGTTTGTATAACAGTTAAGTTACTAATGTTGGCATAAAATACACTGCAATAACATATACATAATTACAACTTTGTAAATTTATATAAAACATAAAAACACATACTTGGAACTGATTTACTAAAAATGAATATTTGGATCCATAAAAAATCTTTCATTTTATTTAAAACAACTATTAATATATTGTGTACATCTTTAAAAGTCTTCAATCAACCACAGCACATTATAAATTTAAACACTAAATTTAAAACAAAATACGTCTAAAACAATCTCCCGTCTCTCTAACACAGATTAAATTTAAATCATACAGAAACAGTGCAATTCTAAAAAAATGTGCTCAGACATAGAAAAACAAAAAGAAGAAGAAATACCCTTCACTTGAAGTAAAGATGTATGTTCAGCTTTGCCGGCTTGATTACTAGCCCGACATGTATAATTGCCTGCGTCGTTCAATGACAGTTTTGATATCGATAGGATTACGGTAGTTTCATCGAGTCGTTGTGTACGATGATCTACGTTAGAACTCAAAACTTTGCCATCTTTTAACCAGGATATCGCAACGGGAAGGTCTCCAGCAATTATTGTACACAACAGTCTAAACGAACCACCGCCATTATGACCGTTCGTGTTGAAGGTGAATGGTTCGATTTGAGGAGGTTCTGTTGTAATAAAAAGAGTGTTTCTATTGTACTGATGTAAAAGTAGGTTAGTAATAATTATTTACAATATTGTGTATTCAAAGTACTGGAACTATAGCATCAGTGATTTTCAAATAACCAAGCGACTAGGCTATCGGTAAAACTGAAACCTAAAGCTACTATTATAAAAAAATTAGGAATCTGGTGTTACAGCTACTTGTAGAAAAATCTTCAAAAAACTTCTAAGAACTTATAAAATAAAAAATTACCAAGACTGATGATTTTCAGAATTGACAATAACTTATAACAACTAAACCACATGATTACCCAACTATTGTAAAATCTAATTGAAGTAACTAGTATAAATTCATATATTACAATAAAAAAATAGTTCCAACGGCCTACTCCTCATTCATCAATAACAGAAAATTTGCTATTCTATTGTTGTCATTCACACAGACTCAATCTGGTAAAACAAATCATTAATTTCCGAAGGGTTTCCTACAGCCATTAAAAAAAGAATTTTAATCGTAGTTAAATGTGATTCATATTAGGTACCTTAAAATCAATTAGTATTACTCAATTTACCCATATTGTATAAGTTAATCAGTGCAGATTGGCAAGTAGTGTAATATTGTGTATTATGTAGTTATACCCTAAAACCATTTGCGACTTTTAATAATCTTTAATAATAATGTGAACCTTTTAGTAACATTCAGTTGTCAAAAATATCGTCCAAACATTCCACAAAAAACAAATTTGTAATGACTTAAAATTCACACCTCGTAATAGTTTAGTATTTAGATTAATAAATATTCAGCCTAATCAAAATGTTTTTTAAAATTTTCATAACAATTAACAAAACTTTGTCAACATCAAAATTGGTTTTAACTCTGTAAAAAACACGAGTGTCGAATGCCAGTGACATAGGTTCCAACAATGTGTTGTAATCATCTTAAGAAAACTTGTTAGATTGTATTAATTTATTTTATAACCTGGAAAAAAAAACTTAAAATAACGTTCATCGTAAAATGACTTATAAATTATACTTTATATTTATAAATAATCAATATTTACTTATAAAGTTAATATTCCCAAGCCACAATAAAGCAACCCAAGATTAAGGAAAAAGCATTATTTACGAAACAAATATGAAAGCAGAGAAGCGAGTGAGACAAAAACTTAGGTCTTAAATACCATGTATCTCTAACATGGTAGTGTAGACATAGTCGCCAGCTTGGTTTTTGGCAGTACACGTGTAGTTTCCTCGATGGCGGAAATCGACTGCATCGATTAGGAGGACTACAGTCTTTTTACCAACTCGGGTAGTTGTTATTCCTAGACTTTCCAAATTTTCTGCCCCTTGTAAACTCCAAGATATATCGAGCGGTAAATCTCCTTCCGAGACAAAACACGTGGTCTGGGCAGATTGTCCAGCGTATATCGGAGAGTCACCAAAATTGAAAGGAATTACATGAGGTGAAACTAGTAGAGAGAAAAATAATGCAGTCAAAAATATTGTTGTTAGGTTTGTAAGTTGTAATGTGAACTAATTTTCTGTCAATCATTACTAAAACTTGAATAAAATTTTATTGTTCAAAATATTTTTTCAAACAACTCTAAAGTGATTCTAATTTCTAGGTTTACATTTTCTCTGGTAAATGATACTCTTACTCTTAAAAAACAGTAAAGCCCCAAATGATCTCTATTGTATCAGACAAATCTGCTTATCTAAATACCAAAACACTCAAAGAAAGCTGTTGCATTCTCTTTTATAACCAAATTAAATGCCAGATTTTAAACCTTTATTTCTAAAATTGCTGTACAAAGTTCAGAGTTACTTTAAAATTAACACAACTAAATAACAACCATCCTGGATTTATCTAACCTTCGCCACTCTTTAAAGAATGGCAAAATCTAAGCTTGGTTATTTCTAAAAGAACAGAATCAGAGTAAAAACAAAGCACTTTTGTCTTCAGGATATTTACAGGGTTCTAGTATTTTCCTCAACTATTGTATTTAGTAACCAGAAACATTTATTGATTATTGGAAACGATATTGTATTCAACAACCTTATTATTTCATGAGCTCTTGGGGTGTAGAAAGGGGGGAAATAGTATGGTGATTGAAAAGAGTTTGGGCAATCTTTTGTTTTAGTGGGATCATGTGATTTTAATGTAAAATGTGTGTTTACTTGAGTACAACATTCCACTAAATGCTGGTCCTAACAAATCCTTGTGAAATATTTAAAGTATACATTTCAAACAAGACTTAAAATTAAAAAATGTTCAATGTCCTCACTTTGTGCCAGTAGAACTAGTAAACGTCAGAGAATGAACACACCAAAATCAACTTTAAACCTACAGTAAAGGTTCGAACTTGAAAGAGCCAACGCACCCTCACAATATCAACTCAACGAAATTTTTTTCTACAATTTAGAGCTTAAGGGTCGGCTCTAGTAAAACAGAAAGCAACCTGCGACTCCAGCGTAGCGGCGGTAGGTTACGCGGACATTGCTCATCCTAAATCCATTTAAAACCCGCAATTGTTCAAATAGCGTTTTCAAAAAAATACCAAACTCTTGGGGATGAAATTCTTCATGCAAATGGCTTGGTACTTTTTCGCTATAACTAATAGTGATAACATAAAAAATTATTAAAAATTAATTTTTTTTTAAATTGTTAATAAATATTAAACAAAACGTTTTTCTTAATTTTGGAAAAGCCATTTGCATGCGTATTGGCCATAGCTTTAAAATGACATATCGTTCATAATTATCCGAACAAAAATAAAGGAAAAATATGGATTTTAATTTAACATTGGTCTTATGGAGTGTCATCCAACATGGCCGACAGCTAGAGCCGACCCTTAAGACAGCATTCCCATACCTCATTTTAAAGTGGCAAATCAAATACATGACCCATACTTTTAAACAAATATAGTGACTGTAAGTATGTTTGAATTATGAAGCTAGAGAGAAGATGTGTTTCCTATTGACAATGGCTAACACCTACAATATCAAAACTCAGTTTGTTGATTTGTTTTATTTAGTAAAGGGCTGTTTCAAAATTGATAAACTTATGTTCACATAAACAGCCCTCTTGTGTTTGCACCAAACTAGATTTAGCCATCTCGAGCAATAATAAGGAAAATAGAGTGGAGCATATTTCTTCTCAATTATTTAAATGGATACTCATTTACAGCATCTTTTTTTAAATCTAGGTTGGTTATATATTTTTTTTGTCTCACATTAAGAACTTTAAAATGGATCCCATTTGAAACTGTTTACTTTTCCTAAATCCTTTTCCTTACTACAATCTGAAATTGAACAATATGCAATCATAGAAGCAACCATCCTCTATAAAATAAACGGGTTTAATAACCTTTTCACTTTTTTGTTGCAATAAAGAACTTTTTGGGTTAAACATTAATTCTGAAAAAAAAACTAAATGTTTGAAGCTTCATATAACTTGTTTCTAAATCTATGAAAGAAAGTAAATAAAATAAAAAATAGAAAAACACAATCATATCAACTATAAAATAAAAAAACTACACAATGGGGACGATTCACAATAATTGTAAACTACTAGAAAACAGAAAATGTTAAAATAATAAAAAACTAAACTGCCCAAAGTGAAAACAACGACTACAACAAACGTACAGCCTGTGTAATATCTACTACCATGAACGTCTAAATTTGTAGAATAATTGACAACGCCTGCCGGATTCTTAGCAGTGCACGTATACATGCCACGATGTTGTGCACCAGCAGACTCGATAGATAATACACTTGATTTTTTATTCAATCTTGTCGTCGCTATACCAAGGTTTGATATATCAACAGTGCCTTGAATACTCCAGCTGATATCAAGTGGACGATCACCGGATGAGACAAAACATGTAACTTGTGCTGACTGACCAGCGAAAATTGGTGACTCACCGAACGAAAATGGTAATATACGTGGTGCAACTGAAAGATAACAAAGCCTTTTTCTCAAAAAAAATGTCTTAATTGAAAATATGCTAATAGAATTAATGCAGTAAATTTGATAACCTGAGTTTTCTAATTCCCAACTTTGTTGCGTCAAAATAATGTCAATCAAATTTAAATTTAACACATAGTTGTGTACAAAAAATGTCCAAACCTTTCTGACAGGATATTCTAAAAACACTTTTTCTAACTATTATGTTTAACTGTAAACAACCAAAATAAAATAAATATAATGAACAAAAATATTTCATTTCTGTAAGCAATAATAAATCAATTATATCATTGATCAAATAAATATACACAGATATGAATCCTCTAAACATTTGGCAGCATTTCCATATAAACAACCTACTCTTTACTCCATATAAACAACCTATTAATCTGTTGGGTCGGTAAACAAGGAGAGAGTTATATCTACAACAGTGAATGGCATGCTAGTTGTTTGTACATCACTATGACTACCACCTTGAACTATCTGTGATTAATCATGATTAACTGTGATATTTTAGCAGTGATTAACTAGTATAAATTCAGTCATGTCCAACTGTAAAGTAGTGGATCAACTGATTTAATTTAATATTTTAATTTCAGTCAAACCAAAGGAGGTATGAAATCAGAACACCATCCTTTAAGTCGGGGATTGATGCAGTCTACAAAGAGTTATAATTTTAACAAAGTAATTTGCAAAGGAACAATATGTGATCCAAAAATTCTTTAAAAGGCTCCAATGATCCCCATTTGTACTATTACAATCATATAGTGATTATTTTGGTGAAACCTCCGAGACAAAAACTGGTAATATATTGATTGATAAAAAGTCCATAAATAGTTGCTATATAAATCATTTTTATTTTGTATAAACACTCAAATAAATAATCTAAGAATTTCTCGCTATTTGTAAATTAGGTTTGAAGTACAATAGAATCCAGATAATTGAAACTTCATGGTAAAATTTTTTTTCATTGTGTTGCGTAGCTCCTGAATTGAGTTATAAAACGAAGGAATTCGGTATCTACAGAGCTTCTAAAATTGAGAAACAACACTTGTTGAATGATAAAATATCTTTCCAATCCAACATTTTGTTTGACACCTTAATTAATGTGGCAGATAAAGAAAGAGATTCATATATCGCAACATGTTCAATGTCAAACCCCGTACCATAGCCGGCATAACTTAATTTCAGTAGTTAACTAATTTCGCCCTTTGGAAAATGTGGACAATAATGAACACTTGTGCATTTTATGTGTTGTGTTACTCGTGTGTGTTAAGTGTATTTAAGACGATCTCAATAGTGAAAGAAATGGTTTTATTTATTTATTTAATTAGTTCACTGCATTTGTTATTATTATTTCCGCTAAGATGCTTGAAACATTTGTCTTCTTGCTTATCCGCCTTTCTTAGCTTTCTTAACCTTCCATTCTTAGCTTTCCCAAATCCATAACCTAAATTTATAATTAAGTCAGAAGATTGATTAAGTACAATAAAACTTATGATAATATCTAAAAAAATTAGATTTAACTAAGTCTATAAAATGATAAAAAAATTCAAAAAATACAGTTAACGTGTATAAAATTTAATCTCTAGTAGACATTCATTTATATTCAGATCTGGATTTTAAATGTTAACAAATAAAAAGATGGAAAGAAATGAGTTTATCTATTCAATCATTTATATTATGGTTCAACTTTAAAATCAAAATATTTATGAATTAAGTTATAATAATTACAACACCCTAGCATCCATGAGAAAAGCCAGTTTTATTACAATTTTATAAGCAAGTGATTACATCTAACACTGACATTAATTAATATTAGTGATTGATTCGTGTACTTTAATCAATATGTTTCAATTAGACTATTTTATTTTGTAAAGTTTATAAAACTGTATTAGTTTAGGATTTTTCTTTTTTAATTTTTATGTGGATTTTTCTTAGTTTTAATTGTGTATTTTTGTTTTGTTTTAGGCTTAAGAGTGTCAATATTTATACAAATCTGTAAACGTATGTGGGTTAAGTGTAAGAGAGGACCTGATGGTCCTAACTTCGCCCTAATAAAGACTATTATCTAACTCACCTATTCCCATGGTTTATATATTTCAAAAGTCGAGGCACTGGTACTGTTTACATATTTTATTTAGATATGTAGCATACTACTTTATGTATACATTAATGAGTACTTTGCAACCAGAAGCTGCTTTTCATGTTGATGCTGATTTGTGTTTGTTTTTATGTGGACATAAGCATTGTATTAATGTGGAAATTGGTGACAATCTTTTATTAAAAGTGTTTTACATATACAGTGTTTTTGTATTGTGATTGATCAAGTATTGAGTGAAAAAAGTGAAGAAACATTAAAACTGTTTCCTGTTATTAATTATTGCAAAGTAACAGTGGATGGAGTTAGTGAAGGGATTTGTTTGATCTAGATAAGATGGGTTATTTGTGATTAACTTTGTATTCTATTTTGCTTTCCAGTATTTATGTTGACATAGGATAGACAAGGAATAGACTTTCAGTGGACTGTTTGCCTTTTATTCTAAACACACATTTTAAAGAAGAATTTGTTTTGTTTGTTATAATTCAATTTCATAACATTTCTCTATCTGATTTTACAATGTACAGTAATGGTAGTATGAACTCTTCTGGTTTTCAAGGGTTTGATGATCCAGAAATATATAGTGCCCTAATGGATCAAGTTAATATGTTACGATTTGAACTTGATAGAGTAAACGATGTAATGGTAAAAATGGGTGCAGAGTTGGATTCAGTTACACAACAAAACACTTATCTTAAACTTAAAGTTCTTGAAGAGCATGCAAAAAATGAATTACTTTTGAGAGACCTTAAAAAAGCTCAAATTTGAGATGGGTTTGCTCAAACACACGATGTAAAGTAAACACCATAAAAAATAGTGCAATTCCAGCAGAGTTAGATGTTCAAAATAGGTTTTCGCGATTTTGAATCATTTACACCACTAACACTTCCTAAAAGTGGCTTAGGCCTACATAAAACGAATAAAAACTTAGGCAAGTCCTTAAAGACTACCGGGGAGAAATTAAAAAAGAAAATTATTGTTCTGGGTGATATTCATGGTAGAAACATATCAAAAATGCTATCATATCATTTAGGAACTGAATATGAGGTTACCGGAATTATACATCCAGGCGCTCCAATTAAAAAGATAGCCGAATCGGCTAAAAAGGTTGCTGCAAATCTAATGCAACAAGACCATCTTATAATATTTGGCGGTTTCAATGACATCTCTCCGGGTAGAAACTTTTGTAATACCATAAAAGAATCAGTCGGTGAAATTATCCCAATTTCGCACAGAACAAATATTATTATAAATACTATTCCTGCTTCCGAAAATACTTTACTGAAAAAATATCTAGTGAACTCAGCTAACAACTGTATACATTCTAAAATGAATGAAGGAAAAATAAAAACCCAAGCAGAATTTCTATTAACTTTTTGAATGAAAGACTCTCTTCAAACTATTTCACAAATAGTGACCATATAAATTTAAAGGGGGAAAATATAGTCACAGATAGGCCCCCCTACCCCACTGAACTACCCCCTGGGGTTTAGAACTGATTTTAAATTCAAGCAAGGTATTAGGGAAACATGTAAGAAAACCTACATTGTTGGAGAAGTGGTTGATAGCTAAACCGAAAGCAACTGTGCAGCATTCCAGTAAGATACAACATTGTGTACCAACGATGACTCCATTGGAAAGGTGGCTCCACTGACTAGCAGGTCCACTTCAGGAGTGTTGGTTAGTGATTTTTTTAGGGCTGTAAACTTCCAGCCTAATGTAACAATAGAGCGGTCTAAGAATAGTAAATGTAAAAATTTAAACCGAACTGAGTTTGCAGTGTCCAATGATAATGTGGACTTTTTTCCTATTTTGCATCAGAATGCCCAGTTTGCGACCAATAAAGTGGATGAATTAGATATTCTTTTGGATTCTATGAAATCTCATGTGTTTGTCGTTATTGAACATGCTTTTAACCAGCATAATATCAAGCAATTTAATTTATTAAATTATAAACTGGGATCAGTCTATTGCCGAACAAAAAAGAAAGGCTGAGGGGTTGCTGTATTTGTAAGAAGTGACTTTGAAACAAACACTTTAAGAATTTGTAAAGAAACAAGTATAGAACAACATTTTGAGGTTACTGGTATTAAGTCAACATTAAACAATCTTGTCGTAATAGGTGTTTATAGAGCACCAAGTGGTGATTTTGATGTTTTTCTGTCTCAGTTAGAAATTATTTTGAATCAATTATTGGTTAGTAAAGTTAAATTTGTAATAATTGGTGACTTCAATGTTGATGTATTGAAAGATGGTGTACTCTGCAGAAGGTTACAGGACTTGTTGAGAACATTTGACTTGATGTGGTTGATTGACTCTCCTACCCGTGTGACGGCAACGTCAGCTACAGCTATAGACAATGCCATCACTAATATAACCAAAGATCAGTTATCGGTTGGAATTGTCCAATCGGGTATCGCTGACCACTATGCTCAGGAGATTTTTTTATTTGATTATTATAAAAAAAATGTACTGCCTTCATATAACTTGTCTCGACAGACATGTGCCAGTAACATTGCCCAGTTGAAGTTTTTACTGCGAGGAGAAAGCTGGTTATTTTTTGAGCAAGTTAAAAATGTAAATGAGCAAGACTCAGAATTTATAAAAAAACTTTGAATGTAATGTAAACTTGGCATGTCCCTTTAAAAAACGCAAGCCCAAAGTAACAGGTAATCAAAAACATTACTGGATAACTAAAGGTATCCTGGTGTCAAGTCAAAAATTAAAACTGTTAGCAGAACTAAATAAAATTTCCAGAGAGGAAACATTCAAGAAATATTTTGTAAAATATAAAAAAGTGTACAAAAAAGTCATCAGTGCAGCTAAGGCATATGAAGTTAGCAAACAAATGGCAGCTACTGATAACTTGCCTAAAACCGCCTGGAAGATTGTAATTGTAATAAGGCTGAGAAATCAAATGGAGTGATTACCTTCGAGGTGGAGGGGGAAGCGGGATGCTGATCCATTGAGGGTGGCGAATATGTTTAATCACTTTTTCGCTAACATAGGTAATCAAGAGGGATCAAAACCTACTAAAAATATAAATACTGTTTTATATTCTCCTTCCTCCTCGATGGCATTGTTTCCTGTGTGTGAAGCTGAGATGGCAGCAACACTCATATTACTAAAGAACTCCCAGTCTTCTGGATTGGATGGAGTGTCTACTTGGCTTTTAAAAAAGTGCTCTCAAGAGCTGATTAAGCCTTTCACAATTCTGGTGAACAATTCCTTCATGGAAGGTATCTTTTCAGACTACTTTAAAATAGCTAAAGTCATCCCTATTTATAAAAATGGAGACAAGGCAATGATGACGAATTATCGTCCTATATCCTTGTTCCCTGCAATCAGTAAAGTTTTCAAAAAAACTCTTTCTGAATCGTCTTCAAAATTTCTTGAACAAAATGAACATTATTGATAAAAGCCAGTTTGGATTCTTGAAAGGGAAGACAACAATTGATGCTATTATTAATTTAATTGAGTATATTTTAACATTTTTAACAGCAATGGATGGGCAGGAACATGCACTAAGTGTATTTCTGGACCTGTCCAAGGCTTTTGACTGTGCATACTTTCATTTACTTTTTAATAAATTAGAAGTATATAGGATCAGAGGCCTACCACTTGATTGGTTAAAGTCATACATGACTAACAGGAAACAAGCGGTTCAGGTCGGAAATGCTTTATCCGATCCAGTTGACCTCAATTATGGAGTTCCACAGGGATCCATTTTAGGTCCAGTATTGTTTATTATATACATGAATGATCTACACTTCAGTGTTAGGAGCGGTGGTCTAATTCAGTATGCTGATGATACCACTATAAGTCTGAAAGGGCACAGACTCTGATACTGAAATAAATGCATTTATCCTAGTAAACACTGCTTGCCAGTATTTTTATGAACATAATCTTAAAGACATTAAAGTCCAAGTTCATGCTTTTTGGTTTAATGCCGGGCTTAGAAGAAGGCCTTAATATAGTGTTGGATGAGCAAATAGTAGAGACAGTATCATCGTTAAAGTTTCTAGGGCTCATCCTTGACAGCAAATTGTCTTGGGCAGAGCACATTAATGAACTGTGCGAAACATTGAGTTCAGTAGTTTTTCTACTCAGGTCACTGGCAAAGTTCTGTTCAGAACACATTTTAAAATTAGCATACTTTGGTCTATTCTCTTCTCACCTAAATTATGAAATTGCTCTGTTGGGTAATTCATCAAAGCAAATGATTTGAAGAGTCTTCAGTTTACAAAAGCAAGCAGTAAGAATTATCGCTCCTTTGGGCCATCGTGATTCTTGCAGGGAAGTATTTAAAAAGCTATGTATTTTTACCTTTCCCTGTATGTACATTTTTGAAGTAATTTTACATTACAAGTATAAGAGTTCTGTAACTCGAAACACTGATGTGCATACAATACAATACCCGTCATAAAAATGACTTCCGTGGCAAAAAGCATAGATTAAAAGCTTTCGACAAGCTACCGTCTGAGACTGGAGTCCGTTTCATGAACAAACTCCCTAAAGAGTTTAAAGAAACGATGGAAGTCAGTGTTTTTAAAAACAAATTAAAGCGGTTGCTGAAGTTCAATGCTTTTTACACCGTGGGGGCGTTTCTTGATGCCACATTATAGCCTAAATGAGTACCCATGTATAAATGAAATGTACTGGCTAAGGTCATAACAATGGATAGAAGAGAAGAAGTTTGTGGATATTAAATTTTATGTGTGTATTTTTTGTTGTCATAATTTTTATGAATATGAGTTTTATTTAAATTTTGTAATTTTAATGTTCAAAATTGATTTTAATAAGCATAAAGATTTAAAAAGGGGAATAATTTATATTTTGTTAAATTATTATTAATATTATCACTATATGACATGCCATATACAAATATATTATTTATTAAAAACGGATCAATAAAAATTGATATGATATTAAAGTTGAAATAGTTATATACTAAAGTTTACTTGACTTTGAAATTTCTTGACTTAAGCTTAAAGACACTTCAGAATTTTAAAATTGTATAATTTTTCTTATATATATATATATATATATATATGTATATGTTATTTATTATAAACTGTATATTGTCTCCATTTTTGAAATGATTTATTGTGTTTGTTGTTGTATTTTGTAACTTATTATGCATAGCTATTGTATTAGCACATCTTATTAGTATCCATGATTGACTTGTCTAAATACAAATGTAAAATTTGTCAAACAGACTAATAAAAATTGAATTGAATTATAATCTCTAAGCTACATTGTAGACAGACGACAGTACTAAAAACTACCGCTTCAATAACAATTTTTAATTTACCATTTTTGTCATTAGAGTTTGGATGTTCCTGAACGACAAATCTGATGAAAGATAGTTATGTCGATAGATGATTGTATGGGAAAGCTTTGTTCTGGTATTGCCCAACCCTTAATTCAGTGCATTGTTTTGGAAGCATTTAAATTTCATAATTATATTTACGTCTTCCATTAAATTCCCTGACCCGGAGGTTCAATGTAGTGGCGTCTGAATTACTTGGATTGTACTGCAGTATTTTTTACTCAAAGATAAAACTGTAAAGTTAATCTTGTAATGAAACATATTTGTTTCCTTTAGCACACAAATAACCCATGAGAAAACAATGCGAGTCTGAAATATAGTATTATATAGAAAGCTTAATTGCCAGCCACATATTAACATGGGCAAACTATGTTCTTTACCAAAGGCTTTTCTGCTCATTCAAAATTTATTAAAGTTTATATCCTATGTATTAATTAATAATAGCAGCGCTCAGAATAACATTTGATACTGATAAAGCGAAACAAATTCCAACAAAGATATTTCACAGTTAATCACATCTGCTAAAATCACATTTAGTCCGGCAATACAATATTGTAACTGTGATTTCAAAGTATCAGTGAAAAGTAAAAAAATATATTATATTCCATTTTACGTTTACTCAGACAATACAGCACTACAGCAGGTTTAAGTGTGATTTCAAATAATAGTGACAAGTAACAGTTCTGCAATACCATGTATATACAAAGATGTAGTGTAGTTTGCCACTCCTGCAGGGTTTTTGGCAGTACATGTATAATTAGCTCGATGTTTAGCTCCTGCGATATCTATGAGAAGCATACTAGCCTTCTTGCCAGCTTTCATTGTGGATATTCCTAATTGATACATCTCCCCTTCTCCGTCAAAACTCCAACTAATATCTAATGGGGGATCACCTTCGGAAACCAAACAGGTCACTTGGGCAGCTTGGCCAGCAAAGATAGGCGAGTCAAAATTAAACGGAGATATTCGAGGTGCAACTAAAAATATTAAAAGTATTTTTATCTTTGATTGTGATAATATTATATAAGCTGCTTATTTTGACACATACAAAGTCTAGTATGTAAGTTTATAGTACTAGTAGCAGTGGATTTTCTTTCTTACAAAAAATCATGTAACAATAAAACAAAGGTAAAATTATGTTTACATGTATATTTTTTTAGTTTTAAAATTAGTTGATTAGTTATACTTCTATCAAACTGGGAGTGCGGCTGAAGGAAGGGTTGCTTCACTCACAACACATGCACATCACACTCAAAACTACTAACTACCTCCAAGCCAACCGTATGAGTCACCTAGTGGGTTTCACTTTGTAAAAATTCATTTATTTATTTTCATATTTGAAAATAAAATCTATAATATATTTACTTTCTACATATAATTACAAGGAAATTGATACAACAGTATAATTTACTGAAGTATAGCCCTAAATCAACAATGTTTCCTACAAAATGATTTTGGACTCTAAATTATTCACTGTTTGGTCTAATTTTTCTTGTAATGAATAATAATATATTACAGATTTAATTTTAAAATGTAAAAATTAAATAAATTAAAGTTCGATCAAGTAAAGCAAAGTATGTACCACATGCGGGTGGCCCTTGGCAGGTACCAACCAGCCCTAATAGTCTGCGCATCTGTGAGTGATGGCATGTGCCTTAGAGTAAGGCAACCCTTTGTACAACCGCATTCACAGTTTGATAACACTATAGTGCCTTTGTAGCACTTAATTAGACATTTCTATCTCGATCACCAAAACTACTAACTTTAATAGTCATTATAATTAGATAACAATTTTATTTTACAAGAGCCGTAACAAAATAACTGATCACCTTTAAAAAAAAAAAAAACATTTACAACTTAGTTGCTAAATACAGTTAGGTACTCAGAATTTTTAAATCAGCAATGACTTTTGAACCATCTGATCAAGAAGGTTCCTGAACGAGACAAAAACATTATTTTCATCCATTTTATCAATTTCAAAAAATATGATCGCTTTCATCAACTTAGAAAAAGAAATATTTGGGAAAAGTATACAAGAAGTATAATTTAGATATTTAATGAAAATTTCCTGCTTATCTTTTCAATTAGCTTATGAACTTTAAATTTAGAATGTGATTTGATCAATCACATTCTTATTAAAAAAATTTGGAAAACGGTTGACCCTAAAGGCCATCCATGTAACTTCCCGCTAAGTTTAATTACAACAAACACTATTTTTGGAAATTTTGAACTGCCATAACTTTTGAATGAATCAACAGATTTTTATGCGATTTGCGGCAATCGATGCAGTTTTTTAAGTCCATTGAAAGAATCAACAACAAAAATTTTTCAGATGAAAAATTTTGGAGAAATTGAGAAAAAACACTTTTTTCATTTTCTTTCGTTCAGGATATCTCATGAACAAATTAACCAATTTTGACCGGACTGGTAGCGATCGACGTCACTTTTCAAGGTTAAAAGCTGATTAGATTTTGGAATTGATCGGTAAAGCCGTTTAAAAGTTATTCCAAAAAAACCTGATTTAAAACAATTTTATTTCTTAGTTTTTTCGAAATTTCTCAGAACCTACCGGTCCGAATTAGTTGAAATTTTCAGGAAATCTAAGTTTGATGGAACTCTTTAGAACGCCGTTTGGTAGGATCCAATCGGTTAAGCCGTTCAAAAGTTACAGACAGGGTGACACCCACTCGGGAGTGGTCAGGGAAGATTCCTAGGACCTCAAAACGTCGAGATCTGATGAATACTCGATTTTCGCAAAACGGGGTGAAACCAATAACTTCCCGATTTTAGAAAATTTTCAATTTTTTTAGCGGGAAGTTAAAAAAACAATCAGCACTAGGGAAAAATGCAGTAGTTGCGTTGAAACTGGTGACTTCAGATTAAAGAATGTAAAAAGATGAATACAAAATTTAGATTTCCTAGTTTAATTTACTCATTAGTTAATTGGTTACTAACTTATTAAGTGGCAGTTATCAAGAGGCTTTTAGCAGGGTCTTTCTATGCAGTACAATTGCTCAGACTTGTAAACACTCTATTGGCTCTAACTCCACTGATTTCTTTCGTTCAATTTACTATAGTTACTTGTTAATTTAACTTTATTTTGTCCAATTTTTACTTGTTCTACAAATCTACAGTGGCATCAATCTTGGAAGTGTCTCGAAGAAGAGGAAAAAAGGGGCCCCTCGCTTTGTTTATCGTGTCTGAAATCAACAGTACAACCGCAATAAAAAAAATATAGACCTCTGTAGAAATATTTTGCGCATACATTAAAGTTATGAGGAGAATGAAATCTTGGAATAAACAAATAAAGACAGCAGGAAGGCTGGAAGTATTTCCTGAGATTGTATTTAATTTAATAATTACTATTATTGTTGTTTGAGTTGGTTTAAAATGTCTTTATATTTACTAACTTTCACCAACCAGTCCACAAACAATATAATATGAAAAGAATACAAAGCTCAAAACTTTAAATACAGTACGATTTAAACTAGATAGTATTAAGTAGAGCGCCTACAGATAAACCAGGATCATACCAAAACAATGCCAAACAACCCCATTGTATTCACCACAGGAATTTCCTTTCCCCTAACCAAACAAAGGATCATACAGAAAATAGTTTAACATAAAAAAGTTAATTTAACTAATTATCTACAACTTTCTCGCAAAAAGTTTTTATTTTGCCTAAAAATACAAATTTTTCTCTCGCTTTGAATATTTGTTATCGTCACTTTTATTTTATATGACAACTTTGGAAAATTTTTCATCACAATTATTACATTTTTTACGAAACAAAAAATATTTATTTATATTTGCAATAGTTTTCTCTAAACGATTAAATACTTTTTTATATAAATATTGCATGCAAGTAGGTAAAATTATAAGAAATATAATATTAGAAGAATTGTTACAGAGTTGTAACTTTCTTAATTAAATGTAATTTGTGAACCTAGTTTTCATGGAATTGGTTGAACCTCCAAGGCAGGTTGGGTGAGAAAGTAGAAGGGATGACTCGCCTACTAGGCCAGACATATTCCTAGTCTCTGTATTTGATAGCAAGTACCTCCCTGGTTGTATTTAAATATAGATTGTTTATGTAACTTAACTATTTATTTAAATACAGCATCTTTCAAACATAAATATTCTTTCAGTATTATTTTATGTTTGTCATTTATTGCAAATTTTTTCTCTTCCTTACTGCACCAGCCCTCTCACTGACTAAAAGTCATGCTGAAATGATTGTTAGGCCTACTAATACATATAGTAGGTTAGGTAATATATTTACTGTACTTTATAAAAAGAGATATGAATAAGGTTTCAGGAAATAGTAATTTTTACAAGGCAACTTTTACAACATCTCCTACGGTCTCTACGTTACAACTGTCTAAATAATCGGCTATCAAAATGATCCAATATTTTCTTCAAACTCCGTTAGCAGAACCTCCCAAAACCGGGGCATGCTTACACCACATCATGCTCATTATTACCATGTATTTCAAGTCGAGTCGTGTAACTAACGACACCCGCAGGATTTTTTGCCGTACAAGTATATTCCCCTCGATGCTGAGCATTCGCTGCTTCTATCACCAACATACTTGCTTTGTTCCCTACTTTAGTCGTAGTGATACCTAACTGTTCTACACTGCCTTCACCTTGTACACTCCAGGTTATATCTAATGGTGAGTCGCCTTCGGTTATGAAACAAGTAACTTGGGCAGACTGTCCGGCAAATATGGGAGACTCGCCGAATGTAAACGGAAGAACACGAGGTCTTACTAGAAATTAAAACAACTGTTTGTAAATGGGGGGTTTTTTTGGTTAAATTAATCTGTTTTAATATTTCAATGTTTTTGACTAAACTAAATGGAGTATAGATGATTATAACATTCTTTGATGGTCATTTCTTAGTATTCAGTTTATTAGGTGCTTAAAAAATTTTATAAAGTGCATAAATATTATAGAATAGTATTATTATTATTATAGTATTGTATTAACCTGATAAACATAAATTGTAGATCCGAATAAGTCAATATCCTTACAAGAAGACTTTTATATCAAATAAATTGAGGTTAGGTCACTGAATTTCCGAATTTACTTATTTGTTCTTTACTAACTATCTCATCAAAAAATAAATAAATATTGAGACTGACAAGTGAGAAGGTAACTTGATCAAATAAAACCAAATCACAAACTCACAACTAATATGTTTATTAACACGTTTCAACGACAATGTCACCTTCTCAGAGATGCTCGAGCTACAATAATCAAACTATATTTGAGTTGCGAGATTTTGTGTTCAAGTTTTGTTAGATCAAAATACCTTTTAGTATTGGAACCATAATTTTTAAGACTCAAACATCTTAAAGCTAGTGTAACAAAACTCAATAACCAGAAAATCAGTGGATAGAATATGTCTAGAGACTAAATTGTAAAATGATTGCCTTAAGGAAATGATAAATTGTTTGATTAGAACAACTTACAGCTGAATTAATTACACTTAAACTAGTGTCATGTAAGTTATATAATTTTACTTCATTTTATTACCCTGTTTAAAGTATTTATTTTTAAAGCAATCCATTTTCATTTTTGGTTAACAAAGTTCAAGATGTTAAAATGCATAAACCTAACCCAATTAAATTTTCCCCTGGAAAAAATTAAGGATTGGTTCGCCATAAATATATTTATTTAGTATGTCCATTCATATGATAAAATTCAATTATAGTAATTATTTTAAAAGGACTGCAATTGTGTCCTGGTTTTGCACAGTTTAAATAATTTTATAGAAATATTTTCCGGTATTTTTGCAGCACACCATAGTGATCCTTCACCTTAAAAAAAGACCATTTTAAAATAGTTAAAACGAACAAATGAAGGCTGAAATCTGTTGTTAAAATGTACAATAATACTGTGTTGCATTTCCTACACAGCTGTTGTTTAAAAAAAACCATTTGAATTTTATGTGCAAAATATGAATCTTAGATGGTTTGGGATTTCTGTATACATTTTAAGTCTTGTGAATGTTAAATTGACAATAGAAGTTTTACAATTTGTGTGTGGTTATTTAAAGTTTCAAGAATCTTGCGCATATGGCCATGTTTGTAAATTCTATGTCAAGAAGATACCTATGCTTGAAAACATATACCATAACTCAACGCATAACTCAAAAGTTGCCGTTTTAAAAATTTGTTAACTATTTTTTTAGTTAAGTTTTTAAACTTTCCTAGAACAATTTAAATGATTTTAGTACCCATTAAGCAGTAAAAAATTAAAAAACCACTCAAAAGAAAAGCAAATCACAAAAAGCACTGGAAGCAGATAAACCAAATAACTTGCGCCAAAGCCTCTTAAATCGCATGCTATTATTTCCCCGTCATTACCCCTAACTTCAAGTTCTGCCGTGTAACTAACAATGCCTGCCGGATTGTTCACAGTACAAGTATATCGTCCACTGTGTTTTGCAGATGTTGAATCGATCGTGATGAAACTAGTTTTGGTCCCTGCATTGAAAGTGTTTATTCCATATCTGAATAGATCAGTTTCCCCGTTGAAACTCCAAGATATAACTAGCGGAGGATCACCTTCGGATATGAAACAGGCAGCTTGCGCCGACTGACCAGCGAATATCGGTGAATCGAAATTAAATGGTGAGATATGAGGCAAGACTATAACATATTGTGATTGAATAAAAGAAATGTAGTTTTATACAAAACTATCTTTAATTTCTTACAAAAATGTTATATAACAATATTAAGCTTAATTATATGAATAGTATTAGACAATTTAAATATTAATATAACCTAATTTTTACTCTTAGTCAAAAATTTATATTTTTCTGAAATAAATGTGTAGTATGCATGACTATTGAACTTTCAGTAGACAAAATTTATTTTAAAAACTAATATGAATCGAAAGACCGTCAACTAGCTCAAGTACTTCAAAATGCCAGAGAGGTATAAATAGATTAGGTCAATTGTTTGAGGAAATACAAAAAAGATGGTTGCAATGCAATACACTTTATACAGTATAATAAACTTAGTTTGTTATAAGTGTGTAATTATAGATTTCATACTGAACCCTGAATGAAATAATTTGATCATTTATAAGATAGTATGTTGTCTTGACTTTTTTTTAAACATTACTTTATTTTTGGACCAAATGTCAATGTAATAGAGTTTAGTTCAAAATTAACAGAGGCGAAAATTTAATTCCTATTTATAAAATGGAACCTGCGACTAATAATCATTCAACATTACGTGTAATTATTAGTAAATATGTAGTTTATTTATTAAAAAATGGGAAAACCTAACATAAAATTTTCAATCATTGTAAATCAATTAAAATTTGTGAATTTCACAGTAAACAAAATTGTGGTTTTCCAATAAATGTTTTATACAACTTTTATAGTTGCTTTTAAGATGCTAACAAAGGATACCCTGTTGAAGAATTCCACTCCCAAAATGCAACTCTACCGAACTGCCAAAAGTGTACTTTCTAACACATGCAAGTCTATAGTGCTCCCACATCATTTCCTTACAAATAAACTACCATGTATTTCGAGAATCGTTGAATAGTTTGCAATGCCGACTGGATTTTTCGCTGTACACGTAAAGATCCCTCTGTGTTGGTATCCAGCAGACTCTATCAACAGTAAACTCGCCTTATTGCCAGCTTTAGTTGTCGATATACCCAACTGTGACATTGACGATTGATTATGAAAGCTCCACGAAATGTCCAGCGGTGGATCTCCTGCGGAGACTAGACAGGTAACCTGAGCCGCTTCTCCGGCAAAGATCGGGGACTCGCCAAAAGTAAACGGAATAATTCTAGGTGCAACTAGAAACAATGTTCATTTGTAGATATAGTAACCAATTTAACTGAATAAGAGAAACGGTTTTCTTTAATACCAGCTGATTTCAACAAAAATCAAACTAGATACAGATTAGATTTTCTCTATAAAAAGATTAGCTGCAAAATTTAAGACCTAAATGTACTAGATCAAATAGTAAAATTTGTTGTGCTTTTATTTTCTGAGTAAACGATTTGCTCATGATAAAGCAAAACACCATACATCTCTTAGAACGAAAAGTACCTTAGTAAAAACTTTTGCGCGTAGGCCAGTCTCTGGTTAAAATCAGGCAGGATAGTATAATGTTGACTAGATAACTTAAAAACACCACGACAATAATAAATCACCATAGCCTAACATAGTATTTCTAAAAATTTACTTTGATCAAATACATATGACAAAGTAAAACTGAATCTTTTACATGCCACAACACAGTACTAAAATTTCAATTCATGCCGTTAAATACCATGAACTTCCAAACTGGTAGAATAGTTGACCGATCCTGCTGGATTTTTAGCAGTGCATGTATATTCCCCACGGTGGTAAGAATTTGCAGAGTCTATCAATAAAACACTAGTTTTAGCACCAATTTTACTGGTAGAAAGGCCAAGCTGTGACATTTCATTTGGGCCATGAAATGTCCAAGAGATATCTATCGGAGCGTCACCTTGCGATACAGTGCATGTAACTTGTGCCGTTTGTCCAGCGAATATGGGCGACTCACCGAAGGAAAATGGGATAATTTTTGGCGTAACTATAGGAAACATTTGAATTAATTAGTTCGACTGACAGAGTTTTACATTCTATAGATAATAATTGTTATGATGTACAATAAAATACAGTTGACTCGAATTGATTAATAGTCGACACAGTTTTTAGGTTTTTTTAGGAGTTTAAGGAATATATTGTAATCAGGTAAACTGCTGGATCGAAACAGAACTGTGTGATGAATATTCAGTAAAAAAACAAGTAGTTGATAGATAAAGAAGGTAAAATAGATAGAGTTGGAAGAAAGAAATATAAGAGATCACATCACACAGAATTTAAAAGTCAATTGAAGTGTTTAGAAGTGGATATTTTGATAGATGATACACTGCTTTTTAAGAAAAGGAAGGTATACGAAGAAAGTATGGAAGCTAAATGAACATTACCAAAGGTAAACAACATATGGGACATTTAAATAATAGAAAATAATTTGAATTTACTAGAAGAAGAATAAGGAAATAATTAAAAGTATAAGAAGATACTGAAGGAAGTGATTATGTAGCATAGTGTTCAGGTTTCAGGGTAATTAGAGGTAAATATATGCACAGTTAAAAGAATGAAATTTAAGGGAAACGAAAACTAAAAAAGGTGTTCATTCATTTACTATGTAATCTGGAACTAATCAATACGATCCATGCAATCTCATATTCCTTTCTGTTACCATGGATCTCAAGCGTTGCCATAAAATCAGCAACACCTGCTGGATTCTTAGCCATACACGTGTAGTTCCCTCTATGCTTGTATCCAGCAGATTCGATCAGCAGTGTGCTGCCTTTTCGCCCGACTTTCGAAGTGGAAATCCCCAAATGACTCAAATCATGAACATCGTCGAGACTCCACGATATGTCCAACGGTGGATCTCCAGCAGAGACGAGACAAGTTACTTGAGTCGCTTCTCCAGCGAATATCGGCGACTCGCCAAAAGTAAATGGAATTATACGTGGGATTACTAAAGCAGCGGGAAGGTTAAAGATTATACGGGGTTATTTAAGGCCGGTGAGAATGTTGTGTGATTTTAACACCCCATTCGTTGTTATAAAGTCATTTCAATATATAGTGTAACTGAAAATGTCACTGTTCTTATCACAGCTAAGAAATAGATCTAATCCTTATTAGCAATAAAATTCATTTTCATCACCAAATTAGTTACCCATTAAAACTATCGATAAAAACTGTACAAATTTATTCGTCTTGTAAAATATGTTTGTGCAATAATATTGCACCATTTTTCCAAAATAATAAAATTGAACAATTTCTTGTGTCAGGTTTAACAACTTTGTAAAGAATTAAATTCAAGCTATCAGCCTGAATTATGAATTTTGTTCATAACAGTTATTGCAAAAGTTCAATCAGTCTACATAACTGTAGAACCCTCGCTGCTAGAAATATCAAGTATAAAGTTCTGAAAATCTTAAAACAGATTTAACGTCCGAATTCTTTTACTTATTTCATAAGAATATAAAACATTTAAAAATATACCATACTGTAATAAATGATTAAGTTTTATTTCCTGCATTAAGTAATTTAAATTATTTACATATAAACAAAATAATGTTTTAAGAAAATATATCCTATGTTCTAACACCTTATCGAAAACCATCTTTCGTATCCCACGTTTAGGAATTAATGGTATAACAAATAAGATGCAAGAAGACATGCAAGAGCATGTAAAATGCTATTATCGGATTAGTAGACCCTCTATAAGTTTAGAGTAATCGGCCTTAAGATAATCTATTACGGAAAACGACAGAAAAAGGATTGAATGTTAAGAAAATGTTGTGGACGGTTTGAGGAAGTGACTACAAAACAGTAAAAAGAATTTAATACATTTGGATAGAAGTAAGAGAATAAAAGAAACAATAATGTAGAAATTAATTCAATAGTCACCATCTTAACTTTAAACAAATGAAATTAAAGAAATATGAATCTTTGAGCAAACAAAAATTATACTTGACAAACATAGAAAAAAACCAGAATTAAATTTCCCAAACTTTGTCCTTTTACTTTTGTATAAATATTATAATATAACAGAAAAAATAAATGAATCGTTTAACCTTAGATCACTTCATGCCAAATCAAACGTTTACTAAAAACATTACCGTGTATATCTAAAGAAGACGTATAATCAGCGATACCAGCAGGATTCTTAGCCGTACAAGTATAATTGCCTCGGTGTTGTGCACCTACTGAATCAATCAGTAACATACTGGCTTTCCCACCTTTCATTGTAGAGATACCTAACCTTGTCATATCTTTGTGCCCTTTCAAACTCCATACTATATCCAATGGTGGGTCGCCAGCAGAGACCAAGCAAGTGACTTGTGCAGCTTCGCCAGCAAATAATGGCGATTCGCCAAATGAAAACGGAATGATTCTTGGAGGTACTGATGAATAAGGAAATGTGATAGTATCTATTAGTAAATATCAGTACAGTACTGAGATTATACTGAATTTTGCTCAAATTAAATAAATATAATAAAAACCTTTATGGTAACCTTTGTGAATACTTCACAAGTAGTCTAACACCTTAACACCTTCTGTAGCAGTGCTTATTATAATGATAGTCAAATACCTTACGCACAAGTTGTTATATAATTGATGTAGTATTAGACAAACCAAAAGTTAAACTGAAATCTACCTCAGACTGTAGACTATATTTAAAGTCATGAGCCTAGGGTTTTCTCATTAGGAAACCTGTAAAATGATTTTTTATAACATTTGCTAATATACAAAGCTTAAATAGCAACATAATTTAACCTAAAAAAACAAATTCTACAAGCCAAGCGAGAAAAACAATTTTGAATACACAAAACAAAACCAAAACTTTTGTTTCATCGTTACCATGTATTTCAAGACTAGCAGCATATTTTACACTGCCAGCAGGATTTTTCACGCTACACGTATAATTTCCCCGATGTTTGTAACTCGTGGCACCTATCAGTAACATACTCGCTATGCTGCTTTTCATTGTGGAAATACCTAATCTAGACAAATCCTCAACTCCTTCAAAACTCCAGGTTATATCCAACGGGGGATCACCTTCCGAGACTAGACATGTTACTTGCGTAGCTTGACCGGCGAATATTGGTGAGTCTCCAAATGAAAATGGTATTATTCGAGGTGATACTGTCAGGATAGAATACAAGTAGAAGTTTTTTAAAATTACAATTAATCACAACAAAGGTTGGTGTGCAGGATTGTAGTTCTCACCATGATCAGTTATATTATATATACTTTTATGTAGGCCTGTATAGGAATCACTAGAATGACGTTGATTAACAAAAAATATAGTTACATACAAAAAGTGTCTAGCGGTGTATTTCAGGCAAAATATTAATTTTAATTTAGAATGTAAGCACTTAATTTGTAAGTTAAATACAGTAGCTTACTTCTCTTTAATATGAATTAATTGTTTGTCAACCAATTTAAACAATAATGCTTATGAGAAAAGTAGATTATATTAACAATAAAATTCTTAATCACATATTACATTAAATAGCCTAGTATGACATTTTATATTGATGGAAAACACCAAGTAGGCAAGTCATGAGGGATTAGCTATACACAAAGAAATTTCACTGTGAACCAAGTTACTGGTGATTACACATTATAAAAATAAAATATCTGTGAGTAAGGCTGCACAAACAATTTAATCAATAGTTACTAGTGCTCAGCTATTTACATTTCGTCAAAAACAAACTCAAAACAACAAAACTTCCAACAAACCTTTGCAACACCACAAGTTACTATTGTACCACAATATCTAAAAGCAATTAAACCCCAAAACTGATTACATGTTAGATAACACTCAGATGTTAAACACCTCAAAGAAAACTATGCTCAAATATTAGTCAGCACCCATCCACAGCTGACACCCACAGAGCTAGCGTTTGTGAAAGCTGTTAATACGGAATTAAAATCCAAAAACGAAAACTGCAAAACACTATAGTATAAGAGCCATTAAGTTATTTTTTTGCGTGTCGACAAACAGTTTCAGATTTTGACATAGAATCGGAGAGTTCAGAGACATTCAAGTTGCAGTTTTTTTCAAAACTGCCCCCACCCGACAGTCCCCGGCGTACGGCTTTCAATCACTGGGTAAGCGTTAGAATAGAGTAGAATAAGTAAGACTGTTTGTAGTAGTATATAAGACTGTTTGTTGACACGCAAAAAAAAACCTGCTGACTCATATACTACTCAAGAGAACCCAAACGAAAAGCATCCAACTACAACTGAAGTCTGTAATGTTATAAAGCGACCAAAACTTTGAAATTAAATGAAAACCAAACTCAACACTCCTAACCAAACTATGTCTATTATAAAACTGAAAAAACCTAAACATGCCGTTGACAGTCAGCTGCATTTGAATAGAATCCTTTCCAGCTGCATTAGTAGCAGTGCAGATATATACCCCTCGGTGGTGTGGTGCGACCCTCGGAATAATCAATAGTTTGTTGTTCGGTCCCAATGAAGTCACTCCGATCCCGACAGGTGGGTTGTCCTCAGCATGCTCTGGAGGCGGTATGAACTGCCAAGATAAAGTAATGGGATCGTCTCCGCGTGATGCGACACAAGATAACTGTACGACATCGCCGACCATCACCGGAGGAATGGTGCCAGGTGATATTTTTGGAGGCACTGAATTTAATCAAAATTAAATTAAAATAAAGTAAAATACAGATACAATATTTAATTCTGAACCGACCTTTAGTGAGCATTTTAGGGTACTGGAAACAATATTGATATGTAATTTGGCAGAGCAATAATTTAAATATTTTAATAATGACTACAGTTAGTTGTATAATACAAACTTGAAAGATCCCTCTCACATTTTTAAGGTTAGGTAATATCTAAATTTCTCTTGATAACCTTATATATTTTTATTCCGCTCAATTCAATATTAACAATGAATTTTTTGAATTCGACATACAATTGATAAACACATATTTTTAGAACAAATGGTTTTTTCCATCACTAAATTAATGTTGTTTTAATTTTAAACCTTTTCAAGTTCAGTTTGGTAAATGTTTAATGTAAAGAATTTAAGTGACAAAAGAATTGCATGAAAAATTACTTGTTTTACAGTTATTTTAAATTAATTAGAATATGTATTAAGTTATATTATTTTAATGTTTTTAGTTTTATATAATAAAGTACAATATTTTTTATTTTTCTGTCAGTAACCTCCTTTGTTTATACTTTTAGAGGATAACTAAAACTTAGAGGATAATTTATAACTTTTAGTATATAAATTATTATAAATATACTATAATTTAGTTTTTTACTATTTTTACATAAAAATGATTCCATTAGGCCCAGCTAGAAACATTTTATTTCCACACCAAAATAAAATAGTAACACTAAAACTATTTCCCTACTTAATTCAGGGGTCGGGGTAATCCGCATGAAATATTTTTTAGTTGTACGGTTAAAATACTTCCGGTTTTTATATTATAAATCCTAGCTAACTGTACTGCTATGCCAAATTTCATACTTTTATATAAAAAAAAAGTTGTTTATTTAAATTCTCTACTAGAGTTAGTTGCAAGCCTGCTTTAAGGTTAGAAGAGGAAGTTTTTTAAACAATTCTGCATTCAATGTGACATCACGATTCTAACAAACTATCTACATCTCATCTACAACAATTATTTTGAGAAACCTTAGTGAATTTTCTAATAACAGAAAAGCAACTTTGACACCAATCAATCATTCCCCTCCTCATTAAAGTTCCAAATTTAAATTCATTTGTACAATTTGATAGATAACATGAAACGTGATGATCCTTTTCTGCATTTAAATGATCGAACCAACTATCATAGAAGAATTACAATGTTTAAATGCCATAGAAGAGATGAATAATTTTTAAATGTTTCAAATACTTTCAAAAGGTTTTATACGGTAAAAATGGTATTTAAATTTCCACTCAAACTTAGTTTCTTGATCTTATTGTAACACACGAGTTGATAAAATTCTAAATAGATTTTTCAGTCTATTTTTGTTTTCTCTTAAGAATAAAATATCTAAGGAATAGACACAGATATTAAGTTCAAATTATTACGATAGTTTATTAAACCAATTCAGAATACTGATTTACTTTACTTTAAATATTCTGTATTCTAAATAATTTGTTTTTTGGAAATGAATTTCAAAATTTAATTTCCAAGCTATTATATTAGCTGTCCTTTATTCATAACTTTAAAAGAAACACAACCAGACGGGCATAAAGAACTGTATTTTAAAATTTGTTTCTTCTTTGATACCTATTAACTCTATTCCCCAAAAATGACATCTTTCTTTCAGATAGCCTATACTCTGCCATGTAATGAACTTACCTTTGAACTTACTCATACTAATGACTTCAGAAAAATGTTCGAAACTATTGTAAATTCAAACTTTATATTGTAAAAAAATATTTGTTACATTCTGCCGATGCTTATCAGTTTGATATTTTTGCAATCAATTAATTTTATACTAAGAAAATCCTTTAACTCATTTTAATAGCTCCTCCAATTTAATCCTTAAACCAATATCTCCTTTCTTACTACAACTTAAGTTAATGAACACTAGAACTTGTGAACGTAACACAACAATAAATAGTAATAAAAAGGTACAATTAATATGTCTCGGTTGTCTAATTAAAAAAAAGAACAAGAAAACTTTGTTTAACATTTCACCAATAACTTTTTTCTTCTTCAGAAACTAGATTATCTGCGTCCCTTATCTGGTCCCTTTTCTCCATTAAAACTTAAAATTGCTTACATATGGTTTAGTAAATATGAATGAAATTGTAAAATAAAAAAAAGTTTTCAGAGTTAATTACTTAGTTTTCATTGGAGTTACACTAACAGTACTTTAAGTTGATAACAGAAGACAAAATGAATAGAAAGTACGGATCACGGCTATAGCAATACAAAAATAATATGATATTAATGCGGAAAACAAATCATGAATACTAAATAAAGGTTGGACTTTTGTAAAAATTCAGTCCACCTAATGACCTTTAGATGAAAGTAACGGGAATATAAGCGACTACCAAGCTACCTAGTAAAATGGCACTAAACATTCCATACGAAATAAATAAATTGAATATGCAAATTCTGATAAAATTAATTTCAGAGTCACCGTATTTATTTTACTTATTACTGAAGCATTTTATTTTGAAACAAAATCACAATTATTGTCCATAAGGCCTCATCGTGTACTACATAAGTTTAAAATATGATAAGAAATGGGAAAACAGCAAAAAAAAAAAGAAAGAAAACACTTCCGAGAAGAAAAGAAATGACCACAGATTAAACAATCACCAACTACAAGTAGAATTAGAAGTTTCCTAATATTTGAACAAATCCACAACTATACACCAAAATCTATTCTACAAGATGCATTTACGTAGAAACATGATAAAATCAACTAAAGTTAAAGGATTCAATAACTGACTGATGTTTTATTTGTCATTACTTTCTCTATACAAAAGTTAAATATTGCATTTGGGTAATTTAAAAAAACGTATATAAAAATCACAACAAAAAACTATTGGTTTCTATTGATAATTTACAACTTTCGAACTGTCACAAATATGGAAACACAATATTAATATATTTTAGACTTAAAATCCATCAGTAAGCTATTCATCGTTTAACATTTTTCCGAACCATTGACTCGCAGCTCGGCAGTGAAGCTCTCTTCTCCCGCTGAGTTTCGACCGATGCAGGTATAATTTCCTGCATGTCTATGATTAACAGAATCAATCGTCAATGCACTCACTCGTTTCCCATTACGAGCTATTGTTATATCATCCGAATTATTAATCATGTGTCCGTTAAAAAACCAGGATATTTTTATGGGCAAGTCTCCGCTCGCTACTGAACACTGAACAGATGCCGAGTCACCAGCTTCGAGAGGTTTCTCACCGAAAGTGAACATCCCCATCTTTGGTGGCGCTATAGATAATATAAATTAAATGTAATTGTTGTTTCAAATTAAAGCAAAGAAAATACATAAAAAAAGTTGTATTTTTTTATCAACACACATGTTTTCCAGTGCTACATTTTCCATTTGTTTCTTCATATTACTTGTCTTTTAGACAAAGACACATTATAGCCTAAATTGTATTTCTTAGTTTTTATAATTTTTATGAAAAGTAGGTTTGTTATTAAAACATATGTAAGCAAGTAAAAAAGAAAAACTAAATTAATTCGGAGAAAAATGTGCCAATCATTACGTACCAAAATACAATAAAAACTGCCTAACATTCGTAGAACCAAACAGCAAATACATTAACTTCTATTCTACAAGATGCACATAAGTGAAGATTAAAATCAAACAGTTACAAATCTAATAACTGACTGATGGTATTTTATGTCATCATTTTCTCAATACATAAATAAACCAAATGTTATATTTGTCTATAATTAATAAAGTATTGTTTTATTTAAGTTTACAATCACCTTTAAAATATCTGACTAGACATTAACGATCATACATTTCTTAATATGTCTGCAATGAATTTCAAAGCATAAAACCCATCAGTGAGCTATTTATCGCTTAATATTTTTCCGAACCATTAACTCGTAGCTCGGCAGTGAATCTCGCCTCTCCTGCAGCGTTATGACCAATGCAAGTATAATTTCCAGCCTGTCTATGGTTAACAGAATCAATAGTCAATGCGCTGACTCGTTTCCCATTACGAGCTATTGTTAGCTCGTCTGAACTATTGATCAGGTTTCCATTAAAAAACCAAGATATTGTTATAGGCAAATCTCCACTTGTTACGGAACATTGGACTAATGCTGAGTCGCCAGCTTCTAGAGGTTTCTCACCGAAACTAAATGTCCCCATCTTTGGTGGAGCTACATAAGAGTGAAATTTGATTTAATATCTGCTAAAAATTTTAAACATCTGCAGCAAAAAATGTAAAACATTCTATTATCCATATGACTTAAACTGGGTACATACTTTATTTCCTGGTTTTCTGTTTATAATTTATTTTCATAAATGTCCAAAAGAAAATTACTTTGTAAATTGCATTTGTTAATTTTGAATTTTTAAGTGAAGTTCATGTTTTTAAATAGAAACATATGGAACAATGAAGAAATCAAAATAAAGGATAGGGATAGTGGGATGAGAATAAAAGAATAATAGCAACACTAATTGGCCAATCACCAGTAATAAATAAAATAAACATATTATCTCTGTTAACATTGGTGCAAACCAGAAAGAAATACACCAATATCTATTCTACAAGATGCAAGTATATTATAGAAAATGGATAAATTTGCTAAATCCAAAAAAAATTAATAACCAACTGATAGTATTTTATGTCATTATTTATTCTCTATTCAGAAATAATGTATATTTTCAATATGTGTTGCATTTGGTCATACTTTATAATGAAAAATATTTTAAACACAAATTTAGAGTGGTTTGTTTATTTTACATTCATAACTAGGCCTACTATTGAAACATCTGACAATTTCTTAATTAGATCAATAAAGACATAAAATCGATCAATCAATTATTCATCTTGCAAAATTTCCGAACCATTAACTCGTAGCTCGGAAGTGAAGCTCGCCTCTCCCGCAGCGTTACGACCAATGCAAGTATAATTTCCTGCCTGTCTATGATTAACAGAATCAATTGTTAATGCGCTGACTCGTTTACCAATACGAGCTAAAGTCAATTCATCCGAGCTATTGATCAGTTGTCCGTTAAAAAACCATGAAATTGTCAAAGGCAAGTCACCACTGTTTACTGAACATTGAACAGAGGTTGAATCGCCAGCTTCGAGGGGTTTCTCGCCAAAAGTAAATGTTGCCATCTTCGGCGGAGCTAAATAGTAAGGAAAACTCAATGTAATTAATATTTAAAAAAAATTTAATATCTCACTTTTAATAAAAAAAGTAAATACTTCAAAAATAGATCACAGACTTTAAAATTTTAAAAAATTATTCAAACCCAAAACTAAAAAAGTAGTTTTTGTATAACTTCAAAACATCAATAGCATAATTTTCTTATAAAATAGGATTAGAAAATAAAAGTTTGCAACTATGGTATCATGGTAAATGTTTACAACAATTAATTTGACAACTATAAACAATATTTGTTTTTAAATTGTTTAGTCTAATGTTTATTTGTTTGCTGATACTGTAATAGTTTACTTTGTGTTGTCCGTTAATAAATAAAAAAATGGACAAATATTTTGCTGACTTTTATTTATATTCAAATTTCAGTTTAATTTAATAATTCAATATAATTCAATAATTCAATATTTCTTTCGTCCAAGATAATAATCAAAAACAAAATTAATAAACCACTTCAAGAAGTTTTCAGTACAAAACTCAAAAGACATTCCAGAAACAATATAACGTACAACCGTGTACCATTACATACAGATATGCACCATTACATACAAGAATAAAAACACTTCAGTAAGGAAAAATAGAATACATCCATTAAAATTGAATACATTATTTAGTTCTGTATTCAATATAACTGGTGTTTGTGCATTTTCTTTAAGCTCAAAATCTTAATATTATCATCTAATGATCAACCTATCAAACAACAATCAAACAATAACAAATGGTCACTTTTCACATCCTAGCTCTTCATTTCTATCCCACCTAAACTCCAATAATTTCCTACAGTCTGACATAATCAAATTAACATAACCTTCTCTCAAACCTATTATAGTTCATGATATTCGGTGTTGAATGCGAGGTGCGCAAAAGAAGGAAAGACAGAACATATTAAGGAGGGAGATCTTTCTAAAGGAGGAGAAATAACATTCGGTTGCTACAAACTTAAAGACCTAGATCTAAAAATGAAGCAAATAGCACAACTAGCCACTTTGTTTCCCTTTTATAAGAGTTCTACTGTCCATCAATCAGTCAAGAACCACATGAAATATTATTGGCTTTACAACCATTTATCTCTAAACAAGATTCTGAGGTTAAGTTAGAAACTAAAAAGCATGGGAACCAAACAAACCAAAAGAATAGGAAAAAGTAAAAGTGACAAGAAAATATATTATAAGTACGCAACTACCAACTCTAAATGCAACTTTCCTTAAACATGAAAAAATGAACAATAAACACACCAATTTCTAATATCCAAGATGCATTTAATTGAAAAAATGTATTAAATTAGCAAGGTTTGAGGTTCAAAATAACTGACTGACGGTATTTTATGTCCCTATTTGGTCTAAAAAGATAAAATTTGACAATAACATAACAAGTTTAGATTTGTATTAAATCTTTACTTACAGTAAAGTGGAACAAAAAGTAGTTTCTGGACATAAAACCCATCAGTTAGTTATTTATTTAAAAACAATTTTTGCGAACCATTTACTCGTAGCTCGGCAGTGAAGCTAGCCTCTCCCGCAGCATTACGACCGATGCAAGTATAATTTCCTGCCTGTTTATGATTAACAGAATCTATTGTCAATGCGCTGACTCGTTTTCCATTGCGAGCTATAGTTAACTCGTCCGAATTATTGATTAGTTGTCCATCAAAAAACCAGGAAATCGTTATAGGTAAATCTCCGCTTGATACTGAGCACTGAACGGATGCAGAGTCGCCAGCTTCGAGTATTTTCTCGCCAAAAGAAAAGGTTGCCATTTTCGGTGGAGCTATTTATTATAGTAACAAATTTTATTGTAGTTTTTATATTATAAATACATTCATAGTAGTTCATAACATTCTAAAAACCTTTTCTTTGCAATTAAATTTCAAATGACCAAACTCCACAAACAAGATGAGAATAAAACACCAGCTTACCTATTCATTTCATCACAACTTAGCCTCGCCCAGTTTTGTATTTGTATAATTGAATAACCATTGTAACCTAACCAAAACATATATAAAACCTAGTACTTTAAAATTAAACAATTTCACCTAACCTTGAGAAATTTTAACTTAATCAATGACTACCTACGTTATTTTCAATCCAACCTCACCTCACTTTATATAGATGTACACATTTGCTTGTATATATTTCAATATAATGTACCTAGTCACAACTTTTCCCCTAACGTTAAAACATGTAAATAAGGATATGTTTTATAAGGAAGTGATTACAGATATAAAAAATATATATATAAAATGTCTGAAAAGCTAACACAAAACTACAAAAACAGCCAACTGACAAACCATTAACAAACAACTGCGCTGTGTAGCTAGCAACACCAGCAGTGTTGCGTCCAATACACGTGTAGTTGCCTGCATGTTTGGCAGACACAGAGTCAATGTTCAACGCTACCCCTCGTTGACTGATTTTTACCGTAGACAATCCCATCCCAGGAATAACTGATTGTTGGTTAAACGACCACTCGATGTTTAGCGGCACATCGCCCGAAGATACCATACACTGTACTGATGTAGACTGTCCTGCTTCAAAAGGATCATCTCCAAACGAGAAAGCCATTATTTTCGGTGGTACTATTGTAAGAGAAAATATATTGATAAAACAGTAAACCAGAAAGAAGTATGACTTACACAGTTCATACAAAATCATTCAATAATAAATATTTCACTTGTTCATTGGAATACACACACAAATAAAAAATGTTATTCATTAAGTTTTTTAAACAGTTACATATTACTCCTTTCCTTCATTGTCAAACTTACTCAATACCTAATCATATAAACTAGGTCCTAGATCCATAACACGAACAAGATCTTAAAAATCCAACTTCAAACTATTCATTAATAGAAATTTTATCAATTAGTTAATGTGTTGAAATTTCAACTATCGAAATTGGAATCAAGTAACCGTACATTTTGAAAATTATGCCCATACTCAGTATTTTTTATAGCGTTAATCAAATAGGGTTCATCCATAAAAAATTTTGGTAAGTTCAGATTATTTATTTCTCATTATTAATTCATATTGAATAGCCCTTTTATGTTTTAGACATAAATCATGCATTTTAGCATTAAAACCAATAAAAACAAATGTTCTTTGTGCTTTACAATAAATTCTTGTATCTGTTATAAAAAAACAAAACAAATTGGAACAATAAATTTAAAAATTAGGAGAGAAAATTTGTAGTAGATAAGTTGATCTAAATCAATTCCCACAGCAATAACTCATCTGATTAGAGAGCCAGTTAAACAACACGTTTTTTGTCTGTAACGTTAGAATCAAGTTGACACGGAGTTATTTTTGCAGGTTATCAAGTCCTGTCCAGAGGACTTCCCCACCTTCCAGGAAATGCCTCATGTCTACTCCCACTCCATTTCCTGCAGCAACAACATTCCCCACCTCTTAGTGTTGCACTATTCGAAATATTATGCCCAGCTGTAGAAAAATATTTGCAATCTTAAAATATGTCACACCAGAACATTTTCAGAACAACATTTCTACTTTTTTGATACTTTACCTCACTCGTTAATAGTTACAAACTTCAACCTATATACTTTAAAAGGATCGGTTAAAAATATCAATAACAGAAAATAGAAAAAGCGGCCAAAAATACGCATTATTTTCAACAATAATTTCCCATATTAGTGCGGATTAACACATGCAGTGCAACTAACAACAATGGAATCACAAACCATTTACAAACAACTCGCTGGTAAAACTTGAAATCCCAGCGGTGTTTCTTGCGACACACGTATAGTTTCCAATATGTTGAGCTGAGACGGATTCTATACTGAGTAGGCTTAATTTTGAGGTTATCTTAGAGATGAGAATATCTTGATTGGACGTGACAGGTTCGCCGTTCACTAACCAGTCTATACTCAGTGGCGGGTCACCCGAGATTACCATACATTGTAATGACGTCGACTGGCCGGATTGGAAAGGATCATCGCCAAAAGAGCTGGGCATTAGCTTTGGTGGGACTAAAAACGTAGTAAGAATATCTTAATCATATGTGTCAATAAATGTTTGAAATAAATACAGCATACAGATTAATCAAATGTAGAATGGAAACTTTGTTTATCTTAAAATAAAATTTAAAACTAAACTATTATTATACTAAAACAATACGTCTTGAACAAGTTGACTGACATGAAAGTAAACGTAGGCTGAAATAATTGTCTGTCATTAAATTAGAATACATTAATCTAAAGGAAAAAAACTATAAAATCAATCAGGATTTAGAGATGTTCCACAACTATTTCTACATTATTTAATATTTTTTAGCCACTAACTTTGATTGACAATTATCTTTCCAAATGAATATAAAAAACTGTACTGAAATGAAACCTTATCGGAAATGTATAAAAATTACTGAAATTGGCCAAACACGAACAAAAATCATGGAGGATTAACAAGCCCACAATTTTTAAGGTTACTATTTGAAATTCTCTATGGCAGCTTTTTCATTAGACACCTAATCTCCTTGCTTTTAAAACCAACCTTAATCT
>JAGFPH010000154.1:168041-213003 GCA_018207615.1 Philaenus spumarius
ACCTAACTTTACACAATACATATCCTACATACATACATATATATATATATATATGTCAAACTAACAAAATTATTAGCCTATGGATAGAAAAATGGATTTTAAATGAACGAGAAAGTTGGTTCTGACTTGGCTGATATGACTAAAATACAACAATAAACTGTACGAATGTAATTTTAAAAAAAAGTGTATTTAGTAGCTCCAAAATTAAAAATATTATCACAGTGACAAATAATAGTAGTATGTAGATAAAAAAAGAAGGATTTTACGGGAGAATTCTCTAATGTCCAAAAACGGTAATAAAGAAAATACAGAATTTAGATATAAGCAATGCACAAACTTTCTCACATTGTTGCATATATACACAAATTATATTGGAAATATATACTAAGCATTATACTTTCTACAAACATGCCAAATACAACACAATGTCCAATACCATGGATAATGATAGGGACTGTATATTCAGAGACCCCTGCACGATTCTCTGCCAAACATGTGTAATTCCCAACGTGCCAAGCAGCAGCTGAACTGATTAAGAGCAACGATGTACGAGGTCCCACCGGTGTCGCAGTGACACCGCGTCCGTTGGAAAGTTTTTCACCATTTTGAAACCATGTTATACTTAGTGGAAGATCACCTCGCAATACAAAGCACGTTAACTGAATCGGCTCCCCAGCGAAAATTTGCGGTTCCGTTGAGAACGGCGAAATCACTGGTGCGGCTATTTGGATTCGTAACAGATGCTTATATATATTGAAACGGTTAAAGGGATATTACAATCAGGTAATGGAGGAAAAAGAAGAAAGGAGATGGTCACTGAAATTTTAAAAGAATAGATTTTAGCAGAGGTGTAAGTGCGTTTCAAGTAAGAAAAAAACTAAAGAACTTACATACATTGTTTACCCTTAAATTAGTATTTCACAACACTACTCCATTTAAAATTTATTTTGGAAATGTATTTTACTAAGGGTGTGCAATATCACTCGAGTAAATGCATCAAACTCAGTGAACGGAGTTAAAATTGAGGTCATATTCTGTTTCATTAGTAAAACTATTGAGCATGAATACATTACAAATTATAAACACTTACTTTCTTTCTAATAGTGATCTTATTATTTATTTTACACATCTGCATAGGTATAAAGTAGTAACTTTTGCAGAAAACTCCCAAGTATAATCTTTAGATAACAAAAATCTACTTAACGATTTCCGGTTTTCAAGAAAATCATGTTGTTTGACTTGTTTCTAAGTAAATATCTTTAATTTACTATTTCTGTAATTAACAAAAACAAAATATAACTTAGATGTTCAGGGCAACTACCCACAAACTAAAATAGTTTATCTTCAAGATTCGATGAAAGGCTCGTAAGACTGAGATAGATGTATGAACTGTGGCTTTGCACACCATTAAATTAAAATGGTAGAAGTTGTTTTATATGATTCACATTCACAAGGTACTTGCTAGACCTCAGTGTTAACCCTAGAAATGTCGTAATTAAATTTTTGCAATGCCAAGCCATTTCGGTGAGTATGCAAGCGTATTTTCAAAAATTTGCCAAATATAGTAATTATAAACCAATCCAAAAGTGTTCCATAGCTTTTTTGTAAAGAAAGGTTCAAAGAATTCATATATGCAAGTAAAAAAATTATTGATGTAAAATTCAAAGTTATTAGCTCAAGAAACAAAAAAATGTTCAGTAATGAAACGAAAAAGTTCAACTTTAGGCCTACATAAAAAGTAGAAAACATTTTTTGTAATTTTTTTCAAAATGTACAAAAGTTTCGTAATTTCTAAATAGAGCAGTCTAAACAAGTCTAACAAAACTAGGCCTAGTTTTAATAGTAATTTAGGTATGTATGCTTTGCTAAAAAAATTTAATATTATTATAAGAAAGTATAGAGAATAAATGATAGAATTTATCTGTATACTTGTAAATTCTCATTTTGTAAACTTAGTTCACATTGTATTACTTGTTCCACAAAACTAGAATAAACTGTCAAAAGTTCTCGCAGATCTAGCATATACAATATGACCATTAGAAGTCGCGTGAGAACAGTGGGAACAAGAATTGCACAGCATTCTCAAGGAGAGTTTTGAATTCGACAAAAGTCTGTATTTTCCACTGCTGTACGAATAACATCTTACTAGTAAATCTAGTTACTTTACACCAAACGAAAGATTGAAGTTTGGTCTACAAAACTGTATAAACATATCTATACAAATATATCGAATTGTAAGAGATATCTTGAATGCAAAATGTGCTGTTTCATTGGTTGAAAACTGTCCAATTGCAAGAGTTTTCAGAAATCTTTATATTTTTGAAACTATAAGAATGATGTCTGATTGCAAGGCAGTTTTAGAAAGTTCAAATCTTGACGAATCCAAAGGTAGCTTAATATTATTGTCAAAATATTTCTGTCGAGCGGTCTTGAGCTTTAGACAAGTGACAAAGTTGAGTAATTTCTTTGTGTTTTATTTGTGCGACATTAGCTTTTCAGGAAACTACAATTTTAAAACGATGATTAGATAATTATGTCAATATACATTTTAGAAGAAATTGGAAAATACAAAAATTAAAGTTTAAATCATTTCCTTTCTAACGGTTTTTGTTTTATTGCGATTCGATAATTTTTAGTGGGTGAAATATTCAAAACAAGTTGAGCTGTCACAAGACTACTAAATTTGAGAAGTTTAACACTGAGACTTGAGCAGTCAATTGAGCAGTCTGATAGTACAAGGGTTATGAAATACTACACACAATATTTATGTCTGCATTAGCTAGCTACTTCATAAATGCCATAACTGACAAAAGTAGTCAGGACGATTTAATAAATAATTGTAGTACTAAATGTTGACTAGATATTGTATCTTATATTATGTTTCAAAAGCAGTTGTTTTTAAAATGTATAAAACTACTGTTTTGAAGCCCGAAAATGGTGCTTTTAGTAACTTCCCAGTTTCAGCGATGGGAAATACTTTTAAAAACAAATGGTCATACTGAATTAAAAAATTTCAAATACTGTTTCTTATGTGCTTAACAAAAATTAACTAATTTCATAATAATACCATTTAAAAAAACCATGTTTAATTATAATGCATCACATTATTTCAATCAAACAATTCACAATGCTTTGCATACAAATTTTTCGATGAAACAATACAGAGATTTATTATTTCCATTTTGCCTTAATATAAGCTCACCAGCCGTACTCGCTTTCTAGGGAGAGTCTGGAATTTTACTCAACATAAGCAGTTAAAAAACGTCCAGACAATAGAAAATATTTGGCTACCTTATATTAGAAAATGACATTAAAATAGGAAATAATAGTAAAGTTTGTAACCATTACAGTAATCCCTTGACATTTGCGGGCTTGGTATTCGCGGTTTTGATTATTCAAGGTCGCTAAAAAAATAAAAAAAATACTGTATTAAATAGCAATAACGTACATGCAAAATTCGTAAATTATGACAATGTATGTACTGTAATTATTATTGTACGAATTTAATAAAATTTTATAAATACCACATCAGCGAAACACTCACAAATACAACAAAACATACAAGATAGGTTTTCCTTACAACACACCTCTGCGTGAATACAAGTGGACTTGTGCAAATGAAAGTCAGTGGCATACTTTACTGTACAGTGATTTAGTTGGAGACATCAATTTAGTGTACGTCAAATTTTAAAAAAAAGTGATTAACATGTTTCAATTAGCGAAAGAATTTAGCTACTAAAATGTCAGAAGTCAACCCTTCTCCCGAACCGAATGATCAATAAAATTCAGTCGAGAACTTGTTATGACATAGCACCGTATAACGAAGTGGGAAAAGAACTACAATTAAATAAAAACAATCAAAGATTACAAATTTTTTAACTTAATTAAAATTAAATTAATTTTTAAAAAACATATTGTTTAGTTTTATTTTTGTAATTGTAGTGGTTTAGATTTCACAGTGATAAATATTTCCAGAGTAGACTGTACAGTTCTTATATTTTAGTGAACTGTGTCGATGATTATTTAGTATTTAGTGTTATAAAATTTAAATTATCATTCTGGGGGTTAAACAGGATACTTTTTACTAAAATAAAGTACATAAAATTAGTAAACATGAAATTGATTATGTTATGTAAATTAATTATAGGTATTAGTACATGTTTTTAAATTTTCTATATGTCACAAACGTAACCTCACTTTTCCAATAAAGATTTGGTTTCCGCTATTCGCTGAAATTTTTCTGAACTTAAACCCACGAATAGCGAGGGATTGCGGTATATGATAAACTATTTCATGAAATAACAATTTTTAAAACGTTTAATGACAAACAAATGAGTTTATGTTGTTTCTATAGGTGTGAAGTGGAATCTTTTATGCATTAAAAAAAAAACTATTAAATTAACCCAATTAATTGTGTCTAAATGTTTCAAATGTTTATGTTGAGAGAATAATTGTTTCAGTGAATTCAATCTGGACTAATCAGAAATCTAAAATGAAAGTAGAGATTGTTAAGGCTATTCTTTCCAATAAAATAAATATATTATTAGGCCTACATATATGTGACAAATTTAGTAAACATTTATACAAATGAGAATGCTTTAAATCAGATTCCCTATGACAAAATATTGTTAAAAAATAATGTATACATACTGTAACATATTTCTTGATGAAAATGTTATCTTATGCTATACAGTAACAAGTAGTTTACTGGATGGTTTTGGGCGAGCCTAAAAAATTCCCTTGGGTCATCCTTTGAACTTCTCGTCACCCTAACTTGAAGTGTTTTAATTTCAATTTAATTGTCTTAATGTCTTAAATCAACATTATTATAAATCAAACAAAACCAGCTTACAGTATAAATGAATTATAACATTCTACCCTAAAAATTTCTAAACGCTTTAATACCATGCTAATCATGCTGTGTAGGCCGGTTAAAAACCCGTGTAAAAAATGGTTTGAAATACCATTAACATGAACAGCAGCCGTATGGTTCATCGACCCTGCTAAGTTGCTCGCCTTACACGTATAATTCCCACTATGCGTAGCTACCACTGATCCTATGGTGAGTATACTGGATCTATCTCCTAGCTTAGTCGTAGTAATGCCCATATGTGTGGACACTTCTTCTCCGTGAAAACTCCAGGTGATTGTAAGAGGTCTGTCTCCTTTTGAGACATGACAATTGAGTTGTATACTTTCACCTGTGTTTGTTTCTTCGTCCAGTGAAAACGGAATAATGTGAGGCAAAACTGATTGGAAAATTTGAACAAAAAAATTATAATTTACATGTATGCAAAATATAAAATAAGACATGTTCTCAACTTCAGATGACCACTGTATACAGAACCTTAAGTGATTTGCACCGCTAGCTTCATCTATTCCTTTATGATATTGGAAAACAAAATATTCAAATATTGAAAACTGTTCTAGGTCTCATTTTTTTGTAAAATGTCCAAAAAATACCCATGAAGAAAAGTCTTAAATTTATTACAAGTCCTACACAAACATTTGAGAGCCTGCATGCAATACACCATGCTGATGTTTTCCATTGCTGCTTAATTAATTGAAATCATTTAAAATGATAGTGATCAGCCCTATTAAAACAGTAAAATTTGGTGATATTCGTGAATATACCACGTAACTTTAAAAATAACTATTTTATTCTTCAGTATGTATGTTTTTCCAAACTGTTGTGTTTACGGAAAAAGTATTTAAGAATTTAAAAAATCTTAAAAATACAAGTTTTAATAATGTATAATAATAGAAGTAGTCCTTAAAAATGAAGTTGGAAAACAACAGATATTGAAAAGTCCAATATAAAATACAATAATTTATTCCACATTTTAAATAGTTTCATCCTCGATTGGAAAAAGAACAATCAGTTATAGGTATCGAAAGGTTAGGTTGTTGAATGGTGAACGTAAAATCAGGTGATTAAAAGATAATCAGAAGTAAATCAATTCCATATTATCACTATATGCTTGCAAAAATAATAAGAAAGCTAATGTTCTATTAGGATTTACCATTAACATTAATAGTCGCTGTATAATTTGTTGACCCAGCTGCGTTAGTCGCTGTACATGTATAATTCCCACTGTGCGCAGCCATTGCAGATGATATCGTCAACAAACTTGTTCTATCTCCAATTTTGTTTGTCGCTATACCCATATGGGAAGATAATTCTTCTCCGTGGAAGCTCCAAGTGATTTTCAAAGGTTTATCACCTTTGGATACGTGGCAGTTTAACTGAACGCTCTCGCCATTGTTGATTTCTTCTTCGAGTGTGAAGGGAATAATGTGGGGTAAAACTAAACAGATTTTACTTATTGAATGTGATAGGTCGGTAAAAATAATTTGATTATAGTACATACTTGTCAGAAAGTAAAACCTTGCTTGAAAATTCTAATCACTAATTGCACTAACTATAGTTACATTTTGGTAATTAATACTTTTGAAAAATCTGATTGCCAGAACAAGTTTCTTTTCTTTTTTTTTATATTATATTTATTATTCGGAAATCAAATGAAGCCCAAAAGTATTCTGTGTTCATTTTCATACTTCCAAAACTAATTTTACACACATTTTAGTAGGTTGGTTTCAACCACCAAATTAATTTACAAAACAACATTGAGTTGTCAATTTTAGCATGGACGGAATTTTTAAGGCAGGATTTATAAAACTTAAGTCAACACCTAGAAGTGTGCACAAATCAAAGAGTTATTCAATACAATCAGAAAGGAAAGAAACCACAGAAGGAGCAATAGTTTCAAGAACTAAATAATACATTTATTTAGCAAGTGCTAAATCAGATGCAATTTGAACAGCATGTTTTACATCAAAAGATATGTTAACGAAGACTTATAAACAGGAAAACCTTGCAATATTTTGCTATCACAAGACCTCAAAATAAATATACTCTAAATATAGGTAATAAATTATTACCTTATAAAAAACGACTAATTTTGTCAAAGCCAAAATTAGATTCTAACAACTAGATTCCAACAAAGAATGATTGACCAATTAATTAATGTATTATGAATAAAATATGAACAAACTAATAAAACCTTTATAAACATTATCGGATGTAGATGCTCCACTATCAGGTTAGGTTAGGTGGTAAGGTAAAGAAAGATATATTTAAAGATAAAAGTGCTAAGATTGTAGATTAATGTTAGTACCCATAAGCGCGAGTAAGTATAAACCTGCGAGAGTCCTACCAATACCAAAATAAATAATAACCATTAACATGAACACCAGCAGTGTACGTAGAGCTTCCGGCCATATTGATTGCAGTACAAGTATAATTCCCATTATGGCTAGCCATTGCTGATGGTATCGTTAACAGACTTGTCCTGTCTCCGATTTTAGTAGTGATTATCCCCAAATGTGAAGACAATTCTTCACCATGAAAGCTCCAGGAAATTTTAAGCGGCCGGTCACCTTTGGATACATGACAGGTTAGTTGTACACTTTCACCGGAATTGATTTCTTCTTCGGGCGAAAATGGCATTATGTGTGGCAAAACTAAAAGAAAAAAATACTTTGGAGTAAAATAAACATTCTGAATGCATGAATGAAGCGATATCATGTGGTGAATGAAGTATGAGATGTAACAAATAAGATGAAGATTAGTTGACGTACAGTGCTTACTAAAAGTAAACTTATTGTAGATTGGCCTACAATTTTGAAAGGACTTCTTTCAAAGAACTTTTTAATGATAAATCAAATAAAAACCATGAATTTAAATTTTCAAGTTATCTAATTTAAAGATGTAATGACCAGCTAGTAAAACATTTTAATTTATTTGGAGTACTAATTAGATGGGTTCAGCAAGATGACCATAGAATTTAGATTATATTCTTTTATCCTATTTTTATATTTACTAATTTTATTTTCAACCGTCGATGAATATTTTGGTATGACACAATTTTTTTCACTTATGTTACTTTCAAAAATGAATAGTAAAAGCATTAAGTAGGATTAATGCGGATTAATCCATGAGCCTGAACTTACGATTTGATAACGATACAAACAAGTGATGATAAAAAAACAAAAAAACTATAGTAGGCCTAGTTTCTAGATTACATTTTTCTTTGTAGTATTGGATTAAAAAAGGAAACGATATAATTACTATAGTATAAAAATCTAAACCTCAATGTAAAGTTCAATGTAATTATGCAAGTGTCACATTGATCGGCTGACATCCTACTATAGTTCAGAGGTAAGATACTAATGACATACACCATACTTGGTGAACTTAAGAATTTGGAGCCGTCATTCTTATATATTATGTTGTACTCATACCCTGCACACAATATGGTTCCGGGGAGTTTGTGATTAATGGTGTCTTTTAAATATATAAATAGCAGAAATATATTTTACTTTTCATGTTTTCGGGAATCGAACCCATGCCTCCTATGTAGAAAGTTTTAGCGCTATTAACTGCTCCATTCTATTCCCTGTTAATATATGTTTGGTTGCCATATAGTCACTGTAGCTGCTTGAAACTGTACCAATCTAAGATAGGAAGAATAATGTGTTTTAGTTTTGCTGTTACATAGACCTACCTGGGAACCTTAGAGGATCATATACAAATATTCATAAATATAGAATTTCAAGGTTGTAGTTGTTGTTCTACTGTTTTTTGTGGTTAGACTGACTAAAATCCTTCCCTAGCGGACACCAATCACCCTAGTGCGACCTACCTACTAAATTTCAAGAGACTACATATTGTGGTTCCGGATATCTTGTTATGAGTGAGTCAGTGAATTGGATCTTGCAAATATGATAGATACATAAATAGGAGAAATAATGAGTTTTATGTTTGCAGTTTTTTCGTGATTTCCGCGGATCTATAGATACTGTTAAAACTCTTACATACCTGATGACCTAACACATAACAGGTACATATATAAAGAATTTTGAGTTTGTAGTGTTTTGGTTTGAGAGAAATAATGGTTCTTACTTTCCGCTGTTATTTTTAAAAAATGGAATACTTCTAGTTAAATATGGAATTGGAAAAACATCCTTTCATAACGAGCACCTACAATCCTAAGGGAACCACCTATCCAATTTAAATTCTGAACAGTTATAGTTCCAGAGACTTTGTGAGTAGACAAGTTATTTATAAAGACTAAGTTTTGCTAAGGAGTTTATTTAGAACCAAAATAAATAACCAATTCCCCAGGTTACCTTTTTCTGAAGCCACCATCTACCAATATACTTTTAATAGAATTTGTAAAAAGATCGAATACCATTAAAAACAGTGTAGTCATAATAATAGCAATGCCTGCTGCATTAATAACAGTAAAACGCAAGGTTGCCCGCATTTCCAGCCATCACTGATGACATTATCAGCAGACTTGTACGATCCCCTATTTTTATACCCAAGTGCGACAACTTGAGAGCGTAATAACTCCAAGAAATTGACAATGGAGTGTCACCTTCAGCGCTATCAACTGATTTGCTCCTCCTTCGAATAAAAAAGGTGTAACGTATGATTAAACTGATAATAGTACAGCATCAATAGTATAAATAAGTTGAAATACAAAATAATGTACACTACAAAATTTCAATAGCACCTTTATTGTTGTTGTGATATTGATATATGACACATGACATTTTTTTAAAGAATCAATACATCATTGGTTAAGTAAGTGCTTAATAGAAAAATGAGGAAATTATCAAAACAAAACCAAAACGCAAGGTAACCTACTTCAAAGTACTTCTAGAAGGGAAATGTTTTTCTAAATGATACTGATTGAATCAAATTAAAAGTGCAGAAATATCTACTGTGCAATAAAAGGGTAGGACCCTTATCTTAACCAAAACAGTGCAATCTACCAACATCTGAGAACAAAAACACCCTACTTTTACCAAACAGATCGTTGTTACCAAAATACAAAAAATAAATTACCCTACTATCAACATAGTATCCAACGCTACTAATATTTGAAAATCAACCAACACATTTCAAAGCTAAAAACTTATGACAGTAAAACCACCCTACCGTTAACCAACAGAGGTACTGTGACCTCGTGGTGTCCAGCTAAATTGCGAGCGATACATGAATAATTTCCTACGTGTTTTTCATCGACAGATGCTATACTTAGGATAACATTACGATCACCCAGTTCAACAACTGTAATACGATGTTGTGGGGCTATCATTTGTCCATTAAATAACCACTGCAACGTGATTGGAGCATCTCCTTCAATGACAGCGCAAGGTACTGTTACCAATTGTCCTGCGTTTAAAGGCCGTTCTCCGAATGAAAATGCTAATATTTTTGGCGGGACTGTGAATTATAAAGATTTGTTAGACTTAAACAGATAGTAAGAACTTCAAAAATATCCTTTACTACCAGCTAATTTACATTGTTATTTGGGATACTTGGTGAATTGTATAATTTTATTTACTTTTTTTAATATTTTTTGTAAACATAAATTGTTAAATTATAAAATAAAAAATTTGAAGAATTCAAGTTTTTTTCAGGTAAAAACAGTGAAAATTAATGTATAGTAACCTTGTTTAGTATTATCTTGTGATTTGGAAATCACAACTTCAGAACTCTTCAAATTCACACATTGAGTTAAAGTATTCAGCAAATGATTTCAACTATAGAAATTATAATATAGCAGACTATAGAAACAGGTATTTTTAAGAAGTTCAATCAGTGCTGTGGTGTTGCTCATTAATTCCTACTGCTTAAATCGCTGGAACTTTATCTCTCTCTGTTTTTTAATAATCTCAATTTTCAAATTAATTCCCAAAATACTAATTTATATATGAAACAAGCATCCTATAAGACTCACACTTTTAAAATATTCTGTTTGTGAACGATCGAACATATTCTGACTAAATGGAATCATATTAAATATAAAAAAGGACACCAGGTTTAGGGAATATCAAACAAAAATTATAAAATAATAGAAGCCATAAGAACAATCTACCAATCTAGTTAAACATGGATAACTATTCACAAATACAACGGACCATTAATATCAAGAGTCGCAGTATACGAAGTCGTCTCAGCATGATTGTTCGCGACACAAGTATAGTTCCCAGCATGGCTGGCTGTCATGACTTCGATAGACAACATCGTCACTCTGTCTCCCATCTTTGTTATAGTAACCTGAGGACGTTGGGAGTCAGACTTGGACAAAACTTTATGGTATCCAGGATATTGCCAGGTTAGGTTCAGCGGAAGATCTCCAGTAGTTACGGCGCATTGAACGACAGCGAAACCTCCAGCATTCATCGGAATATTACCGAAAGAAAATGGCGTAATGGCAGGAGGCACTTCAAAATATTAGAAAGTGATTTCTTCAAAAAAAAGCACTTATTGAGGTAAAACAACATAGTTACAAATGGAATTTAAAACCACCTTGATTCTAAATCACAAACCTAAAAGCTTTAAAGATTCATACCGGTAGATGTTTGTTATCTTGGAAAATAATTTTACTAATTTCAAAAGAAATTAAATTGTACTGGCCTAAGCTCACTATTGTCATTGAATCTAAACTTTCTTATAGTGTACCTCATTGCCCAGGCAGGAAACACCAACAAACAAAAATAATCTGTTTATACAGAATGTTTCAAAACATGTTGCCAATTTTTACAACTGATTTACAATTTACTATACCCTACTCCACCTTCCCCCTCCCTACAAGGCAACTCCCTTCATCAAAACTAACAGATTACACCTCACCTTTCTGTTCACAGGTTTCTGCACTATGTCCATGACAAAGCCACATCTGAGCCTATGTAAATGTAAACTTTGTATTTTTGAAAGTTTAGCAGTTTTTGAACTTTTGATATTTTTGGTAATACGATGGATGATTTTGTAATTAGCAACTTACCAAAATTTGTTTTGTTACGATTAACATTATTGACTTGTTAAGTTTTCTATAATATACACAAAATGGTGGATAGCCAGGGAAACTAAGCATTTTGGGACCAATATTTACAGGATTTTACTTATATATATTGAATTTTCTGAATATAATTTGGAAACCATCTACATATGCTTGAATAAAATATTGTGTGCAAATCCAGTGGAAAGCTTGTTGTAAAATATTTAAGATCTTATAATAAAATATATAAAACATTTTGTTTAATAATTTTAACGGTAAAAATAACTTATTTATGCTTGTCATATTCTGAATATTTCAAAATAATTATTTTAACGACACTAATAAATTAAATTGATATTGTAGTCCTAAGTATCATATTTTACTAAGTTCCTAAGTAACTCTTTACATCCATCCATGAGATTGCAAATAAGGGTAAATGAGGATAAAGAGGGGAAAACAAAAGAATGACAAAAAATCAATGAAGAGTCAAAACAACCACAATGATTACATATTGAAAAACTGATATAACGGACCGTTTATTTCTAAAGAAGTCGTGTACTCGACAGCCGCTGCTGGGTTTTTCACAATGCATGTATAATTTCCCGCATGATCGGCTGATAAAACATCGATCGTCAACATTGACACTCTGTCTGCCACTTTAGTCGTTGTAATGCGAGGACGTTGCGATTCAGCGACAGAACGTACTTGATGATCGCCAGGAAACGCCCATGTAATATTTATAGGCAGATCTCCTGATCCGACGATGCATTGTAAATTGGCGAAACCACCAGCGTTCATTGGTGAAGATCCGAATGAAAATGGTGTAATAGTTGGTGGTACTAGCAAGCATAAATACCCAAGACAGTCAATGAAAATTTATCAATAAAAGCTTTTTTAAACTACCTAATAAATAATTTAACAAAACAAAATAACAGCTTTACCATTTCAATATTAGACTGTTGATTAAATCAACCTAAATTGTGACAGTAAATTTGGAATATTTGGATGGTAAAGAAAAGGTTTATTTGCCCGATTCAATAATTCAACATGTAGTTAACCAAAGATACAAATTAATAAAGTTTGTTATAAGAGTAATAGTTGAAATGAGTAATAAATAATAATTTCATATTGTTAAGTCTGCAAAATTTTTTAATTAAATTTATTTAAGCTTTCCAATTGTAAATAAGAAGTATTTTTAAAATGAAATCATTATTAAAGGTATAAAGTAATTGATATTCTAATAAGTAAATCAATTATAAAAAAAGTTAGAAAAATTAGGCAGTTGTTTTAATTAAAATTATAATATTCACAAAAAATAATTTTTATCATTTATTAATTTTATATAGGCTTAAATTAAAAAATAATATAAATATATTTTTATATTATGATTTGTATGACGGTTGCATATGTAACAAACAAAATAAATATTAATTTATTAACTCTATGAGTCCCACTTTTGCTTAAGTATGTGCAGGGAATATAGTCTTTACTATGGTATAAAAGGCTTATGTTATTCAGTTATGGTTGTGAATCTTCGTAGATTTCCATGATCATTTTAGCTTTCTTTTTAAACTTGACAAAACTGTTCTTGTTTTTTTTATAGCTATCTATGAATTATCTTAAAATGGTACTGCAAAAGCAAATCAGCGTAAAAGAAATAAATGAATATTTTAGAAATGATAATAATAGTGATTTCACTTATTATAAGCAGTGAAATAGAATATTTGCGATAGTGAAAATGAAAGTGTAATAAAAATTGTGATTGTGACTGACGGCCAAAGAATGTGCTCCTGTTAAAAACACTAGGGACTCGAAGAGTTAATAACTACGACTCATCTACAACATTTAAATAATAACAACAATTAATGTTTAGATTACATTTGACAATCAAAGTTGCTCAGAAATTGAGAAGAGGGGTATAAGATGAAGTAGTTGGCACAACATTATTATATGTTTTGTCACTGGTAAAGTACAATTTTCTAATAAAAAGTTAGTGTTGGAGAGGAAATATTTGTTTGAAGTAATTAAAAAATGGTCGATAATAATAATTCAAACAAATGCATGTTTTAATATTTTTTTTATTAATGTAAAGCATTATTTTAAGATAAACGGTGTAAATAAATTTAGTAAAAAAAGTGTTGTTCTTAATTAGTAAATTTCAAATACAATAATTAGTAAGAGGCCCTTCATTAGAAAAATGTGATTTGAATTTTACTTATGTGCGCTTAGTGTTTTGTCAATTTCCTATTTTAAGATGTATTGAAATGAAAAGTAATGTAGAATTTGTTTCAAATCTGGTTTAAATTAAAGTAAAAAAATTGAAAAATATTGTTTAGGTAGAGGTGTGCAAGAACTCAAAACGCTTTTGAGTTGTAATAAGAAAGAATTTACTATTAACTCACTGCCAAGAATAAAACTAATTGCTTGTAATTTTTTGTTTGTTTTATTTTACAGCAATGTCTTCATGAATGATTGTCCATGCTTGAATGTTGCCTTGGGGTTCTGTCAAAAGTTTATAAGCAAGAGAATTAAAATTAAAACCCGATAAGATCAGTTTTATAGCTAATGTACTAATATTATTAACTAAAATCATATTGGTACAACAGAACCAAGCCTTTGTAGGAGAAACCGGGCAATATGTGAAAAAGTTTGTGCAATATTTATTTCTATTAATAACACAAGTAACATATTACTGGCTATTACCTTTATTATTCAGAAGCAACAAAATTTAAGACTATTCAGTTTTCAGTATGCTAAGAGTACAGGTGCTAAGAGGGAATATGCATCAATTTAGAATCTACCCCCCAATTAAAAAATCTTTAAATGGTTTATGTCTTGTTATACCTAAAAAGGAAAGTGTATGCAAAATGAAAAATTTTGGTAAAAACAAAAATTAAATCAGAAAATTTGTTTTCTTAGAACATCAAAATTTTTACTTTTCTATCTAATATTTTTTTGGCAAAATTATTTTTTATTGAAATTGGTCTGTAACAGATTAGTTTTCAATCAAGAGAGCCATGTTTTTGCTCTGATTTTCAGATCCGTGAATGAAAACAATTGTAACTCTCCGTTACAGTGTAAGCCATCAAATACTTTGTATTTTTTCACTAAGAATAAAACTACTATAGTTTTGTTAAGAGTTTATTCATAATAAAGTGTACATTTTTGTTTTTATCATTTCAACATAAAAAAGCTGTGATTACTTACTAAATACATTTAATTATGGATAATGAGAAGTACATTTTAATTGATAACAAAGACAAAGAAAACGACATTTATTTATTATTACTTACGGATGAAAATAGTAAAACGTCTAAAAGATTTTTTTTTTTAAGTAATTCTGTAAAAACCTCACCACATCATTGAACGCTGTAATGTAATTAAAATTACAGAAATAAGATTTTAACTGCTGGACAACAACAGACAAAAAGGAAGAAAACATGAAACATTATTTTAAGTACGAAGATTGTTTGTTTAAAATGTTTTAAAAATGAACAAGAAATATTCCTGAAATGATTAAACTTGAGTTTTTACCAAATGTGAAGGGTTTCAGATCAGTTTATCACCATTAACTACTTTGCTATTAAAATGTATCTCAAGGAGGAAAGACATCATTACCTTTCAAACAATATCACATTTACCTCAACACAAGAACTATTTTATACCAAAGAAAAGAGTTTCAATTCAAACACTAATATATCATACATTTTTGCTATCACGAAGTAGTCAATTACTGTGAACAACCCAGTAAGAAAGCCCTCAACGGCTGAACAGCCAAAATGGCGGTACAGTAAAAAAAACAATTTTATTCAATATTCTGACGGTAAGTCATTTTAATATAACTAATTCTACCTTCAATAGTCAAATTTATTACTCAAATAAAAATCAAGTTCAGTTTAAATAACCAAAATTTTTATTGGAGCGGCCAAAATATTTAGGCCTTAATAGAAAACTTCAATGAAGTAGCCATATGAGAAACAATCTAACCTAACTTGAAAACATTTTACACCTTCCAAGAAAATAGCAGAAAACTTGACGGCTTCCAAACTTATGAGCAAGGGAGGCCATTTACAACTAGTGCATATAAAAATGTGCAGAAAAATAAAGATACGAAACAATCGAAAGAAAAGCTCGTGATTAGAGAAGCTGTGATGAGATGATTGGATGACAGAATGCTAATATGACTTACAAGTTACAACATTTAATTTCTTTAAAGATTGTTTAAGAAAACTGTTATTTTTCACAATTAAAGAAAACTATGTGTTAATTCAAAAAGTATGTTCTTACTGTTTACTTTAAGATCTATAGGCCTATATAATTTATTTTATTTTGTATTTTTTGTCATTTGAGTTCAGAACTCTTTATTTCAGTAAAATATGTATCACAAGATAGTAATCTAGATATAGAGGTACATAGTTTTTACTTATTTATTTCTTTTAGGCTATATTATTGTTTTGTAAATTTACTTTTATGTTTGGATGTAATTATTGAAAGGAAAATCAATTATTATTATTATTTAGTTTTTCCTCCAAGTTAACTCAGTAAATAATTATTTTGAAAAGAATTTACCAAACGTCCTGTTCCGAAATTTTAGTTGTACATGATCTCAATAATTATTAGTTACAAAATATATTTATAAAAGAGTGCCGAGTAATTTAAGTTGTTTTAAGATACACGGATGAATTATATTCAAACGAATCCATAAACGTTTTATTTATCTAGTTTCTATTTTTCTCTTTGAATAGTAAAATTTCTATTCTATAAAATATTTATTTATAGAATTTGCACAATTCACTATTCCCTTTCTTTATAGGAAAGTATGTAATTACAATTTTTATAGGTAAACTTTAAGATGTAGGCTATTTTTTATAATTTACCGGTATATTATTTTTTTTTTTATGATTAAAACTTGTTAATTTTGCAACCATGGAGTCTAAATCTCTAGAGATAGACTAGTAAACTAGAAAATAATGCTACTCATAATCAACATCTTTACAATTACTTGCTGCTATTAAATGGTTTTTGGTCACAATCTTAAATTTGAAGTTATTTCTAAGACTTCATTGAAAGAAATTTGGTATTTAAATGTTTTTAAGAGATGTGACCATATTTTCATATAAAAATTTCAAATTTACAAAACAAACTATTATTTTAATATCATATAGCCTTCTTAGTTTTTATTTATTCACCTATCTCATATTCATAGAGTATAAATTACATTATTTTCAATAACATATTAATGTTTATTGCGATGATATGCCTAAACTAAATGAAATGTGCATAGTGCAATAAAAACAGAAACCAATACATCAACACGCGATTTAAAAAACTAAGACTAACACCACCGTCAGAAAATAATCAACGCCGATCGAACCCTTGACATCGAGTATCGCTGAATAGTTAGCAGAACCAGCGGGATTGGTCGCAGAACAAGTGTACTCGCCACGGTGACCCGGACCTACGGAATCAATGACAAGAATGTTGGCACGATCACCAAACATGTTGGTTCTAACACCGACTGCATGCGACGAGGCTTCGTCACCATGGAAATGCCATTCGATACGGAGCGGACGATCACCTTTCACTACGTAACAGTTTAACTGTAATGAATCGCCAGCGTTAATCGGTCCGTCAAATTGGAAATGAGCGATAACAGGTTTCACTGTTCAAAACGAAATAATTTGTTTTATTGTATTATTTGAATAAAGAATTCTATAATATATAAAATCATCAGTTTCATTTTGTAGAATAGAATTTAAAACCTTCACAAGATATATAGACTCCTCAATTTATAAAAAAATTTAATACACTAAGCATTTATATTGTGGCCAGGCCAACAACTTCCGTTAAAGAAAAATTCTTCAGTCACATAAAATTCTAACAGAGCTATTTTACTTTAACTCAAATTAATGTATTACAACTTTATCATTTGACAGAAAGCAGATACAATTTGTATTTACATGAAACATTTGTAGTCAGATATTGTATGTTTGAATTTAAAACTTATTAAATGATTTTGAAAAGCTAAAATATAAGCGTTTGAGACATCATAAACGAAATCATTTGTAATGCAGAACATTTAGTATAGTTTTTATAACATTTGAAATAATTTCTGTTCATAAAATATTTTGTTTCTTTTACTAAAAGCAAGTGATTATCCACACGCCTTGTGCTATTTTTGAAAAAAATTTTTACATAAATTTCAGTCATTTTGTAATGCTTATAGATAATTCAGAAAGTGGTCATATGGATCAAAATAAAGAAAAAACTTCCTATACACATATGTTTTACCAGCTATCCGGCATTTATAACTCTTGAAACGCTGTCTGGTAGTTTAACGGGCTCAACATCCATAGGATAGGCAACAATTAATGTGCTTGTCTATTGAATTAAGTTAGCTGCTAAGCTTTGTAAGATATTTTTGACAACTATACCGCTGGAGAAGAAATTAAAAAAATTAACTAGTTTTTTATAAAAATTTACCGGTTTTGAGTTATATTTATTTAAAATGTTTAAATTGCCGCCATTTATTTTTGACAAACTATGTCTTTTCACTGATTAGTAACAATTTCAACTCAATAGGTGAAGCCATTCTACAGATATCAATTATTTAGCACAAAAATAAAATGGCGGACAGCTAGTAAAAGAAGTGTTTCGGGACATTTGTAGGAAGTATTTTATTTATTTTGATCCATATGTCCACTTCCTGAATTATCTCCACACATATAGTATAATAAAATCCATCCCTGAAGACATAAATGTCCTTAAAATATACTATATTTGAACTTGGAGTGCATCTTGTAACACAACTAATAAAAGTTGCTCGATTTGCAGAACACATTCCTTAATTACTTTGACTTTATTTAATTATAATTTAAAGATTCTACAGTAGAAATATACTTTTAAGAAAATCTCAACCGTATCCGAGATTTCTTAACAGCTACATATTAAACGTTTCCCTTTACCCAGCGTCAAAATAAGAATGTTACATAGCGACACCAAACGAATAAACAAAATTGTTTAGTTCATTAAAGAACTAAACCAAATAATAAGTATGACTCAATAATGTGATTAAGAACACTAACACTCGTATAAATGTTACTCATAAAAACAAAACAAGATTAAATTATAGTGATCAACTTGACATTACAACAGAATGTCAAATAAATACAGAAAATTCGGATGATACGACAATTTGACTCTAAAAGTCTTGTGATATAGAACAACTACCCAATGTATTAGATAAACACAAGTCCAGCAAAAGCATCTAAGAAACACAAAGATAACTCACCTTGTTAGAAAATCAGTTTTATTTCGGTTCACAAATTCCATCCGAAAATTGTGTATGCTCTTCGTACACATTTTGTACTGAATTTTGTCTTCACACTTTGAATGCTAAATTATCTTAAATATAGTCATATAGTTTGAGAACATACTGATAAAAAAGGTTTTCAGAGAGTTTAAAATGAACTTAGTTTTTTTTTTAATATACAAGACTGTTCTTTCCATTTTTTAAAACAATTTGAGCAATACATTTAAACTTAATAATTTTTATACTGATCAAGTCTTGTAGTCAGATCATAATAATTGGAGTGAACAAAACATCAAATACAGAAAAATGGATGTCTTTAACCATTCCCCCGCATTCCATACTAACTCCATTTTTTCCATCGCTCCTAATCCCACTCTAGCAGCATTGCCATAATAATGGTGGTAAATCATACAATTTAAATAATATGGAAATGTTTTGGAGTATGTTGTGAATTTCTATTAATCATATTTTTTGCTGATTTAATGTTTTAAGAGTAGTTTTATCTTTGCTATAAAGTCAACATCAAGCAGTGGTGGCTCCTTGTGTGGTTGTTTGGTTGCACAACCCCCAAGAAATAAAACAAAAAAATAATCACATTAATGTTTCTTTAAAAATATCAGTGCATTATCAATATCAACCTCATTTCAATCCAAAATTATACGGCCAAGAATGTCCCCAAACGGTTGAAAAGCCGAAGGACATCAGCCCAACCTTCGCGCGCACTGTCGTGGAACGCACTACTTCTGCAACCAGAGCCGAATACAGTTATTAGCATTGAAACTGGTGGGAAGTTTGTAACTTATGCGTTGATATGACAACTCACATAAGGCCATCAGGTGCAGTAAAGTTCTACAACCAGCCACCGGGGCGCTAGGTTTTTGCCAGCCGAATGCCTTTTTGTTATGTCATGTTTCATGTTTTGTTTAGTGAATAATACAAGACATTTTGAGGTTATGTGTTGTTCTCGTATTTTTGCTAGCTGTGTTTGGTGTTTATTTGTTTTAGATTGTGTTAATATATTTTAGTGTGTGTGTCTGGATTACACTAGTAATGCGGCGAATGAGGAGTGAGTAAAGTAGTATAGTACGGTACATAGTTAAATCCATTACAATAGTCCTTTTTACATTATTCTTCATAACTTGTATCAATTTGAGTGGGCCTAGACAGAAAGTGTAGTGTTGATTAGACGCCAAACAAAAGCTGTTAATAATATTCTTTTCATAATTAATATTCGTGCCATTCGTGATTTAATTATAGTTTTAATGATAGGCCACAACCTATTTCTAAAATGTTTGAACCCATTATCCCAAATCTATTTTCAAACACCCATACAATTCAAATAATAGTTTTTGAACAAAAAAGGATAGGCCAACATCCTAAATAGGATATGGGGCGAGTTCATAAATTCGATTATGTTAATGTTATGTTTATTTCTTTATTATAAAATTAAAATTCTGTTAAGTTTAAGTTTGCCCATCCGAAGAACAGACGGATGGACTTTCTTTTTAAATTAGGTTAGTGATATTTAAACGTATAATGTGCCTGATTTCTATGTTTATTCGTGCATGATTTAAATTGTTATTTTCAGTTTATTTACTATTTTATTGTAGGCTAGTAGTAGGCCTACCCTTAACTGAAAGCTACAAATTTTTCACTTGTTCGTAATGGTAACGAAACCATTTTAATGGATTTAAGTTAACATTTGTTGTAATTAAGGCAAAAACTTATAATTCCACGTGTAATTCATCATCTAAAATAATGTGTTAAGTTGCGTTCATATTCCATACCCCCCCCCCTGCGAAAATTCTCTCCACATAATTGCAACCACCAAGTTAATAACTCACCAGCCGCCACTGACATCAAGAACGCCAGTGCAACAATTTTTCAATGTTCTTTTTATGACAATGAAATAAATAAAATAATTGGTGAAAATTCCAACTAAGATTTTTATTCTAGTTATAGTTCTAGTATTTGTGATTTAGACGTTCAAGTTCGTAATTTACAGAGGAAAGTATAGAAATAGTTCAGGTGACCAATTAAATGGTTCAACAAATTAGACTGAGGTTACATTTTTATATTCAGTAGTATATTAAGTAAAGTGGTACAAATTTCATAAAGTAAGTTTTTAAAGTTTGAATCCAACCTTTACTGAATGAAATTACCTGATACAGGTAATTGTAGAAATTAAGAGGTCTGGAATTCGGGGGAAAGGGTTAATTCTTTTCTCCGATAAGGAAACATTTTGTGTGAATATATCGGTAGTTCTCTGACTATATGTTTATATAAATTAAAAACATTACATATTTTATTGGTGTTACTTGTTTCAAAGCTTCAGGGTATTTTTGTGAACTAACATAACCAGAAAAATCAACAACGTAAGATAAGATCATGCTTTAAAACTGTAATACTTGTGTGTTTATTAACTAAATATTGAAGTAACTATCCAATAGGATAATTTATAAATTGAATTTATTGTACTCTGTAAAAAAATTATATTTATTACTTAATTTGGATGAATAAATAAATGTACACCATTCTCATAAATCCATTATGAAAACCAAAACACAGACTTATTAAAACTTTGAAACAAGTTTCACAAAACATAAATAGATTACCCCATCTGGCTTTAGATAAATATAATGTAGTAAAAATAATGTTTTGAAGTAAACCAAATGTTAAGTTGTGGATATTCAGTTAGTTATATAAAAATAAAATTTATTTATAAATAGGCCTAACCTTTTTGAACATAAAATCATATTTAATGATTTAAAAAATTAAGCACTGTTTAAAACAAATTGCAAAATTAACCAAACAAAATTGTAACCCTTTTGTAAAGGTAGCCTAGATAAAGTATTTATGTATAATATAAAATCACATTTTTTGTTAATCTTCTAGAACAAAAATACACTAGGAGTAGGTGAGAAAACTTAAGCTAAAAAATTCTTGTTCAAGTGACAAAAACTTTGGTAGACCAATTCAAATGCCCTGACTGCCAGATGGGGCAAAATTAACATTAAGTGGGATGATTTTAATGAAACTTACCCATAACTTGTACTTCTAATGTCCCTCGTACGCTGTATCCTTGGGAGTTACGTGCGACACAAGTGTAAGTGGCTTGGTCCGACATTCTTTCTACGTTCTCAATGATCAACGTACCATTTGGAAACACTTTTTGTTTGCGATTGATTGGTAATAAACGACCATCTGTAAATATAATATTTCTTTCAATTATATGATATAAAATAGAAAGTTGTAAACATTTATTTTCTTTCAAAACGTAAACCACATTCAAACTTGTCCAAGATTTTTTTAAACTACCAAACTTGGCATGATTAATATCAAATAAAATTTATGAAAATTATTTAAAAAAAACTAAAAATGCTTATGATTGATTGAATTTACATTATTTCCTTTAAAATTAAATATATTTACATAAACTTTTAACAAGACCAAAATATTTTTTTTTTGAGAATCTAGAGATTAAGAGTTGAATCGAATAAAAAAAAACTGACATAAAAAAACGTGGGACATCTACAGCCAACTGAGGCGCTCTAAAACTTAAAACACTAAATTAATGTATAAAATTATATGAAGTTTACAATATACCTCATTTTTGTCTTGCAATTTATGTTGTTTAGGTACACGTTTCGGAAGCATGCATTACATCTTCAGGATATGATGTTTTTTCACTCATATGTGAGCACATAAAAAATAAACTAATAGCGCAATTCAAAACACTAACCATTGTGCCGCACAAATAATTATATTAAACAAAGACACAAATATTTTTTTATAAAACAGTTGGCATTGGGGCACGATGTGTCAGTGCGATGGTCACTCGTCAACTGCAGTTGAGGACACTTTGTGGCAAAATGTTAAAAACGGTTTTATAAAAAATGTTGTGTTTTTACATAATGATTAGTGTTGTGAATTTTGTTATATATGTGTTATTAATTTATTTTTGACGTGCTCATGTATGTGAATAAACAACATAGCCTGAAGATGAAAGCACGCTTCCGAAACATGTAGTTAAGAATTACAACATAAGTTGCAAGATGAAAAAACAGGTATGTATATAGCTTCATATAAATATAAATTTATTTAATAATTAAGTTTTTAAGTCAACAATATTGCTTCCTTAACTTAACAATTAAATATTAATTTGATATATATTACAAATTTCATTTTACCTTACAATATTTCAGTAAAACTTTAACACTATACACCTTACATGAACACACTAAATCCAACATTAATAATATTTAACACAAAACTTGGAACACTCAAGCAAATATAGCAAATTGTACTGTCAAATATACTGTCAAATGGAGAAGTAGAAACTCATCTTTTAATGATGCCCTAATCATGGTCAACAAAATAGTTTTAATACTGTACAACAGGAACAATATGCAGAAATGTTTGACCACCTTTGTAGTGATGCTAACCAGCAGTATCAACCGAAAGGCCGTCCCTAAAGTGATGCTAGCCAGCTCCAAGATTGAGATAATTCTGCCTGCTACACTAAGAAATATGTATACAGATTGACTGTAACAATAAAATTTCTAGTATGAACCAAAGAATGATCAGATACAAGTGGATTCTAATTTGGCCAGGTTGGCCAGGACAACCTTTAGTGTTCCATGCCATGAGCTACTCTGATCACTCCAAATATTGGTCAGTTTCATCTCTTTTGTACGGTTAACTGCAGTTTTTGTAAAGTAACAGATTGATTCCTCATATGAAACGACATTGAAATCAATCTTAGTTCTATTGAAATACAGTAAGACCTCGATAATCTGGCATGCTCGGGGATCCGGTGATGCCGGATTATCGAGGTCTTCCTTTAAAATGGTTTAAACAGAGAATAAACTATAAATAAACGCACATGTACTATATATACATATATATTTTTATTATTATTGGGTTGTAAAAGAGTTGTTACAACACACAAACAAAAACAATGAAAGAAACAAAAACATAAATTACACGTTGAAACTATGTAACAATAACTGCGTAGGAGATTGCCGCTAACTGATGGACCTCAGGTAGGGAACGGCTCCATTCCCCTCTGTTGTTGGCTTCCGTTGGTCAGTACATGATTCTTTATTTTTACTCCAGCCTGTCACAAATTCTTCGAACCCCTTTCACTTCCAAACCGTGAAAAGCGGTTTTAAATCGAACAACTACTTACAAGAAATTCAATGTATCTTTTTCCAAAGACTTCAATTTGTTCAAATAATCTTCATTAAGTGGAATACGTTCAACAAAAGGAAAATGATCAAAACTAAACAAAAAAGTTGAGTTTGCCAACATTGCAACATTTTTTGAATGTTTTTATTTCTAGAGATACAAACGGGAAGATCATGGTCACTATTGAACCACTAAATCAAAGATGAATGCTTTGATGACCATGTGTTCTATACGCAAACAAATTATTATGTGAACCTGATCTCTTTAACAAACAAAAACATAATAAATAGTGTATTGAGGGCCATAAGATCTACTTGTACTAACCTCTCTCCCAGACAATACTTTCTATAGGGTATCCAGCCACAGGACAAGTTACAAACAAACTCTCTCCCGCTACGATAGCCTTCTTCTCCATCGGTCTTACGAAGGGTAATCCATAAACATTAAGTTTAGCTGTATGTTCCGCTGAACCTACTTTGGATGATGCTATGCACTTATAGAGTCCTCCGTCGTTTGTATGTACTGCTGAGATGTTGAGGTGTGACACTACATCTCCTGTAGCAGACACGTACTGGCCTACTTGCAATCTGTAAAGATATCAATATAATGATTACCGTAAATATTTTATTTTTTAACATATATAAAATATGTTTGCTTCAGTGACAAGCTGAAGAGAAACTTGTATGAACATTTTGTGTAGAAAAATAAGTTTAGTAATTGATTTGGTATTATAATTATAGGGTTATGCAATGTATGGTCTTAAATTACGGTTTGAATCAAGGTAACGTGTTTTATTGTTTCCAGCTGTACCTACTGCCTTCATTAGTATCAAAGGCACAAAGAAAATTATTATGATTAAAAATAAATAAGAAAAAAAAACATTATGGTTCTTGAGAAACTGTGCTGTCTTGAATCACGTCGTGGTCTCCAATTGTCAGGCGTTATGGTTTTTGAAAGGGCTTGAAAATATGCGTATTCATTAGGAACGACATGGTAGGAAGGAGTTAAGAAGAAAAGTTTGTCCTGGAGGGATCAGCCTTCAGACAACGAACGAGGTAGAGTGCAGTCGGGATCAGCCAGCAGACCGCTTAAAGGTAGGAAAGGTTATCCTGGAGGAATCAGCCTTCAGACAACGATCGAGGTAGAGTGCAGTCGGGATTAGCCAGCAGACCGCCTGGAGGTATGAAAGTTCATCCTGGAGGAATCAGCCTTCAGACAACACACTAGGTAGCCCGTGCTATCGGAAACAACTAGCACACCAAGGAAGAAGGTAGTTAAAGGAGCAAGAAAACAAGGAGTTTATCTGAAATAGGCAGCTTTGATAGGAGCGTTGTTTGTGATTCTGTAGAACAGGATGAATTCTGAGTGAACAAAGCCAGTATTTATAGCACACCTGGAGCAGCGTGCGAAAGTCCACCCCCTTTGCACGGATAACAAAATACTTAACTTTTAAATATTAGAGCTATACAATTTTGACATAAACAAGTTAAATGGCTGTGATGATGACTTAGGGGTAGCGTGTCGCTACAAAACGCAAAAACATCCATCATATTGTGCTGTAATTTAAATTTCTTCGAGATACTACTTTAAGAAGTCTTTTCTGTGTCTTTAATAGGGTAGAAAGAACAACTTACCACCGGGGTAACATTTCCAAGCTAACATTTTCCTTTCGGGGGGCTTATTTTCTTTCAGTATGTTTTTTAACATATTAAAAAAATACGTTTATTAACCTTCATGGAAAAAGCGAGATTGGGATATTTTACTGCATACATTTCTTTGTTTCTTCACTGTATTTTATAAGAACTATGCCTAACACCCAACTGCCCATATTTTCAACACTAAACCTTTTGGCCGAATAATAAGTTACTTTATCTTTCACCCTCTCCCATTTTATATAATTGTTTAATTTATTTTGTTTGAAAAAAAATAATTTAGAGCTTTTCAATAAGGCTTTAGAGCTTTGAAATATAAATGATATTCACTCAGGAAACTTAGCCAACAGAGTAAGGCCACGGCCACACTATGCGATTTTGTCGCATGCGACTAAACGCACGCGTACAGACGATTTTGTTTTGCTGCGCTTTGTCGCAAGGGGGTGGCCACACTTTGCGTCTAGTTGCAGTCATCAAGATGACTTGCTTCCGGCTATTGCTGTTAAGTCGTACAAGGGCAGTTCCATACTTCAATGGCATTTCTTAGGAATGACGACGAAAAATGTTTTTCTTATTTTAGAATGAGTGCTTTGTCATTTGATGAACTATTGACGTGTGTCCAAGATGCCATAAGAAAACAGAATACAATGTTTAAAACATCGATCGCATCAGAAGAACGGTTGGCAGTGACCTTAAGGTAAGCAATATATTTACTGTACTCTTTCAGAGTATTATCCCATATAGCGGGCCGAGTACTGATTTCACTACTAAAAATATCAACTTCCAACATGTTAAGAAATTAATATACTGCCAATCTCAACTCACAACACTGAAATGGCAGGACTGCACACAGTGGGGGAAGCTATACGCTGCGACTTGTCGCAAAGTCGCATACTCGTGGACATCCATAGGCTAACACGGGATGCGTTTTTTTCACAGCGACCAAGAAACGCAGCCAGTTACTTTCGGAAATTTGTCGCAGTTCGCTGTTGCATGATGTGGCAACCTTCATTTGATTCAATGTGTTCAACTAATTTCACTGTCCCACGCGTTTAATCGCATGCGACAAAATCGCATAGTGTGGCAGTGGACTTAAGGTATCATTTTAAAACAAAACACATCAAGCTGACTCACACAGTTCAAAATTTAGCATAACAATAGCGTTAGCAGTAAAAATGACTAATTCATCAATTGGCGTGGAACATGCTTAGTGTTTTAGTTTCTGCTGCCCATGTATTTGAATGGCACAAAAGTTTCTGCTAGGGACATGACAAACGTCCTGGACAACCTTGCATTTTAAGAAACTAAGAAAATGTAGAAAAATCAGTCAGATTGTTCAAAAAGGCTCTCAATTCAGCGTTAGTTGATACTGTGAAGACAAAGGACACCGGGAGGAAAATTTTGAGCAAAGAACATAACATGACAAAAGTTTGTGCAATGATGGTACCAAGGGTTCTCACACCTGATCAAAAAGAATGTTGCAGGGAAAGTTGTGTTGAAATTCTGGAGCAACTTGACGTAGATCCAAACTTGTTTAAAAAAGTAATAACTTATGACGAAACTTGGATGTTCCAATTTATGTATCCAAGACCAAAAGACAGTTCAAGTACTAGAAACAGAAACAACACCAAGAATAAGTAAGCTTGTCAAAGCAAGTCAAAATTTAAAGCCATGCTTATTGCGTTTTTCGATATCAAAAATGTAATTTTGGAAGAATTACTTCCAGAAGACATAAAAGTTAACCAGTATTATTATAAAATAGTTTTGATAAAGCTGAGAGAATGATAAACCACCAGAACTGTAGATAAATGCTTTCACTCTACACCAGGACAATTCTCCCATTCAAACAGCACTGTGAAGTGATCATCCTCTATAATTTAGCACCTTGCGACTTTTATCTTTACCTAAAAGATAAATCTATTCTTAAAGGGATACGTTTTGAGTCAATTTATGCTGTAATGAAGAGAACAGCAGATCTGTTGAAACAACTAACAGAAATTTATTTTCTCCAAAAATCTTCTTTGGACAGTCTAAAGCAAGACTGCAGCTATGTTTCACTCATAGTGCAAAAGAAGTATTTGAAAGAAGTCAAGCATTAAAATTGTAAAAATTTATAAATGAAGTTGAGTTATTTCAACTTTAATAAATCTGTCTAGTTATTTAATAAACTATAAATGCACAGTTTTTACTTCTTATAACTAAACAGTTTAAAATTTTATATGAGGATTAAACATGTACCTGTCAGTATTGGAGAGTTTCTTGGAATCTAGTTCCCAAGATATCTCAGGAGTAGGGTTACCTGAAGCCACACACTTTAGGAATACTGATGGCCCTGGTTGTAATGTCTCCTCGTTAAAGTGTTCCTTGATCTGAGGAGGTTCAACTATAAACAAGACAAACATTATCCTACTGAAAAAGCACTTTCTACACAAAATATATCACAAATAGTTTATACAGAGTTTTTCAAAAGGAGTGTGCCTCAATACAAATTTTTAGTTGTTTTTTTTTTTATAAAAAAATGGAGTTTAAAAAATGTATTAGGTTTTTATGAACATACATTTTCTTATGATTAAATTTCCTACAAATTTTGTTCTACAAGTTTCTTTGTTTACTAGCAATTCAACAAAGTTATTGTAGTCCAAATGTTTGTGAGTTTGCCCCTCGACCATTCGGCCTCGGATTGCAGACTGCTTCGCGAATTTGTATTGGATCAGAAGCTGCCCCACCTTTTTTTTTTAATGATTGGAAATTAAAAACAGGAAATCTGGACGAAATAGTTTTCAATTAGGTTTATAAACTATTGTAATCATATAACAAACTTTGGAATAATATTAAAATTATAATTTATCACTCACATCTTCCTCCTAGTTTCAGCTCAGCACTTGCCTGAGCACTCTCCTGCTCGTTACGTATAAAGCACTGATACATCCCCTTATCCTCCTTGCGCACAGAGTCTATCCTGAGTGATGGCTCATCGTGTCCCTGCAGTGGTTTGCCATCTTTGAGCCATGAAATAGTTTTAACTGGATTACCTTCGTAGTTACACGTAAGCACTGCAGGCCTGCCAAAGTCTACAGTCTGTGTGGTAGGCTCTACTCCGGCAGCTAGAGGGGCTGGGAAAAGAAACAATAAAATATTAAACTTACTTTCTCACAAATTCATAAACAAATTTGAGGGCATGTTTCTCATCAGAAAGTCTACGTTGTGGCTAGAACGGCATGTTTTGAGGGTTAACAAAATTAAATAATTCGATCACGCATCCGAGCCGCTGTCGCGAGTTGAACGAAATTCCAAAATTAAGTTTATATGATTTGGGGTATCAAACAACTATTTGAGAAATTGGTCTACTAACAAAGGTGCTGAATAGCCTGCAAGTACGAAATATAAGTAGACGTATAAAAGTAGAAATTGTTTGCACCTCAGCCTCCAGCTCATGCACTGCTCCATTTGTAAGTTTGCACCTCAAACTTGCGGTCTCGGATTATGGACTGCTCTTTGCGAGTTTGGACCTCGACTTTGCCACTTCAGATCAGAAGATGCCCCCAAATAATTTTGAAGTATTTTACGTTTTGATAAATTTTGGGGAACCAGATTTATACGTTTAATGCTCCCCAAATTTATAATCAAGCTGGTTCTAAAATCAAAAAGGATACACTGCATCCATTTTAAAATTATTTCTCCATGTAAAAATTTTGTTGTTGCATGAGTTTTTTAATTTTTGTTTTTGTAATATAGGCCTAATATTAATTTGTATTTCTCTATTTTTAACGAGTTAAGGCAGACCAGACTCCTCAGTTTGATTAATTAAGGGATGTAAGACCCAAATAGGCAATGCCTAAGGGACCATATTTATTTATCATAAGTATGAATAAGTTATTTTGTTAATTTTTCATCATTTGATGTAAACCTATTTTTAGTTTAGTTGTTAGTTTAATTTAAAATTTTATTCTTGTTTCTTTGTAACGTAATGAAATTATAGGTTACAGCCATCATCAGGCTACTTACCAGTAACAGTAAGAACAGTCTCGACACTCTCTCCTCCAACTGAATTATTCACGACGCACAGATATTTCCCTGAGTCTTCTACTTTAGCTTCTCTGATAATCAGAGTACCTGACACTTGTTTCACCCTGTCGTCCATCTGTACTGCTTGCTTCCGTGACGAGCCTTCGATGAACTTGAACCATCTGAAACAAAATCAAACTGTTAGTTGTGAATACTTTAAACTTATTCTAGAATGATTGACACCATGGATTACTTAAAAAAAAAATTAAGGTAGGCCACTATAATTTTGTTAAAATTTTGGAAAATCTTCATGAGTGAATTTTTAATTATAAGCTAAGGGTTTATTATTACTATTATATAATTCTATACTATAATTTCCTCCCTTGTAAATTCGATCAGAAGAATAAGAAAATCTCTAAATACAATGAAATGAAAATTTTTAGTTTTTTTTGCTTGTATCTTTACTTTTTAGATCAATGAAGATGGGAAGCAGCATAGGCCTATAGACAAGTAAACTGAACACCAGGTACAGAGCTCAAACCTATACAACTAAGTTAGAGGTTCTAACTGGACAGGTGCCTTTAACCACCACTACACTTCTCTGCTCCCAACAATTAAAACAAACACTTATTGTTATTGCAGACCTAACAACTAAATAATACTTGAATTTTAATTAAATATATGTCACAAATTATATTCAAAGTTTATTTACAAATTGAGAAAATATTTAACTTTTTTAAAGAAACTGAGTCACATTTTTTATTTATTTTTGTGGAGTGGTAATCGAAACAAAGTAATATGGCATTTATAATTTTTACTAACAAAATTTTTTTTGAAAGGTCATAAAAATAAGCTTATGATTGGGTATGGTTTCTTTTTCAAAGCGACTGTTAAGTAGGATTAATGCCAAAATTTGATTTATGTTAAACCTTTTATATACTAAAGGGGATTCAAAGAATTATTTCATCTATGTAAATAATATACTAGTTATTTGGAGGTAAGAATTAAACCATTTTTTTAATGTTCTCTGAATTAGTAATATGACTTCCTCTAGAAGAATTTTGTTTCTAAAATTTAACAACCAGGTGTTTGATTATAATATGTTTTGCGGAATATTGGTTAAAGATAGTATAATTTTGTAATTATATATGAAAATATATAGCTACAACATGGTGTCAATCCTTGTTTTATAAACATTTATTTAATATACATAACAATTAGTTTACAAAATTTTATTCCTGCTATAATAAGTTTATTATTGTTCCTAATATTTATTATAACAGATAGTAATAAATATGCAAGTTTTTTAAACTTTGCTTAAATGTTCCATACATACATTTCATTTGATCTAAGATATCTACAAAATAAAAAAAGGGCTGTATAGTTAAAAATATAGTATAATAAAATATAAACTCCATATAGCAAAACCTTTGTAACTGTATTTCTGATTCTTAATGGACCAAACTTTAAAATTTGTATGTATGCGTATATTACATTTAAAGCGTACTGTTTATCTGTCCAAGTTAATTTTTTGACCGTCTATTCTTTATGTAGTGAGATTTGTAACTGACTTAGTCCAAATGGAATCTTGCAGACAGGCTTTTAAGTATGTATGTACATATTTAAGGACATTATGTACACATTAAATACATGCCTACTGACAAAAGATAAGTGCGTGGTTACAACACCAGATAAAACAAATGATCACCAACACAGACTTGAAAAATGCTTAAAGTTGCCAAATCTTTTTGAAAAAAATACTAGTAATTAAAACACAATCTTTAGCGTAAAAGTCTTTTAAAACAATCTGAGAAAATTGTTACTTTTGGGGAGATTTTAATAAACTCACAACAGCTCATTTTCTAATATATATTGTAGTCTTATTTTTTAAAAAAATTACATTTCTATAATACTTGCCAGATTAAAATGATTACAAAATTAAAGGTTGAAATAAAACAACCAAATTGCAATTAGCTTTTTTCTTGAAAATTCTAAAAGTGCTAATAGAAATACTTACTTCACAAAATCACTCAAACACACTAACATTATTTAAAAACACAACAATTCCCTTCTTTTACCTGGATAGAGGGACAGGGTATCCTTGGGCAGAACATAGTCCCACTAAACTAGTCCCTAACTGGACTTCTTTAAACTCGATAATTTTGCTCAAAACTTTAGGGCGAGCAGCGCCTGTAGGTTCTGTCAAACAGATGAGTTCACTCACCAACTATCAAACACAGTACCTTTTGTTGTGATAGGATACCCTGTTTTTTTTTTTAAGTATTAAATTGTTTTAAATGTAGCTGTTAATAAAATTAATGCATGTTTCTTCATCCTTATGTTATGGGAAATTATCTGATATTTATTTATGTACAATCATTGACCTCAGCAGTGAGGTTGAAGTATGTTTACACAACGTATAACTCAATTGTTCAAGGATACTTAACTTTCTTCTTAAGCTTGTTTGAACAATTTTAAATTGGTATACCGGTATTTAAAGTCTAGATGGACATTATTACAATATAAATTTTATATGAGATTTTTCCAGAAAGTATAGAACGTTTAAAATACAACTTTATTTCAACCCACTCCTCAACCTTAGTCTAACAAATCAGAAAAATACTTGGTTCTTCAGCATACTAACAAACATTCCATTTTATTCTATTTTAACACTTCCTAACAATTAATGTCTTTTCATAAAAATAAATAGTAATAAGTATCCAAAACCCCAAAGGAGTAGTATTTTAGCTTTCAATCCTACACTGGCAGCAGTAAGGTAACCCGAAAAACGGATAAGCCAGAAGAAGATTTTTCAATCGATAATAATTAATTATAACTTTGAACTTTTTATTTTGGTGGAATTCAAATTTGTTTTTGCAACCTTTAACTACAATTAAAATATTTCAGCTCTCAACCAACGTTTGATTTAGAGTTAGGCAAAAATATATTTATCATTTTTTATTATTCTAAATTACCTACCAGACTTATTTTGATAAAATGTCTTCCTTCCTTAAGAATTTAAAATGGTACAGTAGATACATTCAAATTCCACATCAGTTGGTTAAACATTCAGCTTTTGTTAAATTTAAGTTAAATCCAATTCTACCACAGAAAATAAAAGTCCCTTGCATTTTGTATATTAGAAAAACTAGTCTCAATCTTTTTTGTGCTCAAAGATGTGGAAAAACACATATCACACCTACAATCTATGTTAAGATATATAATGTCCCATTTGATACTACAATATGGAATTATAAGTTGGACAAAGCTGGTAAAACATGCATTGGCGAAATAAGAAAGAGAACAATTTTATTTTTGTTATAATGAAACAAAATAGTCGAGGTCGTCTTTACTATTGCACATGCTTTTAAGCAGACATTTGCTCCGACGCAACATTTGTTTTTGTTGAACATTTTACAAACTTTTATTTAAGAAGTTTTAATAAGGGTTGATTGAACTTCATTAAGATTTTTGTTCGTTAAGTGCTCCTAAGTTAAGAAATTATTTTTCAAGCAATCATTTATTTATGTTAGTCTAGATAAAAAAAAAAATTTTCGGTGAAAAAGTTGAACCATGTTAAAATGGTGAATACTTGAACAGAACCATGACATTGGCTATTTCTTTTTGAGAAATTAATATGTGTTAATTTTGGTATGTGAATTCTGTTGATATTATTTTTGTAACAATAACAGGCTAACATAATATATTGTTTGTGTGTAATTGTTTTGCGGTAAATACAAAATGAACCGCAGATGCTAGGCCTACTTTTTATATTCTACCACACACACTGGAAGACATGGTTTTCTTCTATTTCTAACAATGTAAATACTCGCCTACAACTACTTCCAAAATACCTGAAGAAAGGAACAGGATAACCTTGAGACAGGCATAACACTGCACATCCTGAATTTGCTTGGACAGTTTTTTCATGAAGTCTTCCGTCTGATAGTTTTGGAGCAGTGCTACTAGTAGGTTCTACGTGACATAATTAAACTTTATGTTTCTGCACTATACAGATATAAAATCTTACTTGTATAAAAATAATTTAATATGCTCAAATATAACCATACCATTGATATATAATTTTAACCAACTCTCTCAGATAAGCAATCAAAGATTATCCTTATGTATTTTAAGCACACAAAAATATAAAGCCTACAGTTTTAGTTTATATAAATATATAGCTCTATGTAATGACTTACTGACATAATATACCCAGCCTAAACCAAAACTCCCTCCAGCGTCAGACTTAATGTATATTTTAGTTTCATGATTTTTCGTATCTAAGTCACTTCATAAAATGAAATAACTGGCCAGGCAAATCTCCGGAATGGCTAAACCGATTTTGACGAAACTTACATTCATATTTTCAGAGAATATTTTAGGATACTTTTTATTCCGAAAATATTTAAAATTCCTGCTATAAAATATAAAAATTATAGATTTTGTTGACAAATGTTGAGGATGCTGCGTGTCTGTTTCAATTGGTGTCACATTTTGCACAGTTCACAACTACCCCCTCCACCCAACTTATATCCAATTGCTTTCTGTCCTAATCAATCATCATTTCCATAAAATTAACACAATATACAATAATATGTTTGTATTTGCATCACCATATGTCACCACAGGGGCAGAGCCCCTATTTTCGAATGTAACCAGAATAAGTACAAAGAATACAGATTTTTTGTTATGACCTGTTTATAGAAAAAAAAACTGATTTTATAAGAATTATATCTAAAACAAGTTTACCTAAACCTAATAATCTTTTTTTTTTATTGATTAGCACGAATATAAAAGCAAATTAACTACTGAAATTACCAGAATAAAAGTTGACTAAAAAATCCTAAATTAAAAACTAATCACAAGGGGAAATAACTTGCCTGAAAAAAAGGTACTGGGTATCCTTGGCTTAAACATAACAGAGCTCCGGCATTTTTGTAATGCAACCTTTTTTCATTTAGACGGTCTTCAGATAATTTAGGAGCGACACTACTTGTGGGTTCTGTTAGTGAATTACAAAACACATTTAAGAGTTTTAAACTATTAACAGTTGTATAATGTAGGTTACCCAGTCTAGGAAATTCACAGATATTGTGAACATTGTTCAAAATCCTAACAGAGTGAACAAAAATGGCTGTAATCACACATTTACATAGTTGTGTGTTTTGTGAAAAGAAAATCTTAAATAATGTAATAATTATTTAAAATGAATACCAAGCCTGTAGTTTTAGATGTGACTTTTATTTGTTAGAATGTTGCTGAACAAAAACTGTTTGGAACAAGCAAGAGTGGGAAAAAACACGGTAATTCCCAAAAACCAAGACTGTCAAACCAAATTTTGAATGTCATTAGAAGTAAGTAGTAGACAACAAATTCTAAATCAGAATTGAGAATTAAATTTGCATATAGTTAGATCCTAAAATTAAGATTTGCAAGTATAAATCTCTAGCTGGAGAGGGGAGACTTGATCCAGCTCACCAAGGAGATATGAACCTACCACAATTGTATTGGGATGCCAGAAGACTAATGAATATTTATTTAGTAAACCGAGTTGAGAGAGTCTATAAACATTTACTAAAAATAATATTTTGCTCTTCTGAATAGATTTGGCAACGCTGAAGCAACTAATGTAAGCAATAGCAAAGTTAACGGTGCCATCTGTAGTGAGCTGAATAACTAAAGCGACTCTGCTCTATTTAATTATTTCAAATAACATGTTAAACAATAAAAGCATATTTAAAACCAACTACCTGAAGAACGGAGTGGGGAATCCTTGCCCTGGACATAGCAACACTGCTGATAGTCCTTGCTTTACATCATTACCCTCAAACCTATCCTTAGACACCCGAGGTATTATGTTAGAAACTGGTTCTGAAAATACAAACCTGTCCACTGAAGTTGCTAATAAAACTCAACCTTCACAACATGTAAACACTAAGACAATGTTTCAAATAGTTTACATCATTCATTCTTTTTGGCGATGCTTCCAGAAATGTTTTATCAACTAAATGACTCCTTTACTTACCTTGCTTGACAACAGTTTGCGTTGAATGTCTTTATTTTTGCTAGACTACTGGTTTCAGAGTTTTATATGGCTAGGTCAATTCAGGAAACACAATACAAACTAACAACTTTAAATATGACTAAAAGTTTTGTTGCAACATTATGAGTTTCTTGAAAAAATATTTGTTGGAGTCAGGACTTCTTAGTTCGCCAACAAACATCTGATGTTGTAAAATTTATATATATATTTTTTATATAGGCCTATTTAAAAGGTGTTTTTAAAAATGTAGGCCTATTTAATAGGCGTGTTTTTTAATGTAGGCCTATTTAAAATGTGTTTTTAAAATGTGGGCCTATTTAAAAGGTTTTTTATTAAATAAGGCCAATTTAAATGGTGTTTTTTTTTTAATGTAGGCCTATTTAAAAGGTGTTTTTTTTAATGTAGCTCTATTTAAATGGTTTTTTTTTTAATTGACTTAAGGATATCAAGTTCAAGTAATAAATAATTCAATCACGCAGCTGAACTGCTGACGCGAGTTGAGCAAATTTCCAAAATTAAGTTTACAAGATTTAGGGTTTCAAACAACTATTGGTCTACTAACAAAGGCGCTGAATTTCTGCCTGCGTTTACGAAATATATTAGTAGATATTGTGTGCACCTTAGCCTCCGGCTCACGCGCTGTTCCATTTTCAAGTTTTCACCTCAAACTTGGAACTTCGGATAAGAAGCTGCACCCAAGTAGATTTGAATGGGATACTTTTATGGTATTTTATGTTTTGATCAATTTTGGAGGAACCAAAAGGGGGAAAAAAAGACGAAAATGTGCAGAATAATCTTATATATTATTTTTTTTTTTATAAAACCCCAAAAAATTTCATTCTAGTATGAAAAATCTCAAAAAATCTTTACTTCCAGTCAAGAAACGTATGTTCACAAAAAACGTGTTGGATTTTTTGGCTAACGAACTCGTACAAGCCACTTAGAAAACCGTTGTTTGGACCAAATCGGACGTAAAATGCGGCTGTTAGAGTGCTAACACATAAATAAATATATACAATTTTTAATGTCACTCCAAAACGTGTTCTGGGGCTTATTGACCACTCCCGATCTTAGGTCTCACCACAAGAGTCATTGCAATAGCTCATCTTTCCTATGGAAATTCGATCATAAATAAATGTTTTGAGAATGGAGTCATAAACCTCCAAAACTTGTACCCCTCCAAAAAAGACGTTCAGGGCGAATTGTAGATGGACATGGTAGAAAATGTAGTTATTTTTTTTACATCAATTTTGCACAAATTATTTTTTATATTTGAAACGAGCACAAAGTTAATTACGATAGTTTTAGGTTAGGACAATCTAGGTGTAATCTGGAAAGTTTAAGCAAGATTTGAAAAATCTGTCATTTTATACCTAGTTTTACCTATTTATACAGTATCATATATATGTCCCCAGACATTATTATGATTTTGTTAAAATCTTATAATTTATTAGGACTCATATGACACAACAAATTTACAAACTATGAAACCCCTAATTTTCAGTATTTATAAATTTAACATTATTGAAACTTTCACTTGATCTAATTTGCGCTACTCTACTTCAAATGCAAAAATTGTGATAACTGAAAAACTGAAAAACATTGTCTTTGCAACTTTGCAGTACATTTCAGCTGAGGAAATTCAACTTAAATAAATATTTATATATTTTAGATTAACATAAACATGCAGAATACCTGAATATTGGGATGGGATAAGCTGTAATGTCACATAAAATAGCTGCTGTTGTTTTGATTGCTACGTCATGCAGTATACTACCGTCGATTTTACGTCCGGTGAAACGTGGAGATATATTGTTGGTCGGTTCTAAATGCAACAATAATAATTAATCATTCTCATTTAAGTTGCTATTCCTTTTCTGAATATTGCTACAGTAAATCTATGAAAATAATTGTTTACCTGAACATTGGGATTGGGTATGAAGACACATCGCACATAATTACAGCTGTTCCACCACAGGCAAATTTGAGGACTATGCTACCTTCTATTTGTATTCCAGCGTATATAGGCTTAATGTTATTTGTTGGTTCTAGATTAAATACAATAATACTATTTGTAAAAATAATAATATCAAAAACCAAGAATGAATGTTGGAATACGTGTTCGCTTTAAATACAAAATTTTAAAAAGCTGTTCGACACAATTTACTTTGACAAAGTAAATTCAATTCTGTTGTCAAAATGTAATTTTGAAAAGTAATAAAAATGACTGAATTCTCACAAACTGAAAAGTTTATTTAGCCAGTATTATTAATTTGTATAATTTTAATCACAGTTGATTTATCTGAAGGGATTTCGACCAAAAACTTTTTCTATTGTAAGAATTTAAGATCAATTTGTTCTATTAACTAAAGAGGTTTGCATGTTCAAGACCTGACAGTAAAGAAAGTTTTGTAACTAATATACGTTACATTGGTTGTTTGTGAGAGAGGGAGAGAGAGAACATCTACAGTAGTGCAACATAGTATATCTGTTTCAAAAACATTGACTATATATATATATATATATATAGCATTGAAACTTTGACTATTCAACTACAAGTAGTTGTACATTTTGTGAGTACAAACACGTACTCTCCTATGATATAGCAGTACTTCCCTATCTTCAACTTATAACATATTTGTGAGATCCGACTCACTGCATCACAAAATCTCCGGAGTCACAATGTGTACAGGAAATAAATGTTAACGTAATAGACCCTATTGAATGTGTTCACATATACAGTAGAATCCTGCTATTTCGAAAATCCGCTTATTCCGAACAGAGTTCAGAAAAAATACCGATTTTTTAAAACATAAAAACAGGAGAAATTAAAAAAAACGTTTGTGAAAAAACGTAAATTTATTGTTATACAAATAAGTTAAATAGAGACATACATAGAGCCTAAGCTTGATGAAAACGCCTAAAACCAAATTGGAATGAAAGCTGGTTTTGTTTCCTTCACGTTTTGCGGGAAGGAAGCTAACGCAACAAGCGTTCGGTGAAACAGATCCATCAGAAAGAAGGAAGGATTAGATACAACAGCTAGGCACTAGAAGTGTTGTTGCCACCTGCCAGTTGCGTTCATCCATTTTTCTCCTCCGTTTTCATTATCTCGAGCGAATTTTATTTTTTTCTCATTTTTTTTTAAGACGATGTGGTACTAATGGACTGCGGGATGACAAAACGAACAGTTCGAACAACCTATCCCTTCCCTTCCATTTTTAGAAGAAAACAGAATCGTAACCGACGGAAGGAAAAAACAGATGGTGTAAACCTACACTAAGGCGAGGTCAAGAGCATTTGCTAAATGTGATATGAGTTCATTTTGAGCGTTCACCTCCTCCTCGCTTTCCTTCGATCTGATCAACGCTGAATAGAACTGACTCTAGCAGATGTGAGACACTTAATTTATGCCTTAACAAGTCAATACGTTAATATTATTCATGAAATCCGCCTATTCCAAATTCTTGCTAAACCGAACAGTGTTTGGTCCCAATTAGTTCGGAATAGCGGGACTCTACTGTGTATATATAAAATTGAAACTTTAACTATTCGACTACAAGTAATTGTACATTTCATTTAATAACATTATAAATGAAAATGTTGACACTTTTGTTACAGTAATCATGTTAAAGATATACAAAAAATTTTCTTATGTCGAGCTCTTATTTAATTTTTCATTACAACTACTTTCCGAGTAGTCAATTTTTAAAAGAAGTTGATTTTACACAGCATTAATATTAAAATTTTTAGAGTTGTACACAATTAAGAAGCTAGCCGTGACCATCTAAAACAAATTTTGCATTAATAATCAAAGATTATTTGAGAGGAAGGTCATAAACAGCTACTCAGATAGCACAACTAAAATTGGGAATGCGATTAATACAATTTATATTATCCACCAAAAGTACTTGAAAAATTCTACAAATATTTAATGAGTTTTGCTATTCCAGCATTTAAAATCTTGCATTCACTTTTATTGTTTGTAGGTGCCCACTTCAGTGTAACTGGAGCTTAAGGTGTGTGCGATTGATAATTTGAGGAGATAACTTTAACAAACAAATGTCTACATAGGCACATTCAGAATTCATTAGACCAATTGCATCAAACCCCCAGAAGTGAGCCAATTAATAAATATTTTAAAAAATACATTCACATCAAATAAGTACCTATTTTCCTTAATGTCTTACCGAAACAATGGTACTGGATACCCTACAACTTGACACAGCAAATAAACTGCTGACCCTTCAAGACGAGCTATTATTTCCCCTCCTTCGTACTTTTTGCCAGGAGCTTTAGGTGGAATATTATTGGTGGGTTCTGAAAATGTTTTTGAAAATGTACAAGCTTATTTCCATTATGATTATTAACACTGCAGTTGTTGCCATGGTAACATCGTAACATTGGAATCATGAAATGTGCGCTGATCAGGATGTGCTAGAATAAAGGTTTGCCATTGAATGTTGAATGTATATTTTAGCAAAAATAGATCCTGTTAATTAGGGCTACATGAATTAAAACTATTTAAGTGGTAAAAGAGAAAAATTAATTTTAAAAGGTTTAATTTTGTTACGTCCAAATTTTGAGGTTATACTAGTAACAAAAATAATAAATAATGTCCGTTACATATCAATGTAGCATAATTCTTTCTTTTTCCATTTTAAAAACAACTTATATGGTTAACGGTTTTAAATTATAAATACAACTTGATTAGTTAAGTTTATAAAAGACAGGTGGAGACTTGGCACTCCGGAATTCACACAAATTCACGATTCTATTACGAAATTCACAATTCTACGCACCTTCAAATGTTACATAACCAAAACAATTTTCTTATCAGTTTAGAGTAAGCAGCTAAAAGCACATTTCTGTAAAAGTTGATTTACATTTTTTTTTTAGGCTATGATTTTTTAGTATGATGTTAATTTAAATAGTCTAAAAATATAAACTAATTTAAAAAAGGCTTTGAAAGAAGAGTCTCAGAGGCAATCTTTGGTTCACCTTTGCTCTTAAGGAAGACTGATGGAACTTTGAGAATCAGAAGTAACCAAGAAATCAATACGTTAATTGAAAATGGGAATACCGTAATAATCACAAAATCTCAAAGGTTATTATATCTGCTAAGACTGGCTCCTTCAAGAGAACCATGTTGGAGAAGGCCTGAGTACTCAGAAAGTAAGCAACTGAAGAAAGACTACTGCCAAAAGATGATTGTGGAGACGAAAGCTGTTGAAGAAGTCGAAAAACCATAAAGGGTTGTAGTTAACTTAATATTTCCCGAAACCTAAAGATTATGCTTATCTACCTAATGAATTTTTAATCAATAACAAATTTAAAATTATAGCTTGTCATTCATATAAAAACATTAAAAAATCTTTTCTTAGATTTAATTATTGATATATTTTGTTTTAAATTCGGTTCATGACCAGGATCATGACATTTAATCTGTTCATAATGTATACATAAGAAAGGAAGAAACATATATTTAAAGCAAATTTGTAACCTCACTTTTTTATTATTCTAATTTAAGGTTAATGATCTTGGAAATTCACCTTTCAAATTCACATTCTCTTACCTAAAGAAAGGGACTGGATAACCTACGACCAGGCACATAAGGTAAGTAGTACCTCCTTTTACACCCAAAACTATTTTTCCTCCATCGTATTTCTCTCCCGGAACTTTTGGCGGGATATTATTGGTTGGTTCTGAAATGTAAAACTTTATACCTTGACAAATCCTTAGTTTGAAAACCAGACCAACCAGACCAGGATTATAACACAGCCTAATCTTTACCATAATGATCAATTTTAAAAAATGATCGCTTACACTCGTTATTAGAATTTTAATAATTTAGGATTATTATTATTATTTGATTATGTGCTCAAATTGTAAACCTTTGTTGCTATTATTGTGTTACATTTAAAAATTTGTTGTTACTAGATTGTCATACAAATAAATAAAAGTCTAACTGATTTTATTTGGAAACCATTTCATTCATTACCATCTGTTAATTATTTTTTTGACTTCAGCAGGAATTGAACCCATTATATCTGACTTTTCAAGGACTTACTTCACAAAGTACAAGTAACGGATACATTCTTAACAAGTAAAGTGAAATTTTGTTTCAGAAAACTATATATTGTGTTCACAAACAACTGAAATATTTTAGAAGTAAAATTTGTTCCCTATAAAATGTATGCACAAGTTTACAGATAAGTTTAGTCAGAATAAAATTGTATTATTGTGGATAAGTTTGCTGATTTTGTGGCAATTAACTATTTTAGGTAAATTAGTCAAACTGACAGAAAATTTAAATATTTTGTTGTTGAAATTTTTTAATTAAAGCAAAAAATATTAATTAATTTTATTATAATAAAAAATAATGTTACCAACCAGTGATGCACCGACGGGGGAGACGAACAGAACCTTCCTCCCAGCCAGGAGGTCTTTTAGTAATCTGCATTTTATTTCAAACTAATCGATCGTTGAATATGTGGTCAATATTCAATTTAGATTACTTTTTTTATGACTGAATTTGTTATGTGATCTCGAAAAAATAATCGTTCTATTCATTATAAATATGATCCCTAACCTACACAATCATGTTTTCTACCAGTGATGTTTGTATCACAGCGTGTGGTTCATGAGTTGGCGGTAATAAAGCACTGCGCTGGGATACTGGATACTGGCTAGGCCGCCACTCTAGGTCACTGCGGGTTGTTTTAGGGGAAAGAATGTTTATAATGCACTACTGTCTGACTCAAGCCTGTCACCATTGTACAAATAATCACTGTCGTGCGAAAGCTTACAGTGAGCTGTTGTGTGTTTTCGCAACATGTAGTTTTCTTTTTGTAAATAATTGTTTCATTATATGTTTGTTTTTCATCAAATTTGGGATTTTTTTAATCTCTGTAAACTGGTGATTGGTGGTAGAATGGTTTTATCAAAACGTTTTTGTTAATTGCAGACCTGCAATATTTAAAAAACTTCTAAATATGAAGGGTTACATTTTTTTAACTTTAAAAAAAAAATCCCCCCCCCCCCCAGCAAAATCCTCGGTGCACCAATTTTACCGACAAACATTAATCAATAAATGATTTTTTCTTACCTACAAATTTAATAAATATTCGAGTTGCTTGAGGTTGAATGTCAGTGAATTTTGAATATGGCTTGAGCCGTTAACATGCATTGTCTTCCAAGCATTAACTTTAGCTGTTATATAAATAATTTGTTTAAACGATGCAAGTAATAGTTTGTTCTTTTATTTCTCCAAAAATACTAACTTATTTGTTTTTCTCTTAAAAGAAATTCATTGAACATTTTAAAACTATAATTTAAGTTCAAGAAAGTTATGTTATTGATACATGCAAACATGGTAGTAGAATTGTACACGGTAATCAAGTGAATAATCAGTAATAATCGGCTGCACTTGTACTTTAGTGCTGTTAGCCCGTGATACTTTCTTTTCTTGACCAATGTCAACTAATTGTACTTTTTTCTATAACTATTCTAATTAAACACCTGAAACTTGAGCTTTTGGGAAACAGGTCCCAGTGGGGACTAGCGGGACAGCTTATGGCTTTACCCTAAGCATTGAAAAATTCCAAAAGAGTACAATATTTACATTTTTTTTGAAAATCAGTAAAAAGATCTGAAGCAACTGAAAACTTAGTCGCAAATTAAAACTAGAACTTGTTGTTCTATTTGTTTAAATTTTCAAAATCATTGTCAAACTTGCTGTGAGCGAAGCTGGAAGTTCTGCTTTTCCTAGCATAAAAATTGCATAAAGTTTGAAAAGATCAGTGTACAGTCATCGTCCTAGGTTTTGTTCTTACCATGGTAACTACTGCAAAAACATTGTAAGATAAAATGAGGAAAAATCCTGGTCTGGTAGTTATAATGATTTAACTAATAGTATTCAACACAGTTCAAATTTCCAAAGAAAAAACATCGATTAATTAATATATTAATTTGTTTAGTTATAAAATTAATTAACTAAATATTGTACTTTTTGCAGCCTGAATGTTGAAAGTAAGATTTAAATCGCAGAACAAAACAAAGTAGGATTATGGTAATTTTAAAAGGAAATAAACAATCAAATGGGAATATAATCGTAAATTAAAAATTTAATAAAACCCCCGACTCATCAACTAGAAAAAAACAAAAGGCCGAACAGATTTTTTTGAATTATAGCTAAGAACACTTTTGAACAAGTCACCTTTCCAACAAAAAAAAGCTAAATCAAAATCGGTTAATCCGTTTGGGAGCTCGTAGATGCCACAGATACACACGTTAAACTTATAACACCCCTCTTTTTGGGTCAGGGGGTTAAAAACAGAATAATTTTATAGTATTTCATTTTCTACAAACATTATTAACAACAATACTCTGATTTGTCAGTTGTCATTAGTCTAATTGGCTCAAAGTAAAGACATTAAGAAATGACGTTTAGAATACGCCTTCCTGCTAACATAACCCTGCAGACAACAACATTTGCTACCAACCTAAGCACATTGACACTGTTTTATCTAAATGAGTAACATTCTACAACACTAATTAAATAATATAAATGCCTGGAACCTAAAAACAAACAGAAAATGAAAAGAAATATTTAAAATGCATCCAGTAAAAGCACATTACATCAATTTGTTGACATTGACCATACAAAATGAAAGTTTCAGTTAAACAAATCCAAATTTGATGTAAGAATTACGAAGGTTATATATATGTCGAACTCAAACCCCGAATCCAGACAATGGCCAAATTTTTACTCACTCCGCGATGTGGACATCATGAAATTCTCACATCCCACAGTGAGCATTTTATTCGGATATTGGCGTTTGCGCAAACTAGAAATACCCACAACCCGACGTGGGCAATCAATTTTTCCCACATCAGGTTG
>JAGFPH010000154.1:213013-307885 GCA_018207615.1 Philaenus spumarius
TGTGGGTATTATTGTTTTGTTCAATCTCCGAAGAACAGGTTTACTTCAGCAGTTGAGTACTTTCGTTTTTTCACAACGTGTTCTGGGTATTTTGCTTCGACCAATGTCCGAATAAAATGCTCACTCCGCGATGAGAGAACTTCACAATGTCCACATTGCGGAGTTAGTAAAATTTCGGCCATTGTCTGGATTCGGCGTTTGAGCGTAACATATACATATATTTATAATAATTAATTTTATATATCTCTGGATTATATTCGTGACAACATAGGATGACAAAAACAAATGCGTATATGTTACGAAAACTTAATCAAGGTATATAAAAGTTGTACAAATTATTTGAATATATTTGTGAAATTGTAGCATAAAGTTCACTTTTAACATCAATTTAAAAAGTCTGAGGATAATACATTTACAAGATCTCATAATTTAAAGAACTTCCAAATAACTTAAAATTGTATTTTTCAGGTCATTATTGTTTTCGGATATTTATATTATTTGATTTGTGTTGTGGAGAGTAAATTAAAAATGTAAGCTGAGTTTGGAAAAGTTGTAACAATATAATGGACTTTGAAATAAGTGCTTTTGTGCATATGCCTTGTTTCAAGAGCTCTGCTGCAATGTGGCGCAGAGGCGTATTGTAAATTTACCCAACTAATATCTAACTAATGAAAAGAACACACATTGTTGATCTCTCTTCTCAAAAATTTACTTCCGATATAGTTTCTTAATGAGTATATGCGTACTTCTAACTCAAAGGTTTTAACAAATTTTTCTACACTATATTGAAAAACACATCTAATATATATTTTCTTAAATCCTCAAGATATAGCTCTTTTAAACAATACTTCATACAGCAGAACTATAAAATACAAATATTTGAGGTTACAAACTTTAGTCCCTTAAAATTCTTAGTAAAAATTTGTTGGGTTTTAATTATTAGAATATAATATTAAATCGTTCATTTTCAAATAGTCTTTTATCTATTTTTTTAATAGAGTTCCAGTTGCATGACATTCTTGATTCTATTTTCTACCAGATTCAACCAATAGTTTGTTTCAAAACGGTCTTAAAATAATTAAAAATAAATATAAAAGAAGTGACAAATCCTAGTTTGGTACCAAACGACCCTTATCCAATCTAAAATGGCTCCCGTTCAACACAAGCTATTTTTTTTCAAATTGTCCTCTATCCTTATTCAGACTAATTTGTTATTTGTTATTTTATTCAAAACGTCCCTTATCCTTTATTGTAATTTTTTAAACGTCTCTTACCCTTCTTTTGGTTCCAAAACGCCCTTTATCCAAATTATTTTGTTAAATAACTTTATATCACTATAAGATATTATTGTTATGGGTTTTATAACTAAACCTAACCTTTTTAATAAATAAAGAGAAAAAATATAGTTGTTAATGAAAAGTATTAAATTTTGTAGGACATTTATTTAGTTTACCAACATTTTTGCTGACTGTTTGGTTGGCATAATTTAATTTCCCCAATAATTTAAATGTGTAGTTGCTGAATATATGATTTTGTATACTTCTCTAAAGAACATAGACATATAAACGAGAGATCAGATCCTATAACGATTCCATTTTTTCTACTTAGGTACAGAACTCTAAATAATTTAAAAAAAACAATTCCTAAAAAGCCTTCTACATAACACCTCATTGTACGATATAATTTATAGAACATAACAAAACAGAAAATACAAATTTGATTGACCTAACCTAAAATAAGGTGTGGGATATGCTTGAGCAAGGCAAAGCAATGACAGAGAAGATTTCAATTTTTCATTCTTCAATCCAATATTTAATTCCTTCAATCGAGGAGCGATACTTGTTTGCGGCTCTGTAAAAGGAAAAAAGAAGCAAACAACAACTAAAATATCGGCAAACACGACTAAAGCCTGTTTACCTGAACGTTGGACTTAGGGAACACCTGAGCGAGTCGGATCTCACGTCTTTTACTTTTCTGTCGAACGCACCACGTCAGCGGTTCTGCACAGAAAAAACCAAAAATGTGACCGAAAGTATAAACAGTTTATACTATGCAAAGACAGTTATAAGAACCGTGGTAAATGACAAAAACATCTGATAAACACAGATACCATGTGTGGAATATAGAGTAAGAAAGTGTCGATCAAAAAGAGAAATATGTGGATGCAAACATAGGTGGAGATTTATTAATTTATCCTCGAGCTGACTTTTATTTGTATGTAGGTGTTACTGAAGGGCTCTACCATATTTCACAGCCATATTAAATGAAAATATTCATATAGACATAGGTTTGGAAACACTTTTATTTTGGTTGATAGAATAAAACTTAAACACAGAATCACACAACTAATAAGTTTATTAACTTAAACGGGTTTCAATGACAAAGTCGCCATCTTCAGTGATGCTGAGATACAATAACTAGCTACAGTAAGTAGTTTTAGTTTGAATATTGTAGCTTGTGTAACTAATTATAGTTTGATTATTGTAGGTCGTGCATCACTGAAGATGGCGACTTTATCGTTGAAAAGCGTTTGAGTTAATAATCTCATTAGTTGTGATATTCTGTGTTCGAATTTTATTCTATGAAGTATATCTTCTCACAAGTCAAGCTCAATATTTACTTACATAGTTTCATTTTAACTTTAAAAATACAATGAAGCCATAGTAAAGTTTTGGAGTATACAATATGGTTAACAATAACATTGATGGCTTAATATTGATTTTAACTGAACTTTTGATAAAATGGTTGCAGAACAGTTAATCTCATAATATCAAAGAAAAGTGGTTAAAATTGTTTTTTGTTATATCATCATTTGCTTCATTTCCAGAATTTTTATTTGTGTTTAGTTTTAATACAAAGTTTCTTACACAATTAAATTCTAAAAATTGTTGTTATAAAAAGTTATTTAAACGTTAAGGTATAATTAATAAAGTTATTCTAGGTCAAACCTAAAAAGTGTTTAGTTTAATTTTTTTTCCAAATGGTCTGCTGGTATTAATTCATTATTTTACCTTTATCAAGCCTAAGTTTTTAATTGTGACAGTTGTTTCACCATTGTTTGGTGTAAACAAAGTTTAACATAAACGTTATGAAGCTAGAAAACGCTACTGGTTAATCATAAAACAGCTTTTGCAATTAAAGACTTAGGCTCCTTTCACACGGAGTAGACATTTTTGAATAGTAAATCATATATACAAAAAATTGAAGTATATGGCATACTTTCTCATGTAGAAATCTTTTTGGTAACTCATGAATGTTTATAAACTTGTAACTAATTGAATTCTTGCCTTAGTAAGGGTCACGACCAAGGATGTCATTCAATCTGTCTACAGATTAAATGTTTATTTACCCTCATCTTCCGACCTATCTTATCCTCCTTATTAATGTTTGTTCTCCATAATGTGTCTCTTTTAATTATATATCCGAGCATGGCCGCATTTCCGAACAGGCAGACTAGTCATGTGCCTAAAGCGATAAAATTTGGGGGAAAATCTCAAATTTGGTACAGTACCCACGAGTTTTAATTTCAGTAAAATAAAAGTTTAGCACATAATTTAGGTATCATAAACAGGTTATTTGATATATGTTGATTACATGTTAAGTTTTGTTTAGAACACATTAAATTATATACCCGCATGGGGTGTACTTGGCCGATCGTCCACGGTGACATTGCTACGCTAACACTGCTGTGTTGTGCAGTCTTGAACATCGAAGGAGAACTGCTTAACTCTCTAGACTTATCTACAGTTATTGATACTTTTGCTGGGATAAAATCATGGAGGATAATGTGAACAAACATCATTCATCAAGCAAAATTTGTATTTCATTCTTTTAAGTAAAAGTACTTCTTTTTTATAGTTAAATTAAAATGTGTTTCAAATATTTTATATTTTTGTAACAGAACAGCCATTAGCTAGCAGTACAGTTATTTTGTTTAGTTTTTTTGTAAATAAACTGTTGTTGAAATCAAAATTATTTCAAAGCTAAATAACTAGCACCATCTGATTGAAAAGAGTTCAATGATAAATGGTTAAAAAGTTATTGAACTTGTTGAAAGCAGCATGAACCTGGGGAACCTGCCGATAGCTTTTTAGGATCAGCTGGCAATAGGCATGTGTTGCTGTAATTTTAGTGCCATTGGGGAGAGTGGGGGGGGGGGGCAGCGGACAATATCGCTGCCTAGAGGCAGCAGATACGTAAATACGTCCCTGTACCCAAGCATTATTTAACTGGTAGTAAATCAAATTTTAAAGTTATTTTTTCTCTGTTTGGCAATTAAAATGTTTTGTAATTGTGTAGTATTGAAGTAGGGAAGCAGCATGGGGCACAGTAACCATGATCGTTCAGTTTGATACATTTCTACAACATAATTGCGAAGGTTCCTAGCAACTGGCAACGCTAGGCTTCTCCCGTATTCATTACCCTAACCGGAATAAAATCATGAAATTAAGAAAAAAATAGTGTTCTGGTATGTACAACTACTTTTGTGTGTGGCTGTTTGAATGGAATATATATACATATATAATATAATATATATTAATAATATATTAATATATTATATTAATAATATATATATAATAAGTTTAAGTGGTTTCACCATTGCATACAGAGTGATGCAAAAGTTCTGCAACTCCTTCGTAATTTTAAACCCGTTCTTCTTGACTTCTTGGTTCCGCCATTTTGGATTGGGGTATCGGAGAGGGTTTTAATTTACACCAATTTTCTCATCTCAATGAGTGCTTTAAAATTAGGTATCACACAATAAGGGTTACTATTTAAAATGTTTGACTTGCAACCCCTTAATCGAATAAGGGTAAAATTCATTCATACCCCTAAAAGGTGCAGAATTTGCCCAATATAACTTCCTCAAAGTTTGGAGTCAATACGTGTACGGTAACAGATTTAAAATTACGAAGGGGTTGCGGAACTTTTGCATCAACTGTATAAATATATTATACAACTTATGCCCATCCAAAAGCTTATGCCCATTTAAAAATAAATTATTATTTTTTTTATATTAAGTTAAAACAATAATTAATTGTAGTAGACAATTTGTTTTTCAAACATTGAATATAAAAGGTTTGTTGTTGATTTATTTTCATCTACGTCGCATTTATTATATAAATAATGGCCGCTGTGAATAAATGTACAACCCATAATATGACTAGTGGAATTAACAAAATTAGAGTTTTGCCTAAATTGGCTGAAATTTAATGTATTCCTTAGTGTTAAACCCCTTTTTGTCCTTTGGCTCTAAAACGAAGTTGTATATGCTACTCCAACTGGCTTTGTCTATAAAGTAAGGATCATTTTTGCAATTCCCGCTATCCCATAACCAAATAAACTATAAACTTTTAACAAATATTTAGCTAGCAACAACCATACAGAACATGTTTACCTGAACAAAGGAGCAGGAAACCCTTGTGCAGAACATAACAATGAAATAGTTGTTCCTTGATGAAAAGTTTTCCTTCCGATATCTTGATCTTTTACTTTGGGACTAATACTGGTCTGTGGTTCTGGATGGATGGAGAACATAATGATGTTTATTAATTTTCAACCCTATACTATAGTGCTTAACATATCTATGATAATATTATTTGAGTTTTGAAGCTTTAATTATTATATCAGCATAATATCCTTACAAAGCAAAATACATTTTCTTCTCCATCGGAAAATAACTACCAAATAGTTTAAACCTAAAATAAGTAAGACTGAAACTCATTATTGATTTTGACGAATCTTGACTTCAAACACTACTTTTATAAGCTCATGTGTGTTTTTTTCATTCAAGTAATAGAAAGCTCATGATGGGAACAACTGACTGAAAGCAATGGATTCAATCAACTCTTTATAAAACAACTGGTCAGTCAGTTGATTTATCAATCGTCAGGTGAATCAGTCGTTCAGTTTCAGTGGAACCATACAAGTCCTTTCAGCGTATACAATATGTAGTCACTAATATGAAATATATTATACTACTAGGAGTACGCTCCTGCTCAACAACTCTATAGCAAACACATTACAGTATTGTGTAATCCGACATTTTCACTCAAATGAATAGGACAGAAAAAAAGAACTTGGATCGGGGTAAATTAGTGGAAGAGCAGTACCCTAAATCCTTATGTGTACACATTAGGGCCAGGGTTTTAATCAAAATCTGATCTTGAGAGAGTTATTGACCGTCAGAGAGAACCTTAAAAAAACCAATTTACAAAATCCCAAAACCCTCTCACCCTCCTGAGCGATTTAAACCTAACCTTAAAACACTGTTGGTTGTTAAATAAAATAAACTGATTCTAAATATGCCAAGTAGATTGCTATGGTAATAAATGTAAATGCTTACAAGAAATGTGTGATTTTCAGTATGCCCTTAAAATAAAATTGTGTTAAGTTTTTGGTCCAAATCAAATGTTTTATTTATAACTTGTAAAAAAAGATGTTTGAATTATAATACACTATAACTTTTCCATTGATTTTTATTTGTGTTTGCTTTTATTTAGAATATACCTTTAAATTTTTGTATTTGTTTTTTAAGCAGTTTTTGCTCCACGTTGATTTTATGTCAGTCAGTCAGAACAAAACCGCTTATATATACAAAGATGATGATGTTCTTAGACTGGAACTATGGGGGAGTGTGGAGCTGATCAGCTATACTGATGACCTAGTAGTGTTGATGGTTGCAAGTACCTATGAGAAGCCAAATTAAATTAATCAACTATAAAGGATTGGCTGGAATCGAGGAAACTGGCTCTGCAGAAGACTGAGTTAATTCAGTTGGTGGTGAGGCTTTCCTGGCAAGAGTTTCAAGGTTAGGGATTTGAATATTGCTGCCAAAAAGTACCTTAAGTATTTTGTTGATGACGTATGCAAATGAAGGAGTTTTGAAGAGTGTTTGTAGGACCTGAAGAATTCTACTGCACAGATCATTATTAGCTTTACATGCAACCTGGGCAGGATGTAGGATGAACATTAAGAGATTCCCTTTGAACTGCAGTCTTGCAAAGCCAATAAGCTCCTTTACTCATTAAAAAAAAATATATTGAGATACAACAAATAAAAGACAGTTTACTTCAGTCATTAGGTTACTCGTACAATAAATACAACAACAAATACTCAATCAACTGAAAACACTGAAGACTATAAACAACTGACTGAACAGTTTTCCTGTAACTTATAGTGAAACAAATTTTAATGGCAACCATTATATAAAACATTAGAAACATGTTTTATGAGTTAATGGTATAAAAAACACTGACACATCTGGTACTGATATCCCTATTCATTTTGCAGGTATAACTTGTTATTGAAAAAACATAAAATATCGGATTTCCGGAAAAGGGAGCGGTAAGAACTGATAATATATATGTTCATTTGAACCTTTTTAATGTTTTGCTGAGAAATACACCATAACAGATTTCTCTTGAATCAAATTGAACACGTTCCCCAAGGAGCTATAACTTTAATTATTTTTCTTCTGAAAAATAAACGTTTCTATAAATTGTTTAAATTCAGTAGCAAGAAAAAACAGTTTAAAAATTGGTTTTTTAACTTACAAGTTGGTTTAAGTTCATTTTTACTTGATGTCACTCTATTTGGTCACAATTTTGTACAATCATTCTCAAATCAGTTTACAGTAATAATAATAAATCTATTTTAATCAGCAGCTTACCGAAATCAATCTTGGTTCGAAACATTCATAACTTACAACTATTTTTGAAAATTGTGTACATCGTTTCAATGGTTAAATAATTAAAGAGGGAAGAATTGCTTTGTTCCTATCACAGCGGAAAAACTCCGCTTCTGGCCTCGGATTATAGACTGCTTCGCTTTGTAGCTTTAAGGTCATGTAAAAAAACGTAATTTGCAGAATAATCTCCTATATTGTTGGATTTTTTTGGTTAACAAACTTGTCCAAGCGACTTAGAAAACCAACATGAGTACCAAATTTGGATCGAATCAGATGTAAAATGCAGCCGTTAGAGTTTGAACACATAAATACATATTTATATATCAAATTTTAAAACTTTTTACCTGAAAACAGGAATAGGATTAGCTTGAGCATCACATGGTAAGACCAAAGGTTGACATGACTTTCCAGACACAGCGTCTAGCTTAGATTTAGGAGGCAGTCGAGGAGGTGTGCTCCCTATAGGTTCTAAATAATTCATACGAAAAAAGAACGGATTGACTTAAAATGAGCAACATTTGAAAAAGAAAAATCAACAAAACAATTTCACAACAACTCAAGGTGATATTTGAGTGACTAACCTTCAGTTTCTAACAGGATCTTCTCTTCCAAACGGACGAGTAAACAATTTAGATCATAAGTCATTGTGGGAAAACTAATTTGTTTTTAACTTTTTTTCTATGAACTCACTAAGAAATTTAAAAATATAAGATCCTACTCTGGTAAAAACATTATTTAGTCACTGCCTGAATATTGGGTTCAGGATTAAATGTTGAAAATTGTGTTGTAAACAACGGCCAGCCATAACAGATTTTGAAATCGTGTTTTTTACATGGTACTGATGTGTTTTGTAATGTGGATTCTAAGCAATCAATTATTGAATCTTCATATGTAATTTGGTCTTTTTTCTAAACATCTATATGGTTTCCGATTTGGATCACTTGTGTCTTAAAGTGCTAAAAACATGAACAAAAGATCTTCACCTTAAAGCAAAAAAGACAACAATAGTGACTAAAGTTCTAACACAGCCTACCTAACTTAACCTAGCTTTAGCTATCTTAATCTAAAAACCACTCCTTCAGGCATGTAAACCTATTAAAAAGTAAAGCAGAACCTTGGTTATTCAAGTTTCCAAATTAACCAAGGCAAATAAAAAAAAATAAAATTTTGTTAAATCAATTCTGTTAACTTACAAATAAATGTATGAATTGATTTTGATAAAGAATTCATAGCTTGAGAGGATTTATCAATAAGTGCATTTATAATAAAAACTTATATATTAGATTGAATGGAAATAAAACGAAACAGTCGATTGCCTTCTACTTCTTGTAAACATTTCCGCTCATTACCCAACGCAATAGTATGGTGACCTTTGGCGAACAGGTACAAAGTGAATGATGAAGCGGTCATGCGCCTGTGATACACTCCCCTCCTCGCGGCATCGTATTTAGGACAACATATATTCCCACAAGTTGTTTCTTTACTCTGCTACTGTATTTTGTTTTTAGTCGGTGTCTGTGTTAAACTTTGTGAATGAGAATGTCATTATGGAGTGGAAAGCGTGTTGTTTTATCTTTAAATAAAAAATGGGAAGCAATTCAATTAGATGGAGGTGATTCAATAAGAAAAGTGACTAGTGATGTAATGCTTTAGAAATTGGGGAAGTGACTGCCGGGAATTGAAAACAAAATAAATCGGAAATTGGAAAGTGGGTTCAACAGTGTTCAAATAAATAAGAGGCTAGACAATCAATTAATAACTTCAGAGACATTACTTTTGTGATTTTTAACAGTAGCTTACAGTATCCAATTTCTTTCATTTTAGTAAATTGTCCCACCTTCTTTGATTATTTAAAGCCAAATAAAATAGATTTTGAAGTATGGCTCCAAATCAGCATATAACTACGTAAATGATGCGGGAACTTGCACCTCAGTGGTTTTTTTCATGGCCTTCCGTATTATCCGAGGTCTGTCTGGTCCCAATTACATCGAACAATCGAGGTTCTACTGAATTAACAATAAAGCTGTGTGAGGTGCATTGTTAATCTTAAATATTTTTCAATCTACAACATTAGTATTTTTAACTTAGGGAGCAAGAAAAATATGCTTTAGTTTTATTTTAATATGGTTTTTTGTAACCTTTAAATTAAGGCATTAGGCCTAAATAAATCTTACACATTTTGCATGTAAAAAATTGCCAAATGAATGTAATTTAATGTTAAAAAGTGCCAATACGCAGAAAGTTATTGGAGTAGCAATTTACCGTTCACTATTGCTTTGTCTTCTATATGATGTTCCACAAGCAACTTTTATATCTAAGGTGAAATAAAAGATGTCGGAGGATCATTTTAAATCTACCAAACTGTTTTGGTATGACCAATTATTGTAGTACATAACCATTCCCATATATATTTTCCATATGTATTTATAAAGCTTGAATAAAAAATTGCACCAACATTTAACTACCTACATATAAAATGTGTTTCAACTTGAAAATAAATAATTTTTATTGGCTTTTTACATTTACAAACCTAAAATTAGGTGTTGGAAAGCCCTGGGCTTGGCAGAGCATAGCCAGATTATCTCCTTGCCATTTTGAAAACACAATAATCTTTGCACTAGGCGGCACTTTAGGGGCTGCACCACTGACAGGTTCTGTGAAGAAATATTCAAATTTGTAAAAACTTGCACAAACAAAACTAGGTAGCCTATATATTTAATTGCACGCACTAAGGATTTAAAGTACCTGAATATTGGGGTAGGGAAAGCCTGAGCTTCACATAACAGGCTGACAATACTGGAAGATTTTACTTCAAATGCATCCGATTTCGCTGACTTGGGGAATTTCGGTGAAACTTGACTGACTGGTTCTGTTAGGAGTACGAGAAAAAGATATCAAAGAGAAAAAATCAAATCTCAAAAATCTAATTTGGATAACAAACACACAAACTAAATTAAGGTATTCAGTTAAAAAAATCATACCTGAATGTTAGATAGAAAATTGTAACCAACTGTTGTGTACAAATTTTATACAAACTACAATTATTGGGGTTAACCACCTTAACATGTGACAAAAATTTAGTTTTTTCTAATGTTTTGGTTGTAGTTAAAAAAGAAAAAATACTGTTTGTAATTTTTTTTTTTTTAATTAAGATTTCAAGTTATTTGATGTTGAAACATCCACTACTTTTAAAATATATAAAACTCTTTGATTTTGTAAACTTGTGTACTCTTGTACATATACAAAAGCACTACTTCTTCTGTTCCTAAGTCATTCTGTTCCTAAGTCAAACTATATTAAACTTCTTAAACTCATATTCAAACCAACACTTGCGTCCTTTAACTCTCTTATTAGCGAATTTCCATAGAAAAAATAAGCTAATACAGAGACTCTTATGGTGAGACTTAAGGTAGGAAGAGGTCAATGAGCAACGATCATGGTTACCGTTACCAACAATGGTTACCAGAACACGTTTTAGGGTGTCATTAAAAATTGTAAATATATATGTATATAGGGTGTCATTAAAAATTGTAAATATATATGTATATATGTGTTCACACTCTAATGACTGCATTTTACATCCAATATGGTCCAAATTTAGTACAGAGGTTGGGTTCCTAAGTCGCTCGGGCAAGATAATTACCAAAAAAATCCAACAACTAGAAGCATGTTTTTTGAGCGAAAGTAATATTTTTTTTTAAATTTCTCATACTAAAGTGAAACTTTTTTAGTGTTTTATCTAAAAAAAATAAATGTAGGAGAATATTTTGCACATTGGTTTTTTTCCATGACCTTATAGCCCGTCTGGTTCCCCCAAAATCGATCAAATCGTAAAATACCATACATAAAAGTACCCGGTTCTAATCCACATGGGGCATTTTACAGTGGGGACAGCTTCTAATCTGAGGCCGATGACCGGAATGCAAACTCACAAAGCAAATTAGTCCATAATCCAAAGCCACAATGTCGGAATGCAAACTCGCAAAGCACAGGCCATAACAGGGCCGCAGCTAGGGGGGCAGGGGGGTCGTTTGCCCCGGGCGGCAAATTTTGGGGGCGGCAAAATTGAGGTTGCTTTTTTTTAACTGTACTATACAAAAAATATTGCTTTTGCTAACCATTCTTATACTTTAGCCAATACAATAAAAAGGGCTCTTAAGAAAATACTTATATGAACGCCAGAGGTGAGGTGCAGAGATGGGAGCGGCGGACATGACTGCACAAGGTAAAAGTCGTTTCTTATATTTTACAGGCGCATAGAGTGGAGCGCTGCCGCCCGTGCTATCTAACCCCTGTTCCCCTTCCCGCTCCCTGAGATGAGTCATCAGTCAGTTGTAACATAACCTTGCTACTGCTGTCAATTAATTGTGTTATGCTTATGCTAGTTCATTTTTGTACGTACGGTAACAAGTTTGAAAGTGTTTTTTTGAAGTGACTCTGTGAATTTTTATTTTTCACTCGTTTAATATAAACTAGGTAGGCTATAATTTTTATGCAATTTTATTATAATTTTTATATCAATATTATAACATTAAATTCATCTTCTTTGGTTCATGCATAGATCATTTTTTATGATATTTGGTAAAGAAATTTTTGTTTATATTCTTCAAATGTTCAAACTTTTTGTAATTTTTTCAACAAACAATTTCAAAAACTAAAACGAATTCGTTATAGTAATAATAACTAAAAACGATCACGGTGTTATAGTAATAATTCTTTGATATTGGGTCTGTCCTGTGATAAAATGTTACTATGTAATTTATATATAATTAAATATCAAATTATTGATTAATAAGTTATGATAAAGTCCTACAATGATGTTAATTAGCAATATAATATGTTGTATTTATTTACTATTTGTCGAAAAAGAAGTTTGAAAAAGTAGGCCTGCTTAAATAAACCTGTACCTATTGCCTAGAAAAATGTGAAGATGAAGCATTTGACTTAACTCAAAAAGAAAAGTTCCGGGCTTCTCTCATGGAAATAATTGACAGAATTCTAAGCGAGATGAACACCAGATTCAATGCACTAAAAGACATAGATTGTAAATTTGGTTTTTTGAGTGGCTCCCAAATAGACAAAACTGATGCAAAAGGTTTACAAGTTACAGCCAAAATGTTAGCCGACATTTACCCAGAAGATTTAAACAAAGACGAACTGGTTGATGAAATAGAGAGTTTTAAATGTCATGCCATTGAAATGGACAGTAGATTAAAAAATGCTACAGCACAATCTACTTTTAAAATAATTTATGAGAAAAACCTAGAAGAAGGCTACCCAAACATCACGACAGCTCTGCAAATATTTCTTACTCTACCAGTCTCTGTTGCTTCGGGTGAGAGGAGCTTCAGTAAACTGAAATTGATAAAAAACTATTTGAGAAGCACAATGAAATAACAAAGACTCGCCAATTTAAGTATTATCTCAATTGTACATGAAAGAGCGTCAAAAATTTAATTTTCTGACATAATCAAGACATTTGCTGCCAAAAAATCAAGAAAAATAAAATTTATTTAACTTTTTAAACTTATTGAGAAACTGTATATGTATAGAGAGGGAGCTGTATATATTACATACTGTTTGTTCACTGCAATTTAATAAACACATTTTAAAGAATTTGTTTTTCTTTGTTCACTTAAAAATTATACTTGCAGATTTATGGTTTCATAATAGAATTTTTGTCCAACTCGCCTCTACTAAACCCATCGTCAACCTTATGGCCATACGTACCCCCCCCCCCCCCCTTCCACTCTCTTTCCTTTTTCTTTGTTGTGAGTAACTGTTCTATGTTTTAAACACGTTTGTTTTCTAATATTCTTTAGTCTGTAAAACTGCCTCGTCAATGCCGTCATGGGCGAAACCTTGGCCGGCAAGATTCAATAAAAACTTGTAGAAATTACAAAAAAATTGTGTTTGTCCTTTAATCATAATAATTTACCAATCTTAACTATTATTATATATTATTAGATTTTTAATAAGCTAATATCAAAAATATCTAAATGGTTTGGGCTGTTTTCCTAAAAACGTTTAGGTGCCTCGTGTTAGCCGTAAAATGCCATTGGCGTTGAAAAAAAATCCACAGTTGCGTGGTGGAAGGGGGCGGCAATTTTAGGACTTGCCCCCCCCCTAGAAAAATCTGTAGCTGCGGCCCTGGGCCATAAGGTGCAAACTCGCAAAACGGGTTTTTTTGCTGAGAGCGGAACGAACCAGCGCATAGGCCAGCTGATATATTTTGTACACACAGGCAGCTATTCAGCACCTTCGTGATTAGAAAAATTTCCCAAATAGTTGATTGAAACCATAAACATATAGACTCAATTTTAGAAATTTGCTCAACTCAAGTCAGCGGTTCAGGTGCACGAGGGAGTTATTTGATTATAACTATTATACCTAAGCTGTGAACATGCTTACAAGGGTAACTGTACCAAAGCCGCAATCGACACCTAACCTGTCTTTCTTGGATGTTTCGGATACCACCTCTTTGTTTGAATTCTCTGATTATTCAGGTAAACTGTTTTGAGTCTCTTTTCAACAAATATGCTCAAATCCTGTATCCTATAATTCTACCATATAGTAAGTCATCCCACTTACCTGTTGTTATTAGAGATGTATACTACTGGATATTGTTTAAAGGACAAAATGTAAGGTTGAAACAGTAGATGATTACCAACCCAACGAGCCTCAAGGCTAGTTGTATTTCAGTTCTTCTTCAGTGCGGATTGTATTTAGTGACGACCTGCATGATTTTCAAGTTCCCTTGGAAATCGCTATAAACAATATCCAGTGTAAATTCAAGAAGCCATGGTCTAACGAATCATCACCTTTCGATCTCTTTTGCTTAACCTGAGAATTTGTCTACTTACTTTCAATCTAACCGTATATTCCACTTATGAATTAACACACTCTTTAACAGTTCTTGAACGGTCCACCCAAAATACAGGTTCAATCTGATAACTACATCCTTAAATTATTTATTTTACCATTATTTACTTTCTCATTTCAATTAATTTCAAAGATCTGGTTTAAAAAAATAAACAGAAATTCTTTACAAGTATTAATAGAATTTGTAACTTTAATTTGATAAAAGGCTAAAATATACCTACCTACTATTAGGAACAGGGAAACCCTGCGCTTGGCAAAGCATGACATAACCTTGCCCTAAATGTCTTATAAGGGATGAAATTTTAGTTTCTGATGAAAACGTTGGTGCTTTTACTCCAACTGGTTCTAAAATAAAACAGTTTTGATTGTATAAAAAAATATATTTATACTTTCGTTTCAAACCTGAATATTGAGAATGTGACCACGCTTCAAACCACTAACGATAAATTCTTTAATTCCAACTTTGAGAATTTCATAAAATTACAACTAATAAAGATAAAAACAATTTTACATACTGTACCTAACACTAGGAACGGGAAAGCCTTGTGCTTGACAGAGCATGACGTAGGCTTGGCCTAAAAATCGTTTCAATGATGAGATTGTCGTTTCCGAAGAAAATGTTGGTGCCTTAACCCCAACAGGTTCTAAAAATAAACCAAGAAGGGATGAAGTTCTATTAAAAAGTTAGTACTGACATTTTAAGTTTGAAAACTAAGCAATTATTTGGCCTTAGCAAGATCCTTACCAGGGAAAAAGATTAGAATATTTTTCAGCACTAAACAATCGTCGAGTGAAGTGTATTTATTCCGGTTAGAATTTGATCCAGTTCATGTTTATAAAGGAAGAAACAATTTCATGTGAGATGTTAAGAGGTACTATAAAAAATTAAACATATTATGGACACTTTGATAAAAGTTATGGTTTCATCAGTATTTTTTATTTTTATACAAATCCTATAACGATTTTTTTATTGGAATTAATTTGGTATGATGGAGGAAGCTTACTTCATATTTTTGTCATTCTTGTAAACTATTATCATGCATAAAAAAACAGTGTTTATGGAACATAATATTTCCGAACCATATTTCTATTTTAAACATTTTCTGGCTAACCCTCTCCAAGGCAAACTGCACTATAATTGACGTTCTCTCAGGCGCAAGATGCAACAATTTCGAAAAAATGCGTAAATTTGCATACATTTGCATATTCGGTTAATTAATATAGCCTACTCATAATCATCCAATCGTAATAAAACCCGCACCGTTGGAAAGGAAATGAATTAAACCTTAACTTTTCTATTTTAAACTTTTTTGTAAAACATATATTTACATAAGTAATCATTGCTTTAAAATATGCAGATCGGGTTGCAGCTGTTTCCACGGGTTAATTTGAATACAATTGTACTGTTATTTCCCACTTCTTACATGTCCAAGACCATCTACAGAAGTATTTCTATCGAGATTATAAAGATTGTAACATTGGATTCGTCAAGATTTTATCTTTCTAATAGTGCTTTCCAATCAGATGTCACTATTTTACACGATTTATGACGAATATTTCTGTAAACCCTTGCGATTGGACAGTTTTCAACCAATGAAACAGGCACATTTGTCAATCGAGATAACGCCTACAATATCATATGTTTTGACAGATTTCTTTACACCATTTTGTAGAGAATAGTTCGATCTTTCTAATGGTGGGAAGTAAACTAGATCAAATCAGTTATTTGTTTGTCTAGACAGCAGTGGAAAGTACATAATTAGGGCATACTGGTGAGACCGTTCGGCGTCTGTCGCTCCCGCGTTATCAAATGTAGCTTCCTGCCCGTCCTAATATCGACCGACGACGTTTCATTAGATTGATATCATTTTGTTATTCAAATAAAGATAACCCAAACACTTTTTAAAACTAAGAAAAGACAAGTATACAGTTCTTTTCTTTGATTTATTCTCTAAACTTTTTTATAATAATATTTCATTTTTGGGCAAAGCATATATTAGTAAATTACGTTTCAAACTAGGCCTAGTTTTGTTAGCAGTTATGTAATTGGAACATAAAAACTGGTGTTTTCAAAATAAGAAATTTGAAAGTGATAAATGTTTTTGTACAGTTCTATTTAGAACTAAATTACGAAACTTTTTTTACGCTTACGAAAAAATTACAAAACATTTTTACTAATTGTTATGTGGGCCTAAAGTTGAACTAAAGTCTTGAGCTAATAACTTTTACAATTTTACATCAATAATTTTTTCAATTGCATATATGAATTCTTTGAACCTTTCTCTACAAAAAAGGTATAGAGCACTTTTGGATTGGGACAGAATTACTATTTTTGGCAAATTTTTAAAACAATGCTTGCAAAACACTAAAATCCGTCTTCCCAATTTCAGCTTTAACTGTTCCAGGAGTAGGGTTAATTAATATTTAAAGAGTAAAGGCACGCAGAAAGTGGGCTGTGGTAAATGACATAATGTTGTAAAACAAAAAGCGAGCTGCAGTCACATCCACACTATTGACATAGTAGTGTGTGCGGACATCCATCCATATAAAATTTAACAAACGCAAAACACCAGGAGGCCATCAAAATCTAAACAACTGATCCCCATCTGTAACGTCCTAGTTGAGTCACATGACTGGTGTGTGTGACAGAAACTATGAAATATTACGAAACACTAATTTGCATCCAGGTCATTGCGGGCAGAGTTTACAGAACATAGTCACAGCCAGCATTATTTTTGTACCTGGACCTTCATTGCTCTGCAACCTTTTAACTTCACCCGTTTTGCTAAATTACTTGTTAATGTTAATCATATGTCTTGTTGACAATTCAATCTCTATAAATTCCATTCAAAATATTTTTTTAATACAAAGACAACTTGAATTTACACACAGGTACAACCTTATAATCAATTCCGAAAAATTCCTGCAAGATTTTTCTGCAAAATAAAGTTGTTGATTTTTTTTTTTTTGTATTTAAGGCGAAAAACCTGGGTGGTTATCATCGCCTATAAAGTTGTTGACTGGTCTACTATATGCATAGAACTTTTGCTCAATATGATGTTACCAAGCTAAAAATATATTAAATTCTGGTAAATGTCAATGTAATTAAGATAACTCCCATTATTTAAAATGAAATGGAAGACAGGATTAGATAGTCTTAACTTTGCTCTTGTAAATAAGCCTTACCTTATATTATTCACACAGCCTGAATGTTGGGACAGAGTACACCTGCTCAAGGTAGGCCTACATTGTACCAATACTGTACTTTTCTACCTAATTATAAAATCTTACCTTTGAAGAAATTGTAGCTACACACCAGTAACTTGCGAACTAATTTTGGTGAACGAAAACTATAATAAGCTCACCTGAACATCGGAACAGGATATCCCTGTGCGGGACACAACAGGGCAAATCCATTTCCTGCCAAACGGAAAAACAAACCACTCTTGTTGTCCGTAGAAAACGTTGGAGCTTTTGCACCGACAGGTTCTAAAGAAAAGTATAAATCAACAACTGATTTCACCTCACCTGAACATTGGGACAGGAAATCCCTGTGCAGGGCAAAGAAGAGCAAAACCTTGGCCTATGTCTCGGAAAAAAGAACTACTTTTATCGTCCGTCGAAAAGGTTGGACGTTTAGCACCAACCGGTTCTGTTGGAATAAAATAATTTCCGCTTACTATTGGATTCATTTAAATAATGTAAAGTTCTCAATTAAAAACAACATTCAAACCTTCTACACTACCACTTTATACCATCACACGATGAGTGAAAATATGCTGTAAATATAACCACCAAATTTAAAAATTTCCAACTACATCTTACTTTGTCAAAATTTAGAAAATTCTTATGACTAAAAGCTAAGTTCTGAATTTAAGCATAATCTTTTTGGAGCTAACAATGTTACAGTTTAGGCCTGCTTAAATTTTATAGGAGTTTAATTTAGTTTTTCATAGTTTATTGTCTGTATTAAAGTCAAATGCTAAGAAAATAATGCTTTTATATTGCTAATCGAGTAGGTTTATATCAATTCGCCTCATGAAGATAAATAAACAAAACTAAGAAGTATAACACCTCATCAACTATCAAACTAATATAACACAAAAAATAATCATCAAGTATTTGTACAAGAAATGAATCAAAGGAAACTACCTATAAATTATTCAAACGCAGCACTTACTATCATACATTAGTTTTCATAAGTTTTACCCAGAAAACTAGAAACAACTACATATAGAGGAATATTATGCTTGAAGTATATAAAAATCATTACACAAGTCAGCAGGTCAATATGGAACAAAGTTTTGGAATAATGTTGGAATACAAAATGGCTACCAAGTATCAAAAGACAAAAAGATCTTCAAAGCTTAGTATTAAAATAAGTTGGAGTTGCAATTAATTGTAGTAAATATGATCAAATAACTTCAACTAAATAGGCATATCTTAAGAAGCACTAACCCATTAACAGATGAAGTAAACGCAGACAATAAATAGAAAACAAATAGCTTACCTAAAAGACGGCACAGGAAAACCTTGGGCAGGGCAGAGAAGAGCAATACCTTCATTGGCCGAATGATAGAACCAACTAATTTTGTCATTAGTTGAGAACTTGGGAGCTTTAGCGCCAACGGGTTCTGATAAATTACAAATTATTTAGACTATGAAACAGTAATTAACTAAAACGAATGATTAAGCCTGATAAATGTTGGGATAATCAAAGTAATTTACTTAAACATTCAATCACAAAACTACACGGAAATAAAATCTTTTCATAAGAAAGGAAGAAAGTATGTCTTATGACAGTTGTTGAAGTAGATGATATAGAGAACATTCCATTCACTCATTTAACAACCTATCTATTTTGGTGACCAACAAATTTGGTGTCAAACTTACAAAACGTTTCATTAAGCTATATCGCAAGCGTCAGATAATGTTTTATTTTGGTTTCACATAACTATAAACTAAAGAAACCATTGTGATGATTTTTTTACAACCGTTGATAGAATCAAGTTTAACAAATTGTGTGTATAAAACCTTTTAAAAATCGCCAGTAATAGAAGTTATCTTTTTGCAAATAACTTTATCATCATTTTTCCAGCTTTAGTTTCCTAGGTTGGTTCCCACTCGTCAAATTCTTTTGTCATGCACAATTTTTGTTTCTTAGCATCTTCCAATAAAATAATCAGATCTTAAATACTGGGAAATGATTGATTCCTGAGCGGTCTTCTCTTAAGATCAGTTGATCACAGGCTTTTGTTCTCCTTTTTTTAATTGTCTTCCACTCCTCAGAAACCAGGAGTCCATCTCCTCATGCTCATCTTATCCCTCACCGATCTATCCACACTAAACCAAGGCTACAGTTTTCAAAGCTACAAAACTAACATGACTTCCTTCTTCTAATTTTACTATTAATTAATTGTTTTATTCAGTTCTCTTTCTTACGGTTCTGCTGTTATCCATTTCTTATTAAATATCCCTTGCAACAGTGCTCAAAACAGAAACAGTGGTACCGACTTTCTAACAGGTGCATTTCCCCAAAAACAAAATACATTTCAAGAAAACAAAATATTCATTAAAAAAAAACTAAACCAAAAAGCTTACCTAAACCAAGGCACTGGATAACTCTGAGCTGGACAAAGCAATGCGATACCTTCTTTGGCGGAGTGATAAAACCAACTAATTTTGTTATTCGTTGAGAACTTTGGAGCTTTAGCGCCAACGGGTTCTGGTAAATAACAGGTTATTTATGATTTAATTTTGTAAAAATAACTAAGATTAACAATAAGCCTAATGAATGTTAGAATACCCTGACCAATATTAATCAAAACCGTCATAAAGTCAAATAGCTTGTAATTTGTTCATTATTACTGTATTTTTATATTCAATGTTTTTAATGGAGTAGGGTATGAAGGAGTACTCTCCATCAATGTATAACCTTTAATAAACCATTTGTTTCTGTTTATATTATCCCAACATTTCTTCTTCTTTGGAAGATCCACTTTATAGTGAATGCAATTGATTAAGGGTTCAACTCATGTAACAAGTCTTCAGATGACTAGAATATGCTACCGTATTTGGTCAACATTTGTTAACGATATTACCCAAAGTTTTTCAGAAGTTAAAGACAACAATACATCAACACAGCATACACTCAATATACTAATCACTTAACCATTGCAAAAATATTTTTTGCTTAAGAGAAGAATAGCTTATAGAATGTATGATACACGCCAATGGCCGGAATCAATCTATCTAGAACCCTATCATATAACGACGTCCATTTAACACAGTATTAGTGCACAGTGTTAGCATGAAAGGAAAACACATTTTCATCCCTTATATTTTTGATCCGCTATAATTTTTCTGTAAATTATTTGCGTACTCGACACAATTAATTTTTCAAACATTTTGCTGTAGTACTTTTAGAATTATAGGGAAGTTTTAGCACCACTTAAGGATATATCTAGAAAATTAAAAAATACAATGTTTTTATATCCGTAAATAATATCCCTTTAACTGCAGGTGTTAATGGCTGTGTATTTACGTTTTACTGCTGTATTATAATGCTATGCCTGTATATATAAAAACGTTTTCACTTATCAACTTCATGTGCAGCACTTGTTTTAAAATGTATAGCTTGTATCTTTTGCACTGATAAGTGCTGCTCTCTGCTAGAAAGTATATGACTATAGTACTTGAATCTTCCTGTGTTACTAAAAACAAGTATGAGTGTTACACTATGGAGAGCAATGTTGTTCCATAATGCTTTAGTTTACACAATGACATCGTCTTATGTTGGACTTACTGAAAGCGGCATTACAGTACTTTGGAAAGTAAAGATAACAGTTGTTTAATAAGTGACAATAGAAGTAGTGATGAACCAGTTCTTTGTAATTCTAAAGACCTTAATAGGAGGCAAATTCTAGATAACTCTGCCCATGGTTGTGGGGCATGCACTGAAGACAAACAACGAATGTTTCAATGGACAAACAGTGAATTTCATCCGAAAGTTCATAATTTTAATCAAACAACTGAAACTGCTGGTTTCAAAGACACATTATACTGTTATTTATGCTAACTATCTGATTTCTAGAACTGATACAAAACTAAGCTTGAATAAGTGTTGGTCAATTGTAGCAATTATTTTAGAATAGTATTTATTTAAAACAATCAAATAAATTTGATAAATAATGTTTAATAAATAAAATAAGGTTATATTCAGCAGCATAAGTTTCATTTCCATTTTCTGACCAAGTTAATTTAGCACACGTGTGTTGCAACTGTTGCCTCATTACAGCAGTGAAAGGGTTAAAATGCCCCCCCTCCCCACACACAACAGTAACATACAATAATTATTTTTGGTATTCTGATCATTGAAATACCATAGAAAGGGGTAGCTTGCTTTATAACTAAGCCAAACTTTCATTGTGATACCTTTTTCCATTCCTGATAAATTTTACTGTGACAGACTAATGAATGATTCGGTTTTTTTCCTTTTAAGGGAATGGAATGTCCAGAAAGTTTTCCCCAAAGTTAAAATGTGTTTACCTGAACGAAGGCGTAGGAAAAGCTTGAGCCAAGCAGAGCAATGCAAAAGTCTGACCAGCTCTGCGACTGAACCCACTGGTAAGCAGATCGTTTGAAAATGTCGGTCCTTTAGCTCCTACTGGTTCTGCCCATGTAAGCAAGTGTAAATTATGCCATTGAAAAATGTTTTACATCCCAAAGATTATTAATTCATACTTGCACATATCCTATACTATTCAGGATGTCCTGGATCCGCTTTGTAGAATTGTTGCTTAGGTAAAAATAAGATAAACATATGTCCGAATGCGCTTAAATTTACATTTATCCGCCATTTTGTTTTTCGTACAAAAAACCTAATATCTTTGTATGAAGATAAGGTATTGTGTTCAAGTTTAGCTTACGTATTTGTTATGTTAACTTTTACCACGTTACACAAAATCAGACCTGCCTCGTATATTTTTTAAAATGGTGGGCGTTTAAAATCTTTAGTGTTAAATATCTCTAAATGTTTAAAGGCTGCCATTTTGAATACATAAAAGACACTGATCAGATTTTTTGAACTCAGGTTATTTTATTTTTCTAAGTTTACATAACAAATAAGAACACCAAATTTCAACTCAATATCATGTCTATTTAAAATAAATTAAGTTTTTTGTAAAAAAAATGGTGGATGAAGAGAAAATGAACCTATGTTTATTAGAACTTTTTACTTTATTTTTACCTAAGGAAAAATTCTATAAAGTGGTTCCAGAGAGTTCCGGGACATCCTGTATAGGTATTTAACTTGATTGCTGAATATTGAGACTGGAACTGCACTAAACTTACATGACTGCATACACGACAAAATATATTTTTCGGATAACTTATAGTCGTTCATGATTTCAAATACATAATTTTTAAATGTGTGGATTTGTAGTTTTCAGCTACAATAGATGATAATCTAATTAATGGCTTTGCCTAGTTAACTTTTTCCAAGTTGAATTTTAGCAAAACTGTTTTTGTCGGTATACCTTTTTGGATGGTTTTCAGAAAAAATGAAATAAAGTTTAATACAAAAGTTGTAAGAGATTGCTGACCATCAAAGTATTTCCTTTTTCACACACGCTAATTCTTTCAGACTTGTCAACTTTTGTCCGATGCCAGAAACTTTACCACACTGTGCTCACTTCTACCAACGAAAGTGCTAGCCATGTTTTTTCAACAGCTGATGAAGGAGTGGGAGAGAAGTAGTACTTCTTAAAGCTTTTTCCCAACTAGATGAGTACTCTGCATGCTTCGCATAGTTGTAAACGAGGTAATTTAACGAAGTCTTTATTTTATTTTATAAATGAACAAGAATAATTTACTAAAAACTGCATAGAATTTAGTTTAAAAATTTGTTAAGATTTTGTTGGGCATTGTTTATTTGTCAAATTTACCCAAAGTGTAGGTATTTTCCTTAGTATTTTGGTCCCAGCTAAATCACTTATCCTAGGCATAAAGCAATTATTTTTTTAACATTTTTTAGTTCGCCCTACATTCTTAAAGGTCCCTTCATTTAATTAAATTAACTAAATTTTTAGGATAAGATAAAATCAAATCAATGTCATCTCAATACACGTAAGTAAATCTTAATTAATTTACTTATGAATATCTTACATTTTGGTGTGACAATATAACTCAGTTTCACCTTTAGCTATTATACAAATTATATCTGCTAGGATTCATGAAATAAGTTTTAGTACAATTTTCTGCCAATCCTAACGTAACACTTCCACTTAAGTTTGTCAACGCGTTTCGGAGTTCCTCCATTATCGAGAGTACTGAAATAGGTCTCGATAATGGAGGAACTCCGAAACGCGTCGACAAACTTAAGTGAAAGTGTTACGTTAGGATTGGCAGAAAATTGTACTAAAACTTATTTCACCTTTAGCGTTTAGGTTAAAACTAACGGCTAGGATTACAATGATAAATTACATTTTTACTAAATTCTGCGACTTATTTTTTTATTAAACTGATAAGCCCAGACAAGCTGTGTTTATATTTATTTGGTACCATAACAATTAAATGTGTATATTATTTGGCGTATTTGAAGAGAACCGACAAACCTATAGGGTTTCCTACATTTTTATGGAGAAATAACTGCATAACCCTTGCTGTGCTTTTAACGGATATATCCGTTCAATAGCAGTTTTCCTCAGGACGAATATATCTGTTCATGATTTGTTATCTTGCGGACAATAGACGGATCCGTAAAGTTTATCAGTTAATGAGGTGTAATAAATGAAATTGAAAGATGTTTTTTGAAGTGAAAACTTCTTTAGCGGCGTTGGGCACTTTTTGCTTGGGGAAAAAGCATTGAATTCGCGACCGTTACCACTCGAGATATAGTATGTATTATATATATATATATATATATATGTATGTACGCAACGCGAATATACTACATAGCACTTCTTATTGGGAGAGGAAAAAGCATCAAACTCGCGACCGTCACCGCTCGAGATATAGTATGTATGTATATATATATATATATATGATATTTGTGTTATATGTATATTAAATACCAAAGTCAGCAAAGTCATTGATGTTTTAAATTATTTTATCCTTATTCCTCCTCCTCTAATATTAGTACGGACAAAAAAATATAAATTGGTCATAGAAGTTATCACTTCCAACGTGTGGTCTTAAGCACACTATTTAATTTTTTGTTTTTTGTTTTTTGATGTAGCCAAAGTGCATTAGTTTACAAGCTAATGTAGGAGAAAAATAACAGAAAAGCAATTAGTCACAAACAGTACAGATTATGCCTAATAGAAGACCTAGTTGTGAATGGAATCAAATTTTCAACTTGAACGAAGAAGACCAGCCACACCAAGAGAAAATCAGTTTCAGAGGTAAGATGGTCGTTTGCAGCTGATGGGAAACTTCGAGAAGGGCTCTCGCAAGTGTAGTGTATGCTCAAAGAAGAAAGTAAGAAAAGAGACACGTTTACTACTGCAAAACATGTGTTGATTATCCAGATGTGTGCTTCCGGCAGTACCATATATAAAGAGACTACAGAAAAACCCCAGTTAACTAAATTCGTGTCAATCAAAACCCGGGTTATCCAAAACGCCTCCGAAAATCGGAAATCAAAAAATAACAACCCTATTAAATGTACAATATTTAATTTTTGTTTTTTTTTTTAATCAAAATTAGAACCTTTTTCTACAACTTAAACATTTAATAGAAATTAAGTAGTGGCTTTAAAAAAAAATGTGCCAATGTCAAACTTTGAATTCAGTTTTCTCAGAACTCGAAAAATGTCTGGCCTCCTATTTTCTCTCTTCTCAGAATAAAAACAACGAAATAAACAAACTATGTATTTCTTTTCACCAGTTTATTTATGCACACAGAATAACTGAAACTTTATTTTTAATGTTAACACACAAAAAGTAGGTTGAAAGTGTGAAAAATGTAATCTCCGGATGGTCCTGTCAAAATCGGTAGAGGAGGGTTCCACTATAGCAACACTGCTAACTAAGGCCAATGAATACAGAAACTATAAGAAGCGCAATGTACATGGAGAATAGTCAGCCGATTTTATTCGCGCCAAAACAAGCTTGACACGGCGGCCACAATGAGGCGCAGGCTGTCAGCACCAGTGTCGCACACTCCCCTCCAACCCCTTGCCATCGCACCAGCGACCACAGAATAAAAAAGACTGTCTCATCGCCTGTATACAGTAAGAAATAATGACGTGTGCCTAAACCATCTTGGAAAGGTCTAGAAAGCCAAATCGGCTCGGAGATGATGCTAAAATTGTGATGCTCGTGTTTCAAATACACTGTTGCTTTCAACACTTGCAACACACCGATTTCTTTGAAATTTTACACACTGACAGAATATTAGTGTGGGATGATATTGTTATAAAAATTATTAATTATAAAAAATCTTTAAAGGTATACATAAATTTCCAAAGCTAAGATTTAATATGGAACTTTAAATTGTGACACGAAAAAGTTGTTCTGTGAGAAATTTTTTTGTTTTTTGGACAGAGACAAAGTGTAAGCGTAAAAGTTTGAGCCAATAAGTTAAATTTTATGAAACATATTTTTTCAAAAAATTAGCTCAAGTGGTTTAGTTTTTACAGCAGGTTAAAGATACGATTAAGTACCCGCCAGAATCTCGCTATATTCCCACGGCTCACGGCTACCGTCTTGTTATAGCCGACAGACGATTTATTGTCTCGGGTTTTGAATTACTGTACTTACATAGCTTTAGTAATACATTTTAACTGCTTTTCCTCGTTAGTAAAAAGTTTTATTTTCATTTGATTTTCATAAATCACTCGAAGATTAAAGGTAAAATGATTTAGAATGTTGTATGATACTAATATTTATTTTAATCTAAACATTGTTTACCATTCAATCAACATGGCTTAACAAACTATTTAAAATGACATTTAAGTGTATTAACTTTACTTTATTATTCTGTATAGAAATCGACAAATAATACTATAGCTCTTTATATTATGACAAAGAATAGAATTTATATGTGAAGGAAAAAAATTTATTGATGGAAAATTTTCAAAGTTACTAGCTAAAGAAACAAAAAATGTTCAGTAACAGAAGAAACAAGTTCAACTTTAGGCTTAGGCCTACGTAAAAAGTAGTAAACATTTTTTGAAATTTGTTTTCAAAATATACAAAGGTTTTATCATTTAATTCTTAATAGAAGTGTATACCTTATAACATAAAAAAATTTATTCTTTGATGAAAATATAGTTGGAATGTAATGGTGTATGCTACTTTACAGAAAATTGAAGTTATAATCCTTATTGGAATTAAATTTTATAAGAAATCGGATGAGCCATTTAAATTTTAGTTATTAAAAAAATATATGTTGGTGTTTGATTTCTTACTACATAGTGTACCATAAATAATTGCGACAAAATACGTGGTAAAAGCAAATTTTATTTGTTTTATTTAAATACTAGCTGTTGTACCCGTGGCTTCGCACACGGTCCAAAGTTTCGCCGCATAGTAATTAATGTTTATTGTTTTAAGGGTTGTTATTACATTTTCACCCCGATGCGGCTTTGCACGGATAGACAAATCAAAGTTAAATGTATATTAGCAACAAAAAAATATCAATAAATATAGCACACTATGTGTTTCTTATGGGGATTTTTAGTAACTTAGACCCTCCAAACCACCCTAAAATTTAGAATTTTTTGGAAACCTTTCTTAGGGAGCTCCTAGGGCTCTAGAGGAAGCTACATACCAAATTTCATTCCAATCCGTTTGCTATTTTTTTTTTCTTGTAACTTTGACCCCCCAAAAACCCCCTAAAATTTCTAATTTTTGCAAAACCTTTCTCAGCGAACACCTAGGGTCCTAGAGGAAGCTACATAACAAATTTTATTGCAACCCGTTTGGTAGTTTTTGAGAAATCGTGATGAGTGAGTCAGTCAGTCGGTGAGTGGTATTTGGTTTTTTATATATATAGTTTTGAACTGGTTAAGAATGCCTGTAAATACTTGTGCATTTAAAATACATTTTCACCCCTTAGCAGCACACTGAAAAATACAAATATGGTTTACTTTTATATATATCTTGTAAGAAATGAATGTACCAATTTCCAGATCTCTAGCTTTATGGGAAGTATAATAATTAATTTGTATTGTTTTAGGGGTTGTTATATAATTTTCACCCCTAAGAAGCACGTGAATAAAAGGAAATATGGTTCACATTATATAAATGTATTGTAAGAAATAATTTACCAATTTCCAGTTCTCTAGCTTTATGGGAAGTATAATAATTATTTTGTATTGTTTTAGGGGTTGTTGTTACATTTTCACCCCTTAGCAGCATACTGAAAAATACAAATATGGTTTACTTTTTATATATATCTTTTAAGAAATGAATGTACCAATTTCCAGCTCTCTAGTTTTATGGGAAGTATAATAATTAATTTGTATCGTTTTAGGGGCTGTTATTACAATTTCACCCCTTAGCAGCACAGTGTAAAATGCAAATATAGTTTACATTTTATATGTACCTTGTAAGAAATAAATGTACCAAATTCCATCTTTCCAGTCTTAATTGATGTAAAATAATAAATATTTATTGTTTTAGGGGTTGTTTCAACCCTTAAATCAAAATTATTTATAGCCTATGTCTCATTCCAGGTCATGATCTATATGTGTGCCAAATTTCATTCAAATCCATCCAGTACTTTTTGCGTGATTGTCAGTCAAACAAACAAACATACAAACTTTCACATTTATAATATAATATTAGTTGCATGGTTCTTGGATTCCAAGTCACTTTGAATAATATTATATAGGATACATATTTCGTTAGACAGTTTACGACAGTGTACCATGGACCACACTACGACCTACACAACGAAATTGTCCGGCACAATTAAGTTTTTTTTTTTTTTAAAGTGTTGTAACTGTGGTGTTTTTGTGTGTTTTTTTTAAACGTGTTATGTGTTTTATTGTGTTTGTGTAAGTGTACTTGACAATGGGATTGCGGTCCCGAAACGCGTCGTAACATTCGAACGACCAAAAAGTCACAAGACGGAACATTAAAAGGTAATATTTAATATTATTATTAACATATTATCCTATATAATATTAGTAGGATTCAGATAACTCATCAATAATGTAAATACTCTTCAACAGAATAAAAACCTTTTTTAAAGAGATAATTTATAACTTGTTTTTAAAATTATATTTTATTAATTACAAAAAACTATTTATTAAAGTTTTATTCCCATGTATGATGGTGTATTTTCAAAATTATTATTATAATATGTTGACAGTACTTTTACCAATATTCTGATAATTTTCATTTGCATTTTGAAAATAATGTTGTGATTAATGTTTTATGGGTAGTTATACATTAATTTATTAGCCGGAAAAATTCAAATTATATTATATATACTTAAAATATTATAGCTACAAACAAATGGAAACTCGTTGCCTTGGACAAGGAAGAGAGAAATTGTGTATTTTCCTAGTAGCAGCTGGGCCAACGCGTTCATTCTCTCTGAGTGAAATTCTCTGTCTCTCTCTAGCACAGGCAAGGCGGCGACAGTGGCGCTTCCGCTACCTAGTGAACGCCGTGGCAACCTCGTCAAATTCAAATAAAACTTGGCTGAATTTTTTAACATGGGGATTGCGCTTTTTATAGTTTCTGTATTCATTGCTAAGGCTAACTGCTAAGGGTCCCCCTTTCCTTTGATGCCTATTTTCTCCCTACTCAGAATCAAACCACGAAATAAACAAACTACGTATTTCTTTTCACCAGTTTATTTATGCACACAGAATAACTGAAACTTTATTTTTAATGTTAACACACAAAAAGAAGGTTGAAAGTGTGAAAAATGTAATTTCCGGATGGTCCTGTCAAAATCGGCAGAGGAGGGTTCCACTATACCAACACTGCTAAGGCTAACTGCTAAGGGACCCCTTTCCTTTGATGCCTATTTTCTCCCTACTCAGAATCAAACCGTGAAATAAACAAACTACCTATTTCTTTTCACACGTTTATTTATGCGCACAGTGTAACTAAAACTTTATTTTTAACATTTACACACAAAAAGTATGTTGAAAATATGAAAAAAATGTAATCTCGGGATGGTCAAGTCTTGAGGGGTAATCTTGTCAAAGTCGTTAGAGGGGGGGGGGGGGGAAGTCCACTATAGCAACACTACTAATTCTCCCACCCCTCCTAAGGAACAACTCACACCAACATTGCCGACACACTCTATGCCCGCTAATATCGCAAGCATACGACTGGGAAGCGATTTTTTGTAAACATAGTCGCTATGTTTCTACTGACGCATGCACACTCGCCTTTCTTCCTCTCCAAGAGCCAAATTGACTTACAAACCATGTGTTGTTTGTTTTGATTAAGTTACATAGCCTGGAAGTGTGAATTGCACATAGCGCATATCGCGGACGGACGCTATGTTAGGTTTGTGAAGGCTTTAAGACCATGACACACACGTTTTCAGGGAAGTAAGAAAAAAACTAAAATTACTAGTAGTTCATATGCTACAAACCATTAAGTACAGTATACTGTATATAGATATACCGTAATCCTAAAAATGTAATTTTAACTTAAAATAAAGAACATAAGTGTAGCCTTCAAAGAGATTTTTGAATTCGTTTAATCTTCAAAACCTTTCAAAACTGTACTATTAGATGTTCATGGCTTAACTGAAACAATTGTTATCCAAAACGCCCCCCTCCCCTTTAGTTCGGTTAACTGGGGTTTTACTGTAGTTCTAAGCAAAACATAAGATTTAAAATTTGTATTCAAATAAACTACTTCATATTTACTACTGATATCACTCATAACATTTATTTTATTTAGTTCTTTTAAGGAAGAAATACTGATACATTCCTCTTTCCTAAAATACTGAAAAGACAAATGACAGATATATCCATATAAGCGTTTTCAGATATAAATTATATAAATTATTTTGAAAAATTATTACCAGTTTTTCTACCTTATGTTTATAGCAAAACAAAAAATATTTTAACCGAATTTAATTTTTTGACCAGGATAAAAAAAAAATTATGAAGAGAAGTAACTTAGCCTTTAAAGGGTTAAGTATTGTTTTTAGTTTTTAAATTGATTTATGTACGACAGACTATTTTTTATGTAAATTTAAACATTGCTATGTTCCTGTTTCTACAATAAATAAAAATTTGTCTTCCAAAACAAATTTCTAACTGCTAATTAAAACCCATTCCAACCGTGTCCAACATCTTTTGTTCGTAACAATAATTTGTTATTTATGTTGATCTAGTAAAAGAAACTCTTCTATCGAAAAACAGTATCTCATAAAATGAAAATTGTACCCTATCGGTTAACCTACCTAGACATAGGCACGGGAAAAGCTTGTGCTTGACATAAAAGTCCAAATGCTTGACCCTCAACTCGATAGTAAGAGCTGCTTCGAGAATCTGTTGAGAATGTAGGGGCTTTGGCACCAACTGGTTCTGTACATGGGAGACAATTTTATTTTTAAGAAAATGTACTCTGATGATGGATTTTAAATTACATGAAGTAAACTGAAGTACAGTAAAAAGCCTTCTATGAACGTTGGGATAAGGTTTTACCAATAATCTGTGTTTATTTGTATATTAACATTATTCTAGTAGTATTTTATTCTAATTAAAGGTGTGTAAACAGTAGACTTTTTATTGACAATAACAAATTTAAAAAAATTAACCAAACCATAATATGAGTTACAGGTTATAGCCTTAACTTACCTAGACATAGGCACCGGAAAAGCTTGGGCTTGACATAAAAGTCCGAAACTTTGTCCTTCTATTCGATAGTATGTACTGCTTCGAGCATCATTTGAAAATGCCGGGGCTTTGGCACCCACTGGTTCTGTACATCGGAGATCATTTTATTTTTAAGTAACTAAATAGATCAAAGTATTCGTATAGCAAAAAGCCTTACAAACGTTGGGATAAGGAGTTGACATTTATTTTCACAATAAAAACTGTTCAATATTTCCAATAATAATAAAATAACAGCTATTAACATATAAACAACCAAATTAGCAGATAGAAATTTGTCAGTGTGATTCAAAACGGGAGTCCAAATTTGGTAGTATTTATATTAAAATTATTTTCTTGCCGTTAAGCTGAAGGACACGCATTTACTCATTCAGCTTCTAATAAGTATTATTATAATTTTTTTTAAGATTGGTTAAACTGTTTTCTTTATAAATACAAAGCAAAGTTTATATTTTTGTAGGTGAATTTATTTAAAAAGGAAAATAAAGAGTTAAAATAATATTAAAATATAGAAACCTTACACAATTTAAAGTTTAAACAAAATACAAACTCGACAATGTTAACTCTGTTTGGTTACTGTAGTAGAATTTAAAATGGTTTGCTTCGAAAATAGATGAACAAATTATTAAAGAACTGAATTATTTGAGTTTAAAAAGTGTTAATACTTTAGATTTTTAAATACTGTATATGTTGTTTTTTATCAAAATGTTAGTTTAATAGTTCAAGATATTATTAGTCTTAGTTATTTAAATATATATAATATATTAAATTGTTTCTGTTTTATATTTGTAGATGATATCAATTCTGATTCAAAATCCATTTCTTTAATATTTTATTTTGTTTTTAAAATATTTTAGTCTAGTGAAGAAAATTTTTAAAAGTCAGTGGCTCCAATTTTGGGTTCTTAATGAAATATTCTTCAAAACAAACATTTCTGGACTAGCCATAAGAAGATTTTAAAATTTGAAGAGTTTACACTACACATGTTTTGAGAGGTACAAAGTAGTTTAGAAGGCACAGCTCTTGATACGAAAATGCTTCATGAACTGACCTCTCAAACATAATGATCAGTACAAGAATACAGATCAAGACATAAACTCTTACCGGAACATTGGTACAGGATAACCTTGAGCTTGACAGAGGAGAACTATTCCAAGATCTTTTCTTCGGGAAAATGAGTTTATTTTGTCATCACTAAGGAACTTTGGAGCTTTAGCACCTACTGGTTCTATCAAAGGGAATTCAAAAATATGTGAACATTTTATAAAAAGTTAGAATATACATTTGAACTATTGAAATAAAGTACCCCTGTAGAAAGTTTTAAACAACATACATATTACAATATGAAATCTAGAGCACCGGATATGCTTATAAATAACTTTTTAATATATTACTTACCGCCAGCAATCCTTTTACTTGAAGTTTTACCTTCAATACATATATTCCACGACACGTGTTTCGGAATTTAGTTCTTCCATCGTCGGGTGGTCAAAACACATTTAAAAACGTTTAACATAATTTATAGAAAACACATAAAACACAAACGACCATGCGCACAAATAAAGTTCAAACATGTTATTAGGTTGACACTGTACAGTGTACTGGTGCTTTATCAGCTGATGTCTACTTCCTATTAAGCTGGCTTATTAGCTCGAAAGTGGGGGTTGCATCAAACTGTTTTTTGTCATTTAGCAATTTGTCCGGGTCGGGGGGCTCTTGTTCATTTCTGTATATGTGATATTCTTCTACGCGGTTCATGTAATCCCCTTTTTCACATTTTTGTAATATTTCCATGTTGTGTTCTATGTTTTTATAAGCATGATCATAGTTCACAAGGTGTTCAGCGAATTTTGATTTTTCCGGGTGTCTCAGGGCCTGGATATGTTCTTTATACCGTTTTTTGAAAGGCCGCCCTGTCTGTCCCACGTAGAATTTGTCACAAGAACTGCAGTTTAACTTGTATATACCGGTATTCATAAAATTGTCTTGGTTTGAGGTTTTGTTGCTATTTAATGTATGTTGTAGGTTTGAGTTGGTTTTGTAGACTATTTTGTAGCCTTGTTGTCTGAAAACGTTAGCAATGGTATTGTTAAATTTAGGTTTGTGCTGTAATACTACGAATTTATTCTCTAGTTTTTTATTTGGTTTGGTACTATTTCTTTTTTGTATCATTTTTCTATGGATTGTATCTACTATTTTTGGTTTGTATCCTTTTTTTTGGGCAATGTTTTTTATTAAGTTTAGTTCTTCTTTGTAATCGGCTTCATCCATTGGAACCGATATCAGTCTATTGATCATGTGGTTGTACGCTGCCATTTTATGTGTTATTGGGTGATTGGATGTCTCGTGAATGGTTTGGTCTGTATTTGTGGGTTTCCTGAAGATTTTGAACTTGATTTGTCCTTCTTGTTTTGAAATTATTAGGTCCAGATAGTTTAATGAATTGTTCTGTTCTATTTCCTGTGTGAAGTTCAGGTTAGGGTGTATATTGTTCATGAAATTGCTCAATTCTTGTATTTGCCTATTACTGCCCTTAAACAACATGATTATGTCATTAACATATCTGTGGTAATATATGATATTATCACTGAGCTTGTTTTGTTTTGTTGGATGAAGTTGTTTTCAATATGATTAAGGAAAGTTTCAGCGAGAATTCCTGATATGGGTGAGCCCATGGGGACTCCTTTGCTCTGGCTGTAGTAATCTCCGTTATGCTCAAAATAATTCTGTTTTGTAATCTCCTTGATGAAGTTAACAAGTTCAATGATTTCGTGTGTGTTTAATTTATTGTTCTTTGTTAAATTGTCCTGTACTATTTGTATTACCTCTTGGACTGGTATATTAGTGTATAGGTCGCTTACGTCGAAGGAGATAAGTTTCATGCCTGATTTAATTGTCATGTTTTCTATTTTCCCTATTAGGTCTAATGTATTGGTTAAACTTCTGTTATTATCTAATGTTATTTTATTGTGCAGTATCCTCCCAATGTGTTGGGCTATCTTGTATGTTGGTGCGTTTTTGACATTTACTAATGGTCTAATAGGCACTTCTTCTTTATGGACTTTTGGCAATCCCTTTAATGTGGGTGTTTTGGGGTTGGTCATTTTCAAGTAAACTTCTGTTTGTTGTTTAATAAGTGTTCAGATTTGCTTATTAACCTATTAATGGATTTTTTGTATTCACTAGTGGGGTCTTTTGTTAATTGGGTAATGTTGTTTTTGTTGATAAAGTCCCCTACTTTTTTGTTGTAGTCTTCCCGTTTTAATATAACTGAAGTATTGCCTTTATCGGCTTTAACAATGAGTGAATCATGTTGTGTTAATTTAATTCTTATATTTTTGGCTATTAGTGCTTCCGAATTATTATACTTGGTTTCACTACCCCCATATTTAATTTGTCCTTGTTAATGGCTTTTTGCAACTTATCATTACTACAGCCAGAGCAAAGGAGTCCCCATGGGCTCACCCATATCAGGAATTCTCGCTGAAACTTTCCTTAATCATATTGAAAACAACTTCATCCTAACAAAACAAAACAAGCTCAGTGATAATATCACATATTACCACAGATATGTTGATGACATAATCATGTTGTTTAAGGGCAGTAATAGGCAAATACAAGAATTGAGCAATTTCATGAACAATATACACCCTAACCTGAACTTCACACAGGAAACAGAAGAGAACAATTCATTAAACTATCTGGACCTAACAATTTCAAAACAAGAAGGACAACACAAGTTCAAAATCTTCAGGAAACCCACAAATACAGACCAAACCATTCACGAGACATCCAATCACCCAATAACACATAAAATGGCAGCGTACAACCACATGATCAATAGACTGATATCGGTTCCAATGGATGAAGCCGATTACAAAGAAGAACTAAACTTAATAAAACACATTGCCCAAAAAAACGGATACAACCCAAAAATAGTAGATACAATCCATAGAAAAATGATACAAAAAAGAAATAGTACCAAACCAAATAAAAAACAAGAGAATAAACTCGTAGTATTACAGCACAACCGTAAATTTAACAATACCATTGCTAACGTTTTCAGACAACAAGGCTACAAAATAGCCTACAAAACCAACTCAAACCTACAACATACATTAAATAGTAACAAAACCTCAAACCAAGACAATTTCATGAATACCGGTATATACAAGTTAAACTGCAGTTCTTGTGACAAATTCTACGTGGGACAGACAGGGCGGCCTTTCAAAAAAACGGTATAAAGAACATATCCAGGCCCTGAGACACCCGGAAAAATCAAAATTCGCTGAACACCTTGTGAACTATGATCATGCTTATAAAAACATAGAACACAACATGGAAATATTACAAAAATGTGAAAAAGGGGATTACATGAACCGCGTAGAAGAATATCACATATACAGAAATGAACAAGAGCACCCGGACAAATTGCTAAATGACAAAAAACAGTTCGATGCAACCCCCACTTTCGAGCTAATAAGCCAGCTTAATATTAAGTAGCCATCAGCTGATAAAGCACCAGTACACTGTACAGTGTCAACCTAATAACATGTTTGAACTTTATTTGTGTGCGTGTGTCGTTTGTGTTTTATGTGTTTTCTATAAATTATGTTAAACGTTTTTAAATGTGTTTTGACCACCCGACGATGGAAGAACTAAATTCCGAAACACGTGTCGTGGAATATATGTATTGAAGGTAAAACTTCAAATAAAAGGATTGCTGGCGGTAAGTAACATATTAAAAAGTTAACATACATAATGTTAATCTTTGAAACAAACTATAATGGATCAACTTTTGTTCAACAGTACATCCTCTTCATCCTTTTACTGGCCTATAAGTTGTGACAATTAGATATTTCAAGAATCCTTATGACAATCATCTGATGTAATATTTGTTTGTATATTAACCACAATCATTAAAAGTTGTGGGTATTCATTGCAGTAAAAGTTAATTTTGGACTAAAAGCAACACATTATAGCCTAATAAATATTGTCAAAGCCCATGTTGTTACAAATCATAATTTTTTGTTAATTCTGTGAGGATCTAAGTTAATGTAACCAAACTTAACTAGAATAAAGTTGCTGAATATAACCTAACCTAACCAAAAGGCCTAAAGTAATAAAAACCTAGCATAAAGTTGCTATAGTGCAAACCAACTACAAGACCTAAAGTAAACAAACCTAGCCTAGCCTGAAGTTGTAAAACATAACCTACCTAAAACTTGTAACAGGAAAACCTTGTGCATTACAGAGCAACACTACCCCAGGTCCAGTTTTACGGAAAATCGTACGACTCTTGTCATCATTGGAAAATGTTGGTGCTTTCGCTCCGATCGGCTCTGAATAGAATTTTACAAAACAAATTATAAGATTATAATATAAATCTGTTTTGGGCGTACGTACCTAAATGATGGCACTGGGTACCCCTGTGTTTGACATAATAGTTCATAATCTTGACCGATTGTTCGGAAGATTATTTTATTTCTCTCGTCTGCTGATACAGAAGGCGCTTTGGCTCCGACGGGTTCTATCAAAGTTAGTAACTAAATTAGTCTCAATGAATATTTAATTTGTCAAAATTCATAAACGAAATATATAAAAACAGAGTTGGAACAGTAGCACGTAAATTTTCTTGTCTCATATCTTGAAACAAAAATAAATGACTGGTAAAACTATATTTGTGTTTTGATTTATTCTGATATATTCAAAGGTGGTTTTAACAACCATAAAAAGGCATAAGCATAACCAAAAGAAATATTTTCTCTGCACATCCTCCCATTTTTTGCATTGTTAAAATTCTTGTTTAAACTGATTTAGATTGAAAATGATTTTTACAAAAAATGTTTACAAAAAGACTTTTTATGTGGTAAGAATATAACTAAATTCATTTATATTAACAATGTGTATTATGTCAGTATTTCTATACTAGGCAATAGGTTATATTTAGAGCATATTTTTGTTCATATTTGCATGTATAAAAATATTTCATACGGTACTTCATTAAAAACTATTACTAATTTAATTTTGTTTAAGGCAATGCTGAAGTTTATAAAAACTAATGAATCGCCAATGAGAAACAAAAAGCATTTATAGTAGAGAAAATTTAAGTTTCTTGAATTTGAAAAAGATAAAACCAATTTGAGTTGTCATAAACTCCATTATAAATAAATACGTTATACTGGAAGGACCATTGGCTCCTTGCAGTTGTTAATTAATTTACTGCATACATTTGATAAATGTACAATACGCTAGATATTGTCGAGGAGAACAACAATATTAGCAGCTGACTCTGACAAATCACACGATCACGATCCCTAGATAAAAATGTTACTCACACCACTGAAACAATCTCAGTACATAATAGTATGCAAGTTTTTATAGTGTTTTATTGACTTAACCAGCATTTTAACAATTTTCGACACACATCTTCTCACAGGAAAGTTTTTAAACAGTTTCTGACGAATGGTCTAGCGAAGCCTCAGTCAGGCGGAAGAGTGTTGGACAGGAACAGGGGAGAAAAGATTCGGCAAATAATTCACAGTCCACACACGTCGTTGTTGTTAATTGAACAAAATATTATGTACACATAGTATCAAAAGATTGTTTGTTGGTACCGGTACCTTAAGATATTTCTGAACCTCTTAAAGAGTTTACATGTTTTGTCACGACTTACATCAAATTTACAATGATAATGACCAAGTGGAAGACATAAACCATTACCGGCTACAACTTTGGTTGTTAACTGACGAAAGACATTTTCTATAAGTGGCTAAGTTACAAACAGAAGTCATTTGGGGAATTGTAAACCCACACATCAGCATGGCCATGAACTTTGCATGAGCAATTCCTACAGTTAGGGCCAGTTTCTCCAAAGAGGTTTAAACTTTAGAAACGGTTTAACTGTGAGTTTAACTGGCTTATCGGTTTCTCCATTGCTCTTTGGAAGTTTAAACCAAGAGCAAAAGTTAAACCATATTACCAGCTGGTTTAAACGCAGAGTAACGTTTAACTCACGTTGTCTGCACTAAAATAACAACATAACCTCAAGCTTGTCGTTTGTTTTCATGCCTCACGTGAAGTTAAGATAGTTTGAAAATGGAAGAGATATTTGATATTTTTAATGATGTAGACGAAGAAGAATTGGAGGTACGATGTCCCATCACGCGTGCACCACGAAGAATTCGTGAAAGACCGGACAATTTTGAAAAGTGGAATGATATTGAATTTTTCACAATATTTAGAATGTGTAAGAACACGGCCAATATGGTTTTGGATGTTATTAGAGAGCAGATTGCGCCGAAGAAAGTGAACATTCAAACTGTTATCTGAAGTGAAGTTTTTTACCACATTAAGATTTTATGCCTGTGGAGGATTTCTTACAAATGTGGGGGATCATTGTGGAATACACAACTCTACAAACTCATTTGCAAACATATTGACAAAACACCGCTTTTGCAAACAGAGTAGAAACATAACCTCCTAAACTCAATATGTGTATTGAGCAGACGAAATAAAAGCGCAAATACTAAATAAGGGCAGCCAACATTCTTCTTCCATGGTTTAACTTAAACTTCAGGCCAAACTGTATAGAGAAATCGATCGATGGTTTAAACGTCGGTATAACTTTAAACTCGTTTAAGTTAAACGTTACTTGGAGAAACCGGCCCTTAATGTGTGGTGTGAGTAATAAATGAAAAGGTGCATGTCTCGTTCTTATTTGCAAGAAAAATTGTTACTATCCCCTTCCAACAGGAAGGCACGATTGGGGTCTCAATATTTAGAAATTCTGATCATACATTCAGACTGCAAGTGTGGTTGAGATGGACCACAGACATTTCCGTATGAAGCCACTTTTCCGTATGAAAAGATGGCTGATAAAGATAATCTGTGACAGAATATTAACTTACTGCACACCACCTTTAGGTAATTGTCTGTCTTACAGTAGAACCCTGTTGTATTTGTAATAACAGTCATAAGTTTTGTTATGTAGAAGTTAATAAATATTCTTGAGAAAAATCTATTAGTCTCCCCCATAGTTATGGTATAAATTTTATGACAACTCAAACAGACAATGCTGCATTTTTGTTTTACACTCAAATCAAGTCGATGCAGGTAATTGCAATATTAATTTTATTATATTTTGTATTATAATAATGGTATCAAATGTTTTCATCCCCAAACAAGTGGTTATGAACGATCTTGTTTTAACTTTAAACAAGCTGTAAATAAAAGCTTTAAACGGATAAGTGTAACATCATTCTTATAAAGAACAAATTAATTATGACAGAGTTGCAGCAGAGCCTCTAGATAAAACTACAGCTGTTTAAAACCACATATACAAAACCATTTATCATACCTAAACATTGGCACTGGGTAACCCTGCGTTAGGCACAACATTTCAAAAGGTTGTCCAACTTTGCGATAAATATTTCTGCTTTTATCATCCAATGAGACTGCTGGACCTTTAGATCCTACGGGTTCTGTTCAAATAATTCAAAAATATAAAATACAAGTTTATAAAATTTTGAGTTATAATCGATTTAGACAAAATTATTTAAGTGGTTTGTTAAATATTTAATGAAATATAAATCTGTTGTATAATGTGAAGCCCTGAATAAAACATGATGTATTTAAATAAACATTACAATTTTGTAGTTTTTCCTGAAAATCGACTCACTATAACCTTAATAAAATTTTAACTAAGAAAATATAGCAAACAATACTAGGATTGGATCACTAAATATTTCCTGATTGAGATCCCTAAAATACACTTTGACATTAAACATAAATGTCCGACATTTCTGACATAACATTGTGTTTAGTTTTTAGTAAAAAAGAAATTGGTTGTTAAGCTGATTTTTGCTGAATTTCTACAAACATCTTCCAATTATTGGTATGTTGATTACAACAAATATGTTTTACTTGTAGTAGTACAGTCGACCTGTAGCAAATACAAACCAAGCCTTCGTGTTGTTTAAAGTATGTACTGGATTAAAATTTCCCAAATCTACACGACAAAACAATTGAATAAATTTCTTTGTCCTAGATAAAAATACTAAAGTTTTTCGAATGTCAAATTTAATTTGAGATTCTTTCATTATGTAAGCTCCAGGATTTTAATATAATGACAAATGTTAAAATATGTATAAGTTTATCTGCACACTATTATCTGTAGGTCTATTCAATCCTTGCTTCCTTGTTGCTGTGACGACCGCGGTGTCGGAATACCCCATCTTCCGGTCACATAGTTAAACACTAAATAAAACCATTTCTCTCACTAGTGAGATCATTGTAAATCACATTAGTCACATACGCCTGCACAATCCACAAATAAAAGACATTAATTGAGCACCTGTTGCCCGGGCTCTGTTTGACACCTCAATTAACGTAGAGAATAAGAATAGAGACTTCCGTTTGCCTCCAATGTTCAACCTCCAATTTCCATACCACGGCCGGTATAACTTCAGTAGTCGACCTACCCTCGCCTGGGTAACATGTGCTTAATTAATGTCTTTTATTTGTGCGCTTTGTGTATTGTGTACTCGTATGTGACTAATGTGTTTTACGACCATCTCACTAGTGAGAGAAGTTGTTTTATTCATTTAATTTAGTGTTTAATTATGTGACCAAAAGATGGGGAACCGCGGTCGTCACAGCAAAAAGAAAACAAGGATTGAATAGACGTGGTAAACTTATACCTATTTTAACATTTGTCATTAATCTGAGAGCTTAATTGCAGTGTGGTAAACACATGGTAGTCTTTCGTAGTACCACCTCCTTAAAGAGTATTATTTTGGGTTGGTAAAGGTACATGCAATCTATTCCAAACGAATAAGAAACAATCGATAGGCTGGCAAGAAGTACTACACTATGCCAAACCAAAAATTCTATTCACTATTCCTCGCCCAAACCATCCCATATCTGTATGTTTCCCTTACCCATCTGACATCATCACGCAAGATATATTAACTATATCAACCGAAAGCTCATATATCTGATACTATACAGTTATTACAACACCTACATCTAGGTAGAAAATCGAGAAACTATTACAAACTTACCTTACAATCTACGATCATCTGATTTGGAACAGTAGGCAAATTGTTTAGTAAACAAAACTTACCTAAACATAGGCACTGGAAATGCTTGCGCCTGACAAAGTAAGACAAAACCTTGCCCGATTTTACGTGAAATCGTTCTACTCAAATCATCCGAAGAAAACGTAGGTGCCTTTGCTCCGACCGGTTCTGTCAAGATGTTACAACAAATTATAACTAAGAAAGTGGCAAAATTCCATTGAAAACTTTATTCAGACCCCAGATAGTGTGACTATTTGAGTCCAAACTGATGCGATGTTCCGTACCGAAATGGTTAATTATTAAAGACATATTAAAGTACCTAACCTATAATCCATCTCTTGACCTTTTTTTTTTGTATTTTTTCACAATTCAGGACTTTGATTTATCTTCAGAAATGTATAATTTGAGGTTGTCAATACATAAAAATAAATACTATAAAACTAAGGTTCAGCACATCACACTCAGCATGTGCTAAGCATGTGACTACTACCAGCCTATGTCAGCGTTAATCTCATGGTGAGCACTGATGTGTTGTGTAATGATGTACAGTCGACTCCCTCTAGTCCGGACACGGGTGGTTCGGACGACTTCTTGGAGAAGAGTTATCTGTGTTTCTCACGGCAGAAATCGACAGGAATGAACGTGTCTGTTTATTTCCGGTCTAAATGTAAATAAATAACCTCAGTTCAATTTATGATTTCATTTTGGATGTTACAAATTCTACGCTTGTGTTTTTTGTAATTTTAAATGTGAATTCTATTTTGATCAGTGAGTTTATTTGTTATGTGTAATTCTATTTGTACTGTACAGTAGTTAACGCTGATAATTTAGTTTCGCAAAAATGTTTATTCCTGTTGACAGGTGTCCCGTTTATTTATATCAGTGTCATGAAAAATGATGATTCAGTGGGGGGGGGGGGGGGGGCAAAAAAACTGTAATACTTGGATACTTTAAAAACGTCTTAAAAGTTGGATTTTTAATTGTAGATATGATATTATAGGTTGTACTTTACATGTGTGAAAACCCGCCGGATGGTCCTGAAGTTTTTTTATCCAGACGAGGGTCCGGTCTCGACGTGTCCGGATTAGAGGGAGTCTACTGTAGTTTAATATAATTTATCTGAATGAGTTGATGACCTTTAACGAGTCATCTATTGTGTTCTGATAGTCAAACACAAGTCCTGAAAAGGTAAACAAATAGGTAAAGTACTTTCTTTTGTCAATCAGTGGCCTGGATATTAAAAACAAACAGTTTATTTATTGTTAAAGAGTGTAAGTGGTTAAAATGTAGCATTTATTTTTCAACCAAATGATTTCTAGGAAGGATTTACCTATTAAAATGTTAAGATAAGGTACTCCTGCATGAATCAATATTAAGTTAGAGTTTATTACAAATTTTTTTAAAATTTGTTATGTATATTACGTATGCAAGTCCCATGCATGCATTTAAAAAAGGTATAATTTTAAATAAATCAATAATTTATTGTGAATTTATTAAATGATATATGCAGACAAGATTTTTTGAGTGGTACAAAATTTATTGGTTAGTTTATTGGTTTCAATCAGGAAAATATGACCATGTGATTAGAAACAGCTAAAAATTTTGAAATGGGAATTTCAATAAAAAGCTTTAACAAAATGGAAATTAAAATGAAAGCTTCTTGAGATTTCCAAAGCGGAAACCAAGAACTTCTAGTACATTTCAAGTGAGGAACTACAAAATACCAGCACTGAGAAACCTACACAAAACACAAAACTTTCGTGATCTGGGTGTGTCGTCATTTTTGAAAGTTATAGTAATAAAAAAAAGAGAAAAATAAAATTGCAATTGCAAGTAATCATCGAACAATTGACTGTGAATAGTTTCAAAGGAGTTTATCCGTCAAAAATAAGTTATAATTATTTTAAAGAATTAACAGTGGACAGTGTATGTAATCATGTGTATTGCCCAATAAATGAAACATCAAGACATCTGCTACCTAGAACATTATTGTGAGTATTCATTAACTATTACAAATTTGTCAACATATTTAAATTTTCTATTTTTAAATATTATTTGATTTTTATGAATACTCTAAATATAAAATTTCCATCTTTCTTTTGTATTTTGTAAATTAATTTTAATTTTGCTTAAAACATTTAGCCTATTTCAATTTTCATATGTATATATTTTTTCGCATGATTTCTTAAATTATCTGTACTTAAAATTGTTTAACATGTTTGAGTTGACTTTTATAATCAGTCGTCATGCTTTGCTGTATCTAATTTTTGGCATTCACAATACATTAGAGTACTGTACTTCCACAGTCCTATGAATCTATAATTTGAAATATTATTTTCTTCTTTTCTTTTTTAAGGTTAGAAATTATTATTACTAACGTCATGTAATGCATTCTGCTTGAGTCGATTGGTTATGGAGTTTTGCGAGAGAAATAGAAATTTCACCTTTGCAAGTTCTGTGACCAACACGACTTCATTTTAAACATAAAGCATATTGACATCATAAGTTAAACTTGTTTGGAATTTGTGATGAAATTCGGCAGCATACATTAGTGATCATAGATGGGTTATTGTGAATCATAGATGGTAGATGGACCGTTTCACTGTTCCCGATTTTTTTAACGTAGCATGTGACCGTTAAAATGTTAAGATAAGGGACGGAAATACATAGATAATATTTTCATCAGAATATTAAACATATTTCAGTTTTTGCTATGGTTTAGTGTTTTAGACATAAACTCTGCATACAACAAGAATATTATTTAACCAATAGTTGGTATCACAATTATTTGCAAACATATTAAAGAAAAAATGTTATGGTTTTACTTCAGACGTACATCTACACGTCAGCAAAATTAAATCTAGATCATAATTTAGACTTTTTACATAAAAATTTGACTTTGTTCAATTTGGTGCACACTTCTTTGTAAAATAAATCGCATAATTCAGAGAATATTTGTAGTATTTACTTAAAATTCTAATAGAAATGCTAAAGTGCAGGTTCTGAGGTGACACTCTAACAGATTGCATTTTATCCTTTATTTTGTGACTATTGCTATAAGAAGCAATCTGAAAACTCAAATCTCTTGTTGTATTTATTATGTTATTAAAATTAGTATTGAATGATTATAACCCCATGAAAATCACCATTAATGTCCTAACATAAACTAAGCTTATTTTAGACAAAGAACCAAAACTTTTAAAATCAGAATAACCCGTTTACCGATAGAAAGGCACTGGAAATGCCTGAGCCTGACAAAGAATACCAAAACTTTGCTTCGTCCGTCGTTCTATCCAGGATCTTTTAACATCGGATGCTAACGTTGGAGGTTTCGCACCGACTGGTTCTAAATATAAATAAATTTAATACAGGAACATTAGATACATTTACAAAAAAACTTATCTTACCTAAAAGAAGGGACAGGGTACCCTTGAGCTTGACAAAACAAGGACAGTGGTGTGTTACTCATCGCTTCAAATGAAATCAGTTTCAAAATAGTGGAAAACTTTGGTGCCCTCGATCCAACCGGTTCTAAGAAATTAAAGTTTGAAGAATGTAAATTTCTTGACAACATTTAAAAGTTATGATTTTTTAAAACTATAATAATTCTATGCATTTCAATAATAGTCTTTCTTTTTTTTAGTTTTGCAAGCGTTATATACAATTATTTCACATTTTTACATGGACGGCTCAAAAACAAAATGTGGCACAGGAGCGGGAAACTGTGAAGGCTACATAGAAAGGTGTCTAGCAATAGGAATGCAGCCTACAGTATTCCAAACAGAAGTTATTACCTTATTGGAATGAGTCAAGTGAAAATCTTAGACTCTAACACAGTAATAAAGAAATCAGTATACACTTAGATAGTGAGGCAGCCTTGAAAGTTCTAGTCCGGAAGCTAGTCCGGGAAAGTTTCAAGAACTTAATGCTTTGATGGGTTAGTTTCTGGATATGTGGGAATGAGTGTGCAGATGTACTGGCCAAAAGAATTAGCTACAATATTTACAGAACTCAAGCTCTTCTTTGGTATATCCAAGGCAAGATTTGGGATTTGTTATGCATTGGGCAGGACTACAGGACCAAATAGAAGGAGTAAAATTTGACTTCTTGGTAGACTGCATCTGACATTATTATGCTGAACAGATGCAAAATAAAGAAGGTGGTGGCAATGTGTCCATCAATTTGGGCAAGGGCGGGCTGGAGCCCCCCGCTCAATGTTTTTGCAGTTTGTTGAGTAAAAACATACAAATTAAATAATTTACGCGTATCAATTATAATTAACCTACCGGTGAGGATTAGTCTAGTGTTTATAATATGAACACTAAGGCATTCAAGTCAAGGCATGGCAGGGTTCTGAGTAGTGAAAGCCAAATACCATGCTTCATTCGGCTTGTCCCTGACATCACTGGATGATATCTTAGGGGAACTCACCTACCTGGAACGACTTTTACCCCTCCTTTCCCTTCTCCCTATTTCTAGTAAAATTTTATTGAGCACACGCATTGTGCTGATACTCCACTAGAACCAAACCACAGTTGGATCAAGTCTTTTGAAAGAACCCTGGTTGAGAGTTTCTTTTATTATACTTATTTATTTGTTTAATTAATTATTTTTAAGACATATAAATAATTTCCTTAAAGACAAAATTCTAAAATATTTGTACTAGGTTAAAAGGCTTTCTGAGTATGTCTAATAGCATTAAAAATCTAAATTGAGACTTTAAAAAAAAAAAGAAGAAAATCAAACTCCTTGGTGAGAACAGGCCAGCTCCCCTTACAAAAAAGTAGTATGGATGCCAATGGGTGGTGGGGATGATGATCACAGGAAACGACCACCTTAGAAAACACATGCAATGAATGAGCGTCTTTACCGGAGCGTATATGTAGGAAATGTGGCCTGCCTGTGAGGAAATGGCAAAACATCTTAGTAAGGAATGTGAGGGGTTTGTAAGGGTTTAAAACCTTTATAACTTTAAACAAAGTGCATCCCATCTCCAAGCACAACTTCATACTTAGGCAATCAAACTTTGAGGATGACGTGCAAAGGAAAACACTGCCCACCTAAGAGGAAGAACATCTTGACTTAATGCTAGTTAAACTAATGAAGATAGAGAGTGGAATAAAAGAGGAAAATAGCCAAAATCAATAACACATTAGAAACCTGAACTCTAACATATGATGATGATAACTGAGCTATAACTGCTCTCAAAACACTATATACAGCCTCTGCAAACTGTTCTGAAGGGGTTACTTTCTTAAAAGTCTTGTTTCAGTTCTTACAATAAAGGGATACTGGTAATATAAAACCATTGTAATTCTTTAGCAATAGTTCAAAATAGACCCAGTAAATAAACCAGAGTTTAATATAAAACTATATTTTTATTAGTATAGTATAGTTAAATTGTACTTGCTTTAAAAATTACCTCAACGATGAATACTAAATATTAGGATTTTCTATTCAATTACCTGAATGAAGGGACAGGAAACCCTTGCGCTTGACACAAAATCGCAATGTTTTCACCAAGATAGATTTTTTCCAACCACACTCGCACTTTAGGCGGTAAAGTCGGTGCTTTTAGTCCAACGGGTTCTAACAAACCATTATTACTATGATATTCTATTTTTCTGCTAATAGGTACACGAATTTAATCAAGTACTAGCTTCTACTTTCCTAAAAATTTCACATTTGCTGGTGCATTGCGGTAAACTTGATCTATTCAAGTATAGTGCTTCAAAATAAACAAGTTCGTGTTGTAAGGAGTAAAAACAACATTTTTGAGAATCAGTATCAGAATAAAAAGTTAATGCAACGTTGTCAGAACAATTAATTTAAATCAATACAAGAAAATATTCAGTTTATTAAAGATTTAGACTTTTTAAATGAACTAAGATAATTCTTTACCTTAATTTGAACTTTTTTATCTATACATAATTTATTATAACTAATACAAAAAGAAGCTTTACGAATGAAACAAAGTCGTTTAGCTTAAACTGCTATTTGTAACCATACAATTTTCTATTTTAACACATTTTTTATTTTGGTAATTACGTGCTACTGAATTTTCCTGAACATAAAGAAGAGACAAGTTTGTTTAACAGTTGTAAATGCATTTGTCTCTTCTTTATATTCAAACGTATCTGCAATTCCCATGTTGGGCTTATCGTTTGATAACTAGTTATCCAAAAAACCCGGCACCACATTAGGCCAGGTATGACAGATTGTACTGTACTTATAGTTATTTACAAAAAATATAAAACAAGATTGAATCACTTTTTAAATAATTTCAACAACATTAGTAATTACCAAAAAACCTAATTATTAAAACCAGTGTACAACGTTAAAACGTTTAAAACAGCATTTATAAATAAGGTTATATAAATGAAAGCTGGGACAGGAAACGCCTGCGCCTGACACATAACAGCACAACTCTTCCCAGCGCTTATTTCCAACCAACCTCGTTTCATATTTGGAGGCAATGTTGGTGCTTTTGTACCGACAGGAACTAAATCCCAAAACTATATCTTTATTCCAAAATAGTGTTTAAGTACCTGAATGATGGAATGGGAAACGCCTGCGCCTGGCATAAAATAGCACAACTTTGACTAACACTTGTATCCATCCATACACGTTTTGTATTCGGAGGTAGTACCGGAGTTTTTTTACCGATAGGTTCTAAAACGGAAAACTTTAATTTTATTCCAGTCTAAAGTTAATAAAATACCTGAATGCTGGAACAGGAAAGGCCTGGGCTTGACAAAGAATCGCAAATCCTTTTCCTTCGATTGTTTCGACCCAAACTTTTTTCGTTATGAAGGGTAATGTAGGAGCTTTAGTACCGACTGGTTCTATAAATATACGTTTATTCTATTAAAATTGTTTCAAATTGAAATGGTGTACAAATGATAACACAAATATTTCAGAACAAAACAGTATATAAGATAAATGACCTGTTGTTTTTTATAAATAACCTGGTATAGATCCATTAACAAACTAAAGAACAATGCAATTAAATCGGCTAATAGCCTATAAAAGACACTCTGGATTGGATTTCAATGTGTTTAGCTTATTATTTAGGTAAAACCCCTAAAAGACAGTTTAAGAAATATGAAATGAAAATCATTAAAATAATCCAACTATCGTGTTGGACCAAAAAGTGGACAAATTATTATTAGCAATTATTTATGTTGACAATGTATTGGATTACGAGTAAACTGTTAAAAGAAATGCCCAACTGAACAATTTAGAGAATTTATAAAAAATACACGAGTAAAATCTACCTGAATGTTGGTACGGGAAAAGCTTGAGCCTGACACAGTAGGACAAACTCGCCTCCCGTTACAGCCGTAGTCCACCACCTAACTCCAACTGTGTTGGGCGGAAGAGTCGGAGGTTTAGTGCCAACTGGTTCTGTAGAGGAGTTAGAAATTATTGTGTCACAAAATTGACTTCGGTTGTATAGCAAAGAGTGAATCAAAGCAATACATTTGTATCAATTAATTACTTATTCATCAAACGAACTCGATAAAAATATGCACCTACACAACCTGAGATGAAAGTTTCAACTGAATTAAACTCTTTAGCTTCTCAGCCACACTGCTTTCCCAGTTTGCAAACCCTCCCTTTGGATAGTGACTGTGTTACAATGTAACTACAGTCTAATGTTACGCTATTTAATATTTTAGGAAAGAAATTCATTTTTTGCTAAAAGTTTTTATTATTATTGTTTAGACCCATTTCATTGTTAGAAGGAAAAATCACGTTTGCGTAATTTGCGTCTTTGCGTTAAAATCAAGTACAGTAGAACATCGATTATCCGAAATAATTGTGGGTGGGGGTTGTTCAGATAACCGATCATTGTTGGAAAAAACAAGATTCTCTGAATCTTTCAGCACCTTCGTTATCAGTCAACTGTTTCCCCCTGGATATCCAATTAACTAATTCCATGTCTGGATTTGAAAAGTTCCAGCCAGCCATTAGTTAATACAGTTGACTCTTGATTCTCTGACAAGTATGGGACCGATAGGGTGTCGGATTACCGAAAGTGTCTGGATTATCGAAAGTGATTTTTTAAATGTCCAAGATTAGCAGTAAGTTACAGGAATTGCTGTAATTTTCGTATGTAAAACCATTTAGGATAGTAGGCTAATAAATCAATTAATTTTACCTAGTGGGCACAAAGGAGTCATGAAAACATGTACAGAATAAAAAACATTAATTGTGTATTAGAAAATGAAACGCATACAACCAGTACAGTTTACAGTATTTACACATTGAAGAATGCTCGCCCTATGTCGAGTATTTACATATCGATGTTGTAGTTTCACCACGATCATATCTTTTAATGATTTCCCATTTATCAGATAAATTTAATGTTTTATGCTTACGTTTTTAACCTACCATAACAACACTAGTACTGTATACAGTAATAAAATAAAATTGCAATACAGTAAATGGAATTTAACAACTCACAAACACTATAAAGTCACTCTAATAAAAAATTTTAAAAAAACAATGCAATAACGCCTATCACAAACGGTTACACTTTGCGAAGAAACTGAACTGAGATGTCTAGACAAACAATGTGAGTCACAAAGGGATAGAAGGGTGTTTACTGTTATAACAGGCAAACAGTATTGTAAACAAAGAGCTCAAAATGATCTATAGGTTTTTGTAGGACCTCAAATTACAGTACTGTATAGCATAGCGCGGTGAATCAACTGACATTCGCGTCCTGTCAAATGTCGAACTATCGCAAGTGTACTGCAATAATATTACCTTAATAAAGTCCGTCACATGACTTCTTGTCGTATCACATAAGATGACATGATTCAGAGCCGGAATTCCATCTTCAGGTCTTAATCTCTCTGGAGAGATTGTCGCACATTAAAATAAATAGGACACACACATATACACAACACTAACACATAAACACAAAATCGCGCAAGTCATTTCACTAGGTGCACGACCTAATGTAGTCGGTGAAATACTGCCGGTATTAAGTAAAGAGCCCTACTGGTTATCACTGTCTTTTGTAAGTATTTCATAGCCATACCGTATATAAAAAACACAAAATCACAATATCCTTCCGTACAACAAATAAATTATCAACATCGCTTTTATCAACCCATACCTCAACAGAAAAAAAGTCCAGAGTTTATAAAATCAATTGCCAGTACTACATAGGTGAAACAGAGAGAGCGTTCAATGACCGTTACAAAGAACATCTTCCCAACAATAAATCTGACATTATCAAGTCCAATTATGCATGTCACCTTGCCGAAAATAACCACAGCCTGGGTGACTTCCAAGCTTCTGTAGAACCCTAGACATTTGCACAAAATGTAGGATAATGAATGCTAATGAAGAATACGAAATATATAAAGCATTCAAAAATAAACCGGACAACATCTGAAGGCTGAGGTGCAAAAAAATTCTACAATATATGTGTAGGCCTATGTCTTATTTATTTAAATGTGTGATGATCTCTTCGGAGTTGATTAAGACCTAAAGATGGAGTTTCGGCTCCGAAACACGTCATCTTAAATGATATGACAAAAAGTCATGTCATGGACCTTATTGAGGTAATATTATTAATTATAATAGTGACTTAGTACCATAAATATGCAAATTCAAAGACATTAGTTGCTTTAAAATCAGGATTACCGCCTACTTTCTTCTTAAGTCCTAGAGCTTTTCACATATTAAAAGGCCACTTATTGCTTACCACGTACCTCCATAAACCGAGTGTACACTTTCATGAGCCATTTTCGTTGTTTTCCTGTGTAAGCTGTGTTTTTAATCTTGGCTGTCAAATTCACACGCAAATTTCGTGATAGCATCACCATTCTTTTTAATGTCCGATATTGTTGTGATTACAACTTCATATTCCCGAGCTAAGCTTGATCCACTAGCACCTTTTTTACCTGCTCAATTATTTTAAGTTTATTAGAAGCACTAAGCACTACGTGTTTCATGCTTGGTCGACATTGCAATGTGAACTAAACAGCTCAACAAATTTCAGTAAGGTCGGAAACAAACGATGGCTCACTCGTCATTGGCGACAAGAGTCAAGTCTTGTGAGCAGCGCTACTATCGGTTAAGCAAGGTTAACAACAATTTATCAAAGAACTAGTGATAACTTGGAGATTATAAAATGAATTAATCTACCTGACTGAGGGTACAGGAAAAGCCTGTGCTTGACAAAGTAAGGCAAACTCTCTCCCCGCTGTAGTCAAACTCCACCAAACTCCAACTGTATTGGGAGGCAGTGTCGGTGGTTTAGTGCCAACAGGTTCTGGAGTTAGAAATTGCCATGTTAGGAAAATTTAAAATTATTGCGTGTGTTGGATAAAGAGTGAACAAAAGCCATAACAGTCATTTTAGGTTAGATTAGGCATTTTTAAGTTTATGTTTTAGTTAAATCAAAAAGCGTTCTAAAAACTAAGATTTTTCCAATTGCGTTTTGAATCTAACTTTCCGTGAATAAAGTAAACTTCTTTCAGCCAGAAATATTGCATTTTCTAAGTGATCCTTTGACTCAGTGATACAATGTTAAATTTGTCTTTAAATTGTCTACATATTTTTTATATTAACATTTTTTCCCTAAAAGTTTTAATTTTGAGATAAGCCTATTCAACTTTAAAAAGTTTGAGCCACCATCTTGAATAGGATAACTGCAGCACAATTACATTTTTCACTTTTGGTTACCTAAACCAGTTTGATAAACTTTCATGCTGAGTTGCATGATTTTTTTCAAAAACACACCTACAGACAGACAACTTTTGAACTAATCAAGATAGGATACATATTATATTGTATTATTTGCTATTTTCGACTTGTTGAGGTGAATAACATGGTAAAGTTTGGTTGAATGGTTGCGAGACACTCTGTATATAATCACTTGAAAATGCAACAAGCTAGATGGAGGAAATTTGCCAAGTTGTTCTTACAGCAAAATTGTAGATCTGTATCAATTTTAGGACCAAATCTATCAATCGAAAGAGGTACCTTTATTTGAAAATAGAGAAAAACAATTCTGATTTTGTAATATATTGGAAGTAAAACTTATGGATATGATGAATCATTAAAGAGTTTTAATTAAAATCAGATCAATTGTAAGTATAATTGAAGCAATGTAAATACATTTTTGGTACAGGTGTAGGATGTTTTAAAATATTTCCTAATTCTATGAAAAACTTGTAAAAATGTCAACCTATTGTGAAAACCAATGTTTATGTTAAATCTTGTAAAATTTAAAAATTACAACAGCTGATATATACAAACATTATGATCATGTTACTAAGACGTGACACAGAGATAAAGGCCAAGGATTAACCATTGCACATTTCAAGATTCCAATTCTAGGAATTACCACCAGTTAGTTACAAAATATTTGAAAACTTTAAACAAATTATTCATAATTTTTTGAGTTATGAATTGCTCAAATTCACTCTTTAAACATACTATGCATATTTATCGAACTGCCTATATCTTAAAAAATACATTTATAAAAATAAAACTTAATAATGGAGCATTCTTTTAAACAGATTTATTCACAAATATTGTACATAACGAAAAGTTATATTTAAAAATGATACTCAACATTCAATAACCATTGTTTTGGAAATCTAATTCATTAAAAATAATATTTAACAATAATACTTCTTGAAGAATTGTTGATTTAAAATAATGTCATGAGATATTTCAAACATCAAGACCTAAATTTTCCGTGAGATTGAAAATCTACGGAAGAAATGTACCTGAATGAAGGGACAGGAAACGCCTGCGCAGGACACAGTACTGCATATGCAAAGCCAGACCTTGCGTCCAACCACACTCCTTTAGACTTTGGTGGAAGAGTGGGTGATTTCGTACCAACCGGTTCTAAACAAATTATATCTAACTTATTATATACCTAAGGATAAAACTTCCTGAATGCTCGGATAGGATCCAGTTACCACATAATATGAAACGATAGGACGAAACAGACTTTGTTCCAAAATATTGGTTTAAATTACATACCGATACCAAAACTGTCGCCTAACACATTCAAGAAAAGAATTTATCAAACAAATACAAATTTAATTAACTTCATTACCGAATCATTGGAACTGGAAACGCCTGGGCTTGGCATAGAAGTGCGAAACTTTGTCCATAGTTCCGTTCGAACCAAGTTAGCTTTGCATCGGAAGAAAATTTAGGTGCTTTGGATCCTACGGGCTCTGTTTGCAAATAAAATAAAAACAATTTAGGAAGTACAATAGACTGATTTTCTAAGCCCCAATAACTTCCTGACTGAATTTGGTTTTCTTCCATTAGCTTCAGATTGTTAAAATAGTGAAATAACCAATTCAATTTTAGAATTAAAGAATTTACCCAAAAGGGTAGGCCTACGTTTTGTAATAAACAAAATTTAATGAAACAAATTCTTTAAATATTTCTTACACAATTAATACAATTTGATTTACCTGAATGATGGGACCGGATAACCTTGGGCAGGACACAAAAGTCCAAAGCTCTGTCTTTGACTCATTAAGAACCAGTTTAACTTAGCTTCGACTGAGAATGCGGGAGCTTTAGATCCAACCGGTTCTACAGGAAACCAGTAAAAAGAAGGACGTATTTTCTCACATACAACTAGACATACTGTATATGCATACTAAACTAAACATTTAAAAAATTAAACTTTTGTTTAGTGAATAAATTAAATTTTTATACTTTCTTTCAACGTTAGGTTAAGCAAGCCTAAGAAAGGTTAGGTCATATTTAAAAAAGTGTTTTATAATTAGAATATTTTTAGTTTGTTTGTAACAGGTTAGATTAAGTAAATTTAGAGTTTTTATTTCCCAAAACTAACCTAAAGTTGGGTACAGGGTGCCCCTGCCCTTGACACAGTAAGGAAATCGTTGACAATGTTTTGCGAAGAATCATGTCAAATTTTGCTGTAGACGGAACTCTCGGAGCTGCACTGCTTACTGGTTCTACGAACACAATCGCATTCCGTTCATAATGTGGTAACATAGGGTACTTTCATCAATATTAGTTAATAAAATGTGTAATTTTACTTACCAAAATACAATGACTTAGCTCAAGTGATAAAGAAATAAAAAGCAAGCAATAAATGGAAACCACCTCTCTCAGTCAGTTAATAAATACTATGACATAAAATAAAAGATTTCTTTTTGATTTACTATATTTCCTTTCATGACATGTAAATACAGTAATACTGAACCAGTTCATCGAGTAAACCTACACTACCTAATCTTACCTAGAAGAAGGTACAGGGAAAGCCTGAGCTGGGCAGAGCAAAGTCACACTGTCGGACTTTTTTGAGTCAAAAGTTCGGCTTTTGTCACCGGTCGGAAATTTTGGTTTAACACTCCCGACAGGTTCTAAAGAAGGGATAAATAAACAATCAGCTGTTTAAGTAGGCTATCTTTATTAAAATTAATAGCAGTTCAATTCTATGGTTTAGAAAATGGTTATTAACAGGAATGGATGGAACTTAAAATGTCATATGCAAACATACATTTTCTTAAGTGATTATTTTTTTATTTGTTTATGAAAAATATATTTTTAACCCTAGAGCACTAACACATGTCATTAATCTTACCATGTAGATTGCCAAAACTACGAGATATCATTGTCTACGAGAGAATTAAAGACGCACCCTTTCCTCTAGCTTCAGGTTGTCCATCAAAGTGTGTAGTGTTGTTTTTGTGCTGCCCTTCTATTGTTGTGACTTAGTGAAAAAAGCTTCGCCCTGGCGACGAATGGTTAGTGAGAACGTAACTTTTACCCTTATTGGGCTTTGTGTTGTTTAAAAATGAAAATTTGAGTTATTCCTTATGAACTAGTCTTCTCTAGACTGAATTATTTGACATGCTAAGAAATGAACTGCTATTATTTTTAATGCGCTCAACATTTTCTTAGAAACAAGTATGCACCTATTACATACAATCAGACATGCATAACGGAACACCCTTATCATGGAACACATCTTACCTGAACCATGGAACAGGGAACGCTTGAGCCGGGCAAAGCAATGTAATGCTGTCTGATTGTTTTGTATCAAAAGTAAGACTTTTAATCACAGTCGGAAATTTAGGTTTTGCACTTCCCACAGGTTCTAAATAAATAGTAAAAACATAATGAACTGTTAAGTAACCCCGAATTTAAAAATGGAACAAGGTATCCCTAAGCAGCGGAAGCTATTGTGATCCGATGTTAATTCTCTAACTTTGTTTCTAAAATATATATTATAAAATGTAAGTTCAATTAGAATTCAACAAGAAAAGTGCGCAAGTGATAATAGAACAGCTGTCACATTCAAATTTAACGCCCTATACACAGAGAAAAGGGAGTGAATGAACCTAATATCCTAAAACTGTAATTTAAAATAAGAGGGGAAAATGTTGTGTGTTAGATTTAGGATATGTAAAAATGATAGATGGGGACTAAGAATGTGTTAAAAAATTATAGAAAACAATTAATAAACTACAAAATACATAACCAAGGTATGAAATGGCAGTACAACAGCCAATGATATTTGAGAAACCGTTCTAAATGCAGAATAAACGCCATGTGAACAACAAATCATAGTTGAATCCATAAATAACAAATAAGAATGTTTTAATAGAGGTTTTGGGAAAGACATGTGAGGTTTCTTTATGAATTGGATTGTTTCTTCTTCAGTTGAAGCGTTCGGATGTGTACTCCAAAGTTTCTGACAAGATGCCACGACTTTTTGCAATTATAAAAGTTTAAGGTGATTAGAATTCTTGGACAAAGACATGTTAGTGGCTGAAACATTAATGGAGCGATCCATTATCTTTATGGAGTAGAGTCAAAATTCCACCAATTCATTGCACCATTCGTTATTAAATCCAGCCATGCCATGTTTTATAAAAAAGTGATCTCCTAGTCAGTGCAGAACGGTGACACCTTGAGATTAAATAAAACATTTTGAGAATTTTAGATTTAACTCAGAATCACGTTCCCAAATAGTTGGTTGAAACCCTAAAACAGATAGACCTAATTTTGGAAATTCTCTCAACTCACGTCAGCGGTTCAGCTGCGTAATTGAATTATTTTACTTTTAACTGCACTCTCTTAGTGTGTTAACCTATTTTTATTCACGGTATTATTTAGATGTCAAGTATTGTTTTAGTTCTATATACCAATATTTCACTTATTTTAAATCTGAGACCCAGCAAAACTAACATGAGTGGACAAACTGATTAGATTCCTTTGCTGTATATGAAATATTGGTTTCCACCCTTATTACAAGGAGACCTAGAATTGATTTTGACATAAGTTTGGATAATGAAGGACATAACGTGAGAACGACTCAAATTAGCACCTTTGGTCTCACCTCAAGTAAGATGTGGGTAGAAAGACGTATTAAATGTGAACTATTTAAATGTCATAATTGAATACATTTTGATGTAACTGATTTTCATTACGATGCTAATTTTCTTCCTCCAGTTAGATTTTATAGTGAAGATGAACTGTAATATGGTTCCGAAGAAGCAAGTTGATGTAAAGAAGTACATGATGGGGTAAAAGGGAATAGACTATACATCGTAAATAAAGAAAGATATGATAAAGGCAAATATAAAAATAAATGCTAAACAGACTCTATTGTGCTAAGCTAACCTGTTGGGTCATCGAGTTAACTAGGAGATGAACTCGCAGAATAAACAGAATGGTTATGGTGAAATAAGCTTGCCCTAGGTTTGATATTTCATGGCTGGGCATACGTCACACTAAGCTAAATAGAGAATCTTATGCAATTATTAAAGGTTCAAAGAAGACTACATCTAGAACACCATTCTTTTTTGACAGCAGAAAGTCAGCCACAGAGGAAGAAAATTCTGAGCAACGAATGAGGTGAAGACATTGTAGAAAGGGTGATATGCAATCAAAGGAGAAATGAAATACAATGCAAAAAATTTTATTGATTCATGGGATGGAACCAAGAATAAGATCATGACACATATTAATATTGAAAACATGTGAAGAAATAAAAAAGTTTGTTGATTCAGAGGATCAAACCAAGAACCTTCAGAACTGAAATCATCGACTCTAACCATTCATCCACCGGTGACACAGAGAAATCGAACATTTGAGTAATATATGTTGTGTAAGGCCTGCTCGTCCATATATGCAACCTAGGCGGCAGCCTAGGGCGCAAAATTGAGGATTTAAAAACCTATTTTGATTACAAACCTAGAGATGAATCTGCAAATATTGCAGGTGACCCCTCAGAAAGTTTCAAGATCCACTTTTACTCTGCTGCTAATGCGGTAAAAGAAAGATTTTCTCAGTTAAATAAAGTATCTGGTTTCTTTGGTACCTTAAAAACAAGACTAAATCAGAGGTTAAATTGATGTGCAAAAACTTGGAAAAAGCATTAGGAATTGAAAAAGATGAAGGTTTGAATGAATCTGACATTGCTGCTGTAGGCCTGTGTTCTGAACTAAGAGCAATTTTCTTCAACTCCACGACTCAGTATCAAACCCTGAAGAAGTCTTAAACTATATTTACCAACATAATCTTGAAAATGGACTTTCTAACATTTGTGTTGCCCTTCGTATTTTGCTTACGTTGCCTCTTTCCGTAGCTAGTGCTGAACGAAGTTTTTCTAAACTCAAGCTAATTAAAACCTATCTGTGTAGAACAATGTGCCAGGAGAGACTTGTGGGTCTGGCAACAATTTCTATTGAAAGTGAGACAATAGGGCAGTTAGAATCAAAAGCCCTCATACAAGAATTTTCTAAGCAGAAAAGAAGAAAAGGACCATTAGGAGTATAAATACTGTTAATCAGTATTTCAAAGTGACTTTTGGACCGTAGTTAAGAAAACAATAATGCAACATCAAAAAATATCAAGTACTCTTTGTGTATTTTTTTAAGTGTTATAAAAACCGAAAAATTTTCTGTAATCTAACTGTGAAGTTTCTGTTTGTTATTGAGAGAACTATACATAATGCTGTTATAAAACCAATCAAACCTTAAAAACCTATAAACCCATATACTTAATGTAAAACTTTTGATACGCAGCTTTTCTAATACGGTACTAATTTAGATTTCTAATTATTAATCTATAAGGCGTCAAAACAAATGACAAAATGCAAAGCCATTGTTAGAACAACTTTTTCAACTAATGTAATACACTGAGATTTGTGTATAATAAATTTTATGTAAATTAGTTTTATTTACATATCCCAGTTACTAGTCAAAGGTTATAGAATCAAATTCTTTGTTATAACAATTATTAACAAAAACGTTTTTCCGAAGTTCCATAACCGGCAGACCCCGCAGAAGGCACTTTAATGATGGCGCAATTAAATAACCCATAGAATTTATTTTCGCCATGGGCGCCAAAAACCCTATAGCCGGCCCTGACATTGTGGTTCATTTAAAATGTGTATAATCGTTATATTATTAAATGTATTTTATAAAAATCCCTCTACATATGTTGTTTTAACCCTCAAAGTGGCAGACTGCAGTTTTGACTGCAGTCTCTTAGGGGCAACGCAACCCGCTCGAACCTTAGCGAGAATTTGTATAATCGATCATTATATCCACTTAAAATGATTTAATCGTAATAAAACCGGTACCGTTGGAAAGGTAATGAATTAAACTATAATTTTTGTATTTACAACTTTTTTGTAGAACACATATTTACATACGTAATCACTGTTTCAAAATTGTAGTACCTAAATCAACTATGATTCACGTGTCAATGAACGCCGTATACTGTCAAGACTTTGTCTCATTTTCAACGGTCTGCAATTCCTCACAGAAGTCATTTATGAAGAAGATCATAACAGCATTGAATTTAGCAGACGATTCTGTTTCAAACTGTGTCTTCAAATCACATGTTACTCTGAAAACAGCTGTTCTACAGGATATACGGTAAAAGCTTGTAATTGGTCATAGATTTGGCCAATACGCAAGCCTGTTTAGAATCGATTCTTACAGTCTTATTCGATATATCCCTAAAATGTACAATATATGGTTATAAAAAGGAAACTTCACAGATTTTATCTATGTCCAATTTAATTCATTTAGACTTCATAGGTTGGTATAACAGAGCTTAGATCTGAGCAGATTTCAGAACGTCGCACGGCGTAGTTTGACTTCGGTTATTTCATTTGTTTTGTGTTATTTTATGGTTATTACAGTTTATAAAATAGTGTTATATTGTGTTTTAGTTATTAATAAATAAGTGTAGATTGTGTTTGAGTGAAATTAGGCTTATAACGGTGTTGTAATAAAACGGTAAGTGAATAAATAACATTGCCTACAAATAAGGTTTTAGGTTAGTCTGCCGATTTGATATTTTTGAATTTTCATTACAAAATGTAAAGTTATTTGAAACTGGGTAGAATGCTATTCGATTCTACATTTCATTCTCGAATTTTTGGTATAAAAAAAACATTGTTTGGTCAAAAATATCTTGGCCTAGGCTAGTCACTTTGAAATTAGTCAAGATTTACAGGTTATGTAGTAAAAACGTTTAAAATGTTATTTTGAACTAAACATTTGTGAAATGGAAATATATTTTTACATATTTCTATTTAGAACTAAATTATAAAACTTTTGTGTATTTTGAAAAAAATTACAAAAATGTTTTACTATTTTTTATGTAGGCATAAAGTTGTTTTTTTCCTTCGGTTTCTGAACATTTTTTGCTTTCTAAGCTAATAACTTTTACAATTTCAAAAGAAACAAATTTTTAGTGGCATATTTGAATTCTTTCACGTTTCTTCTACAAAAAAGCTATGGAACACTTTTGGATTGGGGTTCATTTACTATTTTTGGCGAATTTTTAAAAATATGCTTGCAAAGCGCTATAAACGGGCTTTTCAATTTGAGCTTTAACCATGCCTGTTCTAGGGTTAATGACTTTTGAGGAACATTTATACCAAATTTGAAGAAAATCTAACAAAGAATTAGACAGACCGACGAATGTCGAACGGTCTTGAAACAGGATCTCGGTTACGCTCGGTCAGTAATTTTTTTAAGGATAAAAGCATTGGCAGGCAATCATTAAGTTTTAGTATTACAATGACACAAATATAATAGGGTCTACACCTGAAGTCAAAACCTAATAAGATTCACCTACGAGGTTGCATTAATAGTTTAAAAATCTAATGCAATTCAGATTCTTGTTGATTGAAATTATACTTCCATGTCAATACAAAGATAAAAAATTTAAAAAAATAATAATTTTAGAAGTTAATTAGTAGACATTTATGTCACTTAGACCTGAATGAAATCTGAAATGCCCCTTTCAATTTCTGAAATCAACAATCATAGTTTACAAAAACTATGTACTAAAATGACTGCCTCTATTCTGATCTTACCTATATGAAGGCACAGGAAAACCTTGAGCAGGGCAGAGCATTGTTAAACTCCTACCCAAGCGAGCTTTAAAACTTCGGGAATCATCCACTGTGGAGAACTTCGGAATAGTTCCACCGACCGGTTCTTTAAAGAAAAAAGAAAAGTAGATCAACTGACCATAAAGCTAACTACCAACAGTAACCATAATGCATCTAATATTTTTCAGGAGATAAGAAATCAAAATAGTTCTTGAAAATCAGTCTAACAAACCCATTATTTAACGCAATCAATAAACATGGAATTTGAAAAGTCTACCTGTGAGAAGGCACAGGGAAACCTTGAGCTGGACACAACATGGTCAAGCTATTGCTGTGTTTTGTCTGAAACCCTCGAGAGTTGTCCATAGTTGGAAACTTTGGGATGGTAGCTCCGACAGGTTCTTTAACAGATTTGAAAGTTAATTAATTTTCATTAATTTAAGAGTTACGATACCGTAGGGTATCTACGCCCTGCAGCCCAGATAGTGTCTAATTTCCGGTAATTTTAAAATTTTAATAGGAAAGGACTGATTTTTTCCATTCGGCCCAAAACCCTTTTTTAGGTCTGATTAGAAGAAAATCGTAGAAATTGTAACACAGGTTAAAACACAGAATATTTGAACTAAATAATACAAAATGAATTAATTTGTATCACTGGTGTTTGGCCATGAGCTATGTGATTGCAATCCATTATATTCTATATCATTTCAGAAGGTTTTTCTGCTGCTTCATTTAATTAATATTAGCTATGCTAAGACATTACTGGAAGAACCTTGGGTTCAAAGTAAAGAGATAGACATAGATCAAAGGTAGTCACACACATAGTGTGTAACATTTGCCTCCTTATTAAAAAAATAATAATTTAATTTATTGAACTTGATCTCGGACTTTTAGTATTACAGTAAAACCCTGGTTAACCGAACTAAAGGGGGGGGGGACCGTTTCGTATAACAATTTTTCGGTTAAGCCATGAACAACTAACACTACAGTTTTGAAGGTCGTATGAATACAAAAATCTCTTTGTAGGCTACACTTATGTTCTTTATTATTTATTTAAATTAAAATTACATTTTTAGGATTACGGTACATCAATATACAGTATACTTACTGTACTTAATAGTTTTTAGCATATGAATTACTCATTCAAAAATCTCAGTAATTTTTGTTTGTTTCTTGCAGCCCTCTAAACGTGACTGTCATGGTATTAAGGCCTAGACGCACCTAACATCCATGGACGCATGCTATGCCCACGATGCTCGCTATGTGCAATTCATACTGCCAGGGTAACTTAATAAAAACAAACAACATGTGGTTTGGATGACGACTTGAAGCCTGGACAAAAAGAAAGAAAGGCGAGTGCGCATGCGTCGGTAGAAACATAGTGGCTATGTTTACAAAAATTCGCTTCCCAGGCGTACGCTTGCGATATTTAGCGGGCATAGCGTGGGTCTACAATGCCGATGTGAATTGTTTCGTAGTGGGAGAGTTAGCAGTGTTGCTATAGTGGAACCCTCCTCTGCCGACTTTGACGGGACCATCCGGAGATTACATTTTTCACACTTTCAACCTACATTTTGTGTGTTAACGTTAAAAATAAAGTTTCAGTTATTCTGTGTGCATAAATAAACTGGTGAAAAGAAATACGTAGTTTGTTTATTTCATCGTTTGATTCTGAGAAGGGAGAAAATAGGAGGCCAGACATTTTTCGAGTTCTGAGAAAACTGAATTTAAAGTTTAACTTTGGCACATTTTTTTTTTTTAAGCCGCTACTTAATTTCTAAAAGATGTTTAAGTTGTAATAAAAGGTTCTAATTTTGATTAAAAAACAAAATTTAAATTGTGTACATACAATAAGACTATTATTTTTGGATTTCCGTTTTTTTGGAAAATCCGGGTTTTGGTTGACCCGAGTTTGGTTAATCGAGTTTTTACTGTATAAAGTCAGCATATAAAAATGATTTTTTACCAATGTTTCTTTACTTTTTTTATTGTTATCAGTATTAGTCTTCTATTTATTAACTGACAATCGGATAAACAAATTTGAAATCTTGCACTATAGTCGTCTACAATAAATTGTAATCATATTTGTACAATATTTCTCCAATCATATTGAAGTTATAATAAACAAACTTCCTACCTATGTGAAGGTACTGGAAAACCTTGTGCAGGACAAAGCATTACCGAAGATCTGCCTTTCAAACTTTGCAAGTTCACGTTGTTTTTGTTAGGAAACTTGGGAATGGTCGCGCCGACTGGTTCTTTAAACATAATCACAGTCAAAATATAAAATGAGAAGAAAAATACCTGAACATTGGTACTGGGAACCCCTGAGCTGGACATTGCAAAGTAAAGCTAGACCTGCTGCGAGAAGAGAAACTCTGAGAATCAGCGACAGTCGAGAACTTTGGCCGAGTGCTGGCGACAGGTTCTTGGGACAGTAATAAATAGTATCAGCTGATTGTGTTTCAAAGGTGTAAAGGTAAAGATGTACTAAGTGAAATAATAATACAAAAATCAATGCAGAATTTTAGTAATAAATTCAGTAAACGAACGATTTTAGCCCACTAGATTTTACTCTATTCTCTGAGGAGTCTTGATCTATTTAAATTTCATATTGTTTTATCAATTATAGTGCGTTTTCTGTAAGTAAACATTTAAGAGAAAATAATCGCTGATTTAAGTAAAACTTAACTTTTATTTTTGTATTAAATCTTAAAAACTCAAACCTGAAGTTGAGATAGTTTGAAATAAAATAACCAACAGAGAGAAAGATTGGTAAACAGTGAAAGATCTTGATGGATAGACCAGATGGAGGCGGGACTAAAATGGCTGAGAGAGGTAATAAAGAAAAAATATAAGGTACCTTGACTGAAGATATATTGAGGAAAGAGAGACGGTAAAGCTCCATCATGTATCATGAGAGGTAGCTCTATGTCACAGGTACCTGAGACTTTCTCCAGTAACATATTGTGCGGTTTACGGACACACTTCCTGCTCTGCACTTTACAAACTATAGTCTGTATACACTAACTTGGCGTCTGTACCTTTAGCTACCTGCTACAGACCCTTCCCGTCCCCTCTCACTCCCTTTCTCACACATCTGTTTCAATAATTAGTCATTTTTGTGACTCACAATTTCAAATTTTTGTAAGGATATTTATAAAGTTCGGAAAAAAATAAGAAAAATGATACCAAACATGACGTTATTACGTTTGTAAAATCCATTTATGTTACTATACATGTTTATTCATTACTTCAGTCTTATTTAACTTTGTTAGGAAATTAAATATAAACAACAAAATTGTTTAGCATGCATTATTTATTTCATAAAATTTTCTAACTTGAAACTTTTTAGTGACACTTATTAGTTGTTTTCAATCAGCGGGAAGAGGTTTCCACTAGCCGCCGTTATGCACCTTTACTCTACAAATACAAAGTTGTACTGTAAAACTCTCCACGAACAATTAAAATTCAATTGACTTATTAATGATTTTTTTTTTTATGAAATAATATGGAATGAGTATATCACATTAATGATAATAATGCATGCTAAACAATTCTGTTGCTTATATTTAATTTCCTAACAAAGTTAAATAAGACTGAAGTAATGAATAAACATGTGGTAACATAAATGGATTTTACAAACGTAATAACGTCATATTTGGTATCATTTTTCTTATTTTTTTCCGAACTTTAATGGTAATATCGGTTTACCAGTACAGTATTGAGGCATATCACTGAACAATGTCCTACAGTAACTTGCTGTTGTATTTGTTATTTTCCTATTTTCAGAATTATTAATATACATTTTTATAAAATTTATTCAACCTTCAGTAATAAAAATGTGTATTGCCAGATCTTTAATTATTTACAGTTTGCTCACTATTTTTTTTCAGTTTTGCATGTTTGCATTTATGTTTGAGGAGTGAAGGACATTAACGATTGCAAAATACGAGTCATAGATACTCGTATATATCTCAATCTTATTGTAAACTATCTAACTCAGGAAGATTTTTGACTAGGCATCTGTTCCCTCTAGTGGGATGAATTCTTGTATAACCTAAACTAGATGGGTCAATTTTTTTAACATTTTTCATCCCCCAATCTATATAATATAGTCAACAGTAGGTATTTCGACAGAGTAGGCTACACAAAACAGGCATATTGTGATAAAGGATACACTAGGAATATGACCTGATTTCTATGGTCCATGTGGACTGTAAACGTCAATTAGCTAAAGTATCTGTATTTTCATTTTAACCCTACAAAATTATAACAGATTTTTTTACAATATCCGCAGTTATTTGCTACTGGTCAACTACTACTTCCAGATACCTGTGCCCACCCAAAACAACATGCCAAAACTATTCTGCATTCACACTTTACCTATAACTTGGCACTGGGTAAGCCTGTGCAGGACATTGCAGACCAAAACTAACTCCAGCGACTGTATCGAAGCCACGGCTGTTCTCGACAGTTGAAAACTTAGGTCTAGTGCTCCCGACAGGTTCTACAAACACACATTAACCTACAGTTCCGAAACACTGACCTGTGACTAGGAACAGGGTACCCCTGCGCTGGACACTGCATCGCAAAGCTTCGCTTTGATCTTGCCATGAACCCTTGCACATTCTCGACGGATATTACGTTTGCGAATTTAGGCCTAGCACTTCCAACAGGTTCTGTTTAGAGAAATAAAAATTCTAAAATGTATTACACCTATTAAGGCTATGGATAAATTAATCTCTATAGGCCTATTGTATATAAATTCAATCAATATTGTGAAATGATGAAGGAAAAATTAAACTGTTCTACCCTATCTTAAATAGCCTAATGAAAAAAAATATTTACTCATTTTATATTATAAGAAAGCATGTTTGTGTTGTCTGAAATTGAAAACTGTAGTTTTATTTTTTAAATTTAGTAATTTCAAAAAATACCAAATCGATTTGGATTAAACTTTACTTGTGTATTATAAAATGTTGATTCCCTGCTGAGTGGCATAGGCCATCTGGCATCCGGTTATGCAAAACCAATTGAGTAAAAGCTTTGGAATCAGTGAGCAGGCTCAACTTTGAAAGGCTGACTAAGTAAGATAACAAAAGTAATTCCCGATGTATTCCTGTTTTCAAGTAATTCAATTAAAAATCATGTTTTTGTTTTGTTTGTCGGCAAAAATTTATCTTTTTTGTGCTTTACAAATGTATTGTTGTAATGTTTATGAACAACTTCTTACAACTTGCAACAGTTTCCTTCAAAATTAGATGCACAGTTTTAAAAAAAAGATGGCTAAATGAAACGGTTCCATACTGCACTTCTTAATGGGCTTCAGCAATGATTGTCGAAGTAAAATAAATTAGCGGAAAAATTATTTTACACGTGAATTATTATATATACCGTAATAATTTGTAACTTGTTGCTTCATTTCATTTAATTAATTTATTGGATGACATATTATATTCATTCAGTTTGATCTTTATTCGCACATATTATTTCCAAACGGTGGTAAAAAGAAAAGTGTATAAAGAGATTTCAAAATTAATTTGACTTTTTTTAAATGGTTGATTTGAATTTTCAACCACTCTTAACTGGTAACTTACCTTCAAATCGGTTCGAGAAAATCTTGTGTCTATATAACCTAACCTTACCTGAACAATGGAACCGGGAACCCTTGAGCTGGACAAAGCATTGTAAAATTCTGTTTCCGTTTCGCTACAAAACTTTTCCCTGTTTCTGAAGAAGCGAATTTCGGTGCTGAACCACCGACTGGCTCTATTTAAACAGATAATGGTTTCGGATAAAATGTTTCTTTATCCAAACAATCAAGATTTATTTATAAAATGTTCATAATTCCACTTTTTTTAAAGTTAAATCGTAAATGTTCCATAGTGAATAGCAACTTATAATACAGAGGGTTTGTTTCCAAACTTGCCCGGAAAAGAGTTTTACCAATTTTACTGTTAATATTAAACATTTACAAACCACACACTTTAATTATTTTCTGGTGAAATTAGACTTAAACTGTTTTAAGTAGTTAAACAGCATTTGTTAGCCTCATTATGTAAGAAAGAACAAAAAATATCATTTATAAAATATGAATCCAAAGAACAACAAAACTTGTATAGTCAAATTTTGTATTCTGAGATTTTCCCATTAAATATTTTATCTAAGATGTAATACGCCTACTCTAAAATACAAAGTTTTACTATTACTTTACAGCCTAACCAAAAAGAGTAAAAATCTGCAAAAATCAGCTTATAACCATTGTCTATTAATCTTTCTACAGTAGCCTATTGAAAATTAATCAATAAAAAGTAATGGAGAAATAGAAAAAATTGTATCTACTGTAAGAAAAATTTAAAATCCAAATGAAGTTAGCAAATCTTGATTAACCTTAAATCATGGCACCTGTTTCATGTTTTATTTCCGGTAGGCTTTATTAATTCCACAATAGGCCTACAAGTGCACCTTCCATCGAGACAGTGTTGTTGAAACGAATGCCTTTCTAAAAGACCAAATAGCAAAATTCACCAACTAAAACTTCACACAAAACTAACAATAACCCAGCAGTAGACTTCTGAATACCCTGTGTCGATTTAAAAACCAAAAATTTCTCAACATTTTTTATTGCATCAACTACACAAAAATAATTAAAGCTTCAAAAAACAAATTGCACTTACCTTAATCTTCTAGAAGATCTTTTAATATTGGAAGACCGGATGAAAATATGAAAAAACACTCGCTTGTTTTAAATGTATTGACAGCTGTTTGTTTGAATTTAAAATTTTGATTGGTAAAGTCGGGACAGAAATTTAGAGTTAAATTTTGATCTCCCGGCTGCAGGGGTACCCTATCCCAACATTCAGGCTTGATTGTACAAGAAAAAGTTCAGAGCACCTCATCACATGGACAATTAATTGAAATACAAATATATTGTAAAACTATGTTTACTATTTAAATGCAGAGTGTCTTTTTTAAATGGACCATCGTTGGTATCTTGTAAACTACAAACTTTAAATAGGGAACCTTCCTATGTTTTTTGAGACATTAAAAAATATGTAACTAAAATGTTTGTAAATTAATTTGCCCTACCGTTTGAAGAGTATTTGTTGATTTTGAAATTTTATTTGTTTGTCTAAACAATGCTTTATTAGTTTAAAGAGCGTTTTCTTGGTTCAAATCGTTTTCATACAAAAATATTCCGCTCAGGGCGTTTTTAAACTTTATACCCCTCCCACTTTTAAACGGTTAGTAGGCCTAGTATCGAAAAAACAACCAAAAACATATCAGTCTTAAAATGACTTGTAAAATCCAAAATCGTCAAACAATATAGGGTGTTGCACAAGAAATTTTAAAGTTAGCCGCCATATTGGAAAATGGTGAACATTTACAAACATTTTAACTACTCATTGTTTAATGTCTGAGCAAACAATTGAAGGTTTGCCGTGTAAAGAGTGCTGTAAGATTTATAGTTTACACTTAAAGATTTTTTACACTTAAGATTTTTTACACTTAGTTTACATTTAAAAAGACACTCCGTACAGGCCTACTCCTGCAATTCAAAAATAAGTATAATTAATCATATAAGAATTCAAAAATTTTAGACACATTTTACTTACCTTCTTCTGATCTGAAAACATACACATATAAATTTATAAAAAGGTATATTTATTTAATTATCACACAAGTACCAATTAGATTGAGTGGTACACAGTTGTGCTTAATATCCTATTGCTTTTCAAATGTTTTTCAAAATGTTTAAAGTATAATTAGTGGCATAAATATTTAAGTCAGGAAACACAAAAATACTATAGGCTAAAATATTTATTATTTGTGTTGATAATCCGTCAATTTGTTTTCCAAAAAGTTAATTTAAAGAATTTCATTTGAATTTTCGCCTGTTTATCTTCTATAAGTAAACTTGGTAAATGGCACGGAGTTGCTTGATATTGCACATTGATATAAGGAAACACATTATCTGCCAGCCACTGCTACCTTCTCTATACTTTTCTTTTTGTTCAATTTAACTGGCGTGAACGGAAACTAAAATTAAAATGTACTGTGTGTTGTGTAGTGTAGTTTTACAATTTACACTTCATACATTTTCTTAAATTTTATATGAAATCAATTTAGTTAATACTAGGGAAGACCCCTGCGTGCTCCGCACGCCAACCCCCAACGGAACCTTCTAAAAACATATGTTTTGTATATAATAAAGGTGTAGGATTAATAAAAATCTCAAAACTAAGATGGTAAATAATGTTAAATGTTCAAATAAAATTATCGCATATATTATTTCTCAAGGCCATTTTTTTGTCGGTACGCCATAACTTCCTTAATACATCATTAAGTTACATGAATGAGGCATCCTTTTAAAGCTTTCCTTAACCGCTACACCGGAAAAATAGACAAACAGCTTACAATTCATGTTTTAATAACAAAAATTTATTAAAAAAACTTTTATATTATACTTTGCATGTTCCTAATGAAAGGCGCCATCTATTAACCATCTGTTTGACCAGCTGTTAGTTAGATTGTTTACACTGTAAGATTGTATAGGGAAACCGGAACTGTTATTTATTTATAAACCAATGTAAATAAATAAACTTAATTAACAGGATTAAATCAACATGTTAAATCAGGTAAATGTAGGCCTACTCCGAACTTGCGAAATATTCGCACGGATCAGCTAGTTTATTATATTTTATAACAGCAGTTATAATAATTGTTAAAAGGTCTACACTTTAAAACCCTAACCTAAAAGCTAGAAATACAAAAATAATTGTTTCAAATTTTGAAATAAGCTGTGAATGAAAATATTGGAGCAAACAGCAGCTATATTATCTGTTATTTTATTCAACTGGTTGCTATGGTAATAAATGTAAATACATAATGTTGGTTTATCATTCTATGCCTAACCTAAGAATTTTTTCCGACTAAATTTACAAATATTGAAATAAAAAAAAGGTTTTTATCGAAATGAATTAAAGCCTATTTTAGTCAGGGATAGTGTAACTTTTTAGTAGTAAAACTATTTTTTCAATCGGTTCAGTAGTGGCAGAGATTAACCCCTACATACAAACAAACAAACAAAAAAAAACTTTTCCTCTTTATAATATTAGTATAGATAATCCTTTTTAAAGTCATTCAATCTTTACATATAAAAGAAGAAGTCCCGATTGACTAACTGGCAGCCAACGTACAGCCAAAACTATGAAGGCTAGAAACTTGAATTTTGCAGGGTACATTCACACCACTATGAAGAAATGCACTAAGAAAGCATTTTGCAAAATATTGATTTTAAGGATTGAAAATTATCAAAATACAGGGTTTACTCACAGCCCTACAACAGGTAAAACAGCAGAATCAAAAGGTTAGCAACACAGTTCTAGGTATTGCCTACACTGAACCACCTAATGTTTGTGCAATGCATTTACATGCATTACCATAGCAACCAACTTTTAACCATATCACATTTTGGTCATATTTACAACTTGAAAATTGTCTCTCTTCTATATAAAAATAAAAAATCTATCGTAATCAATCGTCATTCCCGTGAAAATATCGTAGTTACTATAAACAATCTTTGTTTGCTTCACTGAGAATCACTGCAGGGGTTGGTGAGCGAAGCGAGAAGAGGGTGAAGTACAATGTAAATGTAGGCTTACAAATTTAATAATAATATAATTGTGCAATTGATATTTTATTTTACTCGGAGTTGCTGAAGGTTGCACTTAGTTATTGTTACGGAGTTAGATTTATGCTCCAAGGCCCCCAGATAGTGTAGTTATGCCTCTGAATACAAGATTTCAATGTGACACAAAATGTAAAAAAATATGATTATGGATACAATTGGCTGCCACAAAATTTGTTGAATTTTGTTTGAATATCTAATTTCAACATAATTGTTACGTAGATTAAGTAAAAGTAATGAAATAAAAGTATGCCCGTAACAGGGAAATATATATAACTTATTTTATTATTTCCTTTTGCATTAATGTTTTTACTTTGATCCCATAGGACCAATGATGGACAGGAAGAGGAAACAGCATATCAAAATGGCCTACATCAATAGTCAATAGCTGGATTCGTACCTACAATCGCCTGAACTGTTGCAAATTGAACTGCTGTCCTACTAACTTAGCTCGATTCACTTCTTAAAATAAGAAAATTGAATAAAAGAAATTTTTTAGTTATTAAGAAACGGCCACCTAAAGGTGCACACTAATGTGTTCGAAATGGATCCAAAATTATGCATTGGGAGGGGATGAGTTTTGAATAATCACAAGCTCGATGCTTTATGTTTTATACAACCATAACGTTTAAAATTCTGACTGAAAGATGGCCACCCTAACTTAAATATGTACTTTATATATTAAACAAAAACATAATTTTCTGATTATATTCTTCAAAATCAATGTTAAAGATGGGATACCAGAACAGCATAGATTGAGATCTCAATCGATTTCTCTTTAGTAACATAAGTTTCTTCAACATAAAAATACAGAGTTATATAAAAAATGTATTTTTTTATAGTAGTAGGCCCAACAATACATACAAAAAGAAGAGAATAATTGGGTAGCCTAGTAATTTGAAGGGTTGTAAAATTTTATAATTTTTGTATAGAACATAAAACTGAAAAATATATTATTTGGATTCTAAACCTTTGTACTTTGTTATTAAAATAACAATGTTTCATCTCACTCAATTCAAAGCAAAAGTCAATATTTTCTTTATTTTTATTCTAAAACATTGAATTGTTTCAGAACAGTAAAAACATACAAAATCAATAATTATATACATACACAAACATCTAGAATTAATACTAAACGTGATGAGGTACTCTGAATAATTTATGTTTAAGAAATTTGGTACTAAAAATTTATATTTGAAAAACCATTGCAAATTAATTACACTGCTATAAAACATGCCGCCTTCTGTTACCAATCGTATACAGTTTGATTTGATAGACAAATAATAAATTTAATTACAAGTTTTTACAAAATTTGAACGCAGAAATCTGCGCACTGAAGGTAAATTTAAGCATTGCAATGTGCAAACTGAAATGGACATAGAGCATGTAAGGTAGAGTGTTAGCACAGCTCGATGACCAGCGGAAATGAATGACACTTCGTTGCAGAGTCTGCAGATGAAGTGGTGGAGACAAAGTTTATCCTGACATATCTGTACATCGTGTCTGTCGAATATGATTTGCGCTAATTTAATGAATTACCGGAGCTGAAGGTAATTGAAATCACAACCGCAAAAGAAAACTATGCCTGAAAACGATTTTATGAATTACTGCCGAGCCAAAAAGTAATATAGCCTACAACACAACGGCGTAAGTCCGAAAAAAAGCGCATTTTTTTAACGGGAAGTAATTTTTTTAAATTATATTTGTACTAGAATGACACGTTTTTGGTGTTTTATCTAAAATATATATATATATATATATATATATAGGGGATTATTATGCACATTTTGTTTTTTACTCGAATTATAGCCCATTTGGTTCCTCCAAAATCGATCAAAACTTATAAACCATTAAAGTACCTGCATCAAATCCACGAGGGTGATTTTACCTTTGGGGGCAGCTTCTGATCCGAGGCCGACGGTCGGGCGAAGCGAAGCAGTCCATAATCCGAGGCTGCAAGGTTGAGGTGTAAATTCGCAAGCAATTTTAAAGCAGCACGTGTACCTGGAGACTGAGGGCAAAACAAATTCGACTACTATATTTCGTACTATATTTCATGAGTAGAACGATTGCCCAAATAATTTGTCGAAACCATTAAACATATAAACTTAATTTTGGAGATTCGCTCTACTCACATCAGCGTTTCAGCTGCGTGGTCGAGTTATTGTATATCAAATGCAATTGAAAAGTACCTTAAATATTTTGACTCAACTTTGTTGTGACACTGATTCAACTGAAATGCCACTGTATACAATTGGTTTCAGAAGTATTTAATAAATCTACAACAACTTAAATCGGTATCGTGTTTGTACCGCAAGTCAATGTAGACTTATACATACAATAAGACAATATAATGGATATGTTTTGTGCTTACCTGTGATGACAAGTCGTCCTTTGGTCGCACTGAGACGTGTTTCTCCAGTGAGTCGATGCTTTGTCCTGCATTGATACGACTTATAGCCATCTTCAGGACCAACATCACGGATATGTAACTCTCCCGAAGGTAATACTAAGTATTTCCCATCTGAAAATACATGGCGAAAGAAATATTAGAATTATAAATGAAAGAGCTGGCATATAACATACACAACTCTCTACAATTATTATAAAAACATAATATTTTTACAAGCTGTCTATTTACTTAATAATTTTTGGCTGTCATAAGATTTGTAATGGAAAATATTTGATCAGGTAAAATCAATATTCAGAATAAAGTTGTGGTTTACATTATTTTTTTTCTCACCTATATGGATATTAGAAAAAAAACATTTCCATTGATTCTCAAAATTGAAAACACTTATTTTCAGAGTTATAACCTAATTGTAACCTTCGAGTTTCAACACTAATTATTGTTTCTCCACAAATATTTGGGCTCTCAACAAAAGAACAAAGCAACACATTTGATGAAAATTCAATAATGTAGAAGATATCTGTAAAAATGTAACAACATTGATAAATAATATACATTCAGAGATAATACGAGTCGAACCATAGCCAGGTGAGGGTTGCAGTTAGTTGTGATCAGTAGACTACGTTGAGTTAATCAGCTATTTCATTTTATTTACACAACAGAATAAAAGATGAACAGAACAATATCTGTAAAAGAGCGAGTATTTTTACTCAAAGGTTTGTGGAAATGTGGCCTTAGGAGGCTTTGTGGAGGGCTTGACTGAAATTATATCGCCATCAAGGCAAGGTAAATTGAGTAAACTGTATCAGTATCTGTACTACTTTGTCCAGGTAAACCTGTTTCAGTTACTATAGAAGACAACTTGAAAGTTGCAGCTTGGTACAAAGTCCACAAAAAAAGTTTCCTTAGAGTATGATAATAGTAGGATCCCACATTCCAATAAACCCTTGGGATATTGCGTGAAAACCTAGTTTTTCCCACCATAAATTAGGCGAATGATTAATGTTCCTGATCTAACCGATTGTACGTGCATTTCTGCTGACCCACAGTGCTTTATTTCTTGGATAAAACTGACACGAAAGATAACTATACAATACTGTTGTACCCCAACTGGAAAATTATTTTCTTTCTGAACAACTCAGGTCTGTTCAGGAAACACTAATATGGCTACTAGATGGCGTACCCTCTTACTAACCATTATTACGACCTTTTGGAAACGTTTGAAGAATGGATTGACAGAAGAACTCCATCCACCGAATGACTTCGTTTGCTAGACGATGGATTATTCCTTACGAGGGGTTGTGTACCACACTGTGGGAATTGACAGTATTACACATTTAAACCAAAGACCAAAATAAATTTTATGACAGCTAAAATATTATTTAGAGAGCAATGTAGACAGCTGTAAAAGGATAACTCTTCTTTAATTTTCCATTTATAAAAGGAACAGCCTAAATTGAACTATTGAGACAAAATATTAGGAAGATATACGTGTATGCTTCTTTAAAGTTTCAAGCCTTTTAAAATGTTTCTTCAATTATTAGTCGTTAACATGTAAGAGTTTGAGAATGCAATAAGAATAAAATAAATTGCTTCCAATGAAAATACCAAATTTAATATAAACCAATACTTGTTTAATTATTTTATTTTTACCATTTAAATATTAAAATAGCTCCAAAAATTGCAAAACATTTACTATATAATATCTGAACTAAGTTTCTTTTAATTAGTGAGCTTCCAAAATTAAGTGATAAATGTAATAATTACAAAAATCTATTATAGTTTATATATAAAAAAACTAACCATGCAAAAAATTAAAACTATCACTATACTAAATCTCACATACCAACACATTCACACCAAGGTAAATGGTCAAAGAATTGGAAAGAGATCAGGATCAAGGAAGGATTAAAGGAATTCCGGACCTGGCCCAAACTACAAAAAAACCTGCAACCAAAAAAACAACAACAAATATTAGATAAGAAAAATGTACCGAAATCGTTGACATTCGGGACTATTTCGTTGTGTTCGTTTTGCAGCCACGAAGACACGTAGACGTAATCAGCTACAAAACTTGGAATGTGACATTTTATAATTGCCGTGTTGCCGCGTAGAACGTGCTCGTCCATCAAGTTCACTTCGTATTTTTGTGTTACAACTGAAAGAGATAGTCGGTGTTAGTTTCAGGTTATGTTTATAGACGTATACGTTGCAATTATGCGGGAGCAACGTCAACGATGCTGAAGCAGTTTTGTGCAATTATCTGTAAATACAAGTTAAACACTTTTCAGTTATATAAAAATGTAAATGAAGATCATCTCCGCAATATAAACGAGATTTCCGTAAGTATTCAATGGCAATTCATTGCAAGAATTAAAGTGCCAGTAAGTTTTCTTGTATCTGAAAAATATACAACCAAACCCCACTCGCTGTGTGACTCGTATATCTACAGGGTGTTTCAAAAATGTGGACTAATAATGTATCATTTACAAAACAAGTTCTAAAATGTTCCGTTTTCCCTCTAGACGCCATTTTGATGTTCACTAAATAATTTGCGCCTTTAGAACGAACCGATGATTTCAAACTAGGCGCATAATTACATCAATGCCCAGTTGAAGTGAAATAAACAGCTTAATTCAACGTCCCTTTTCAAAATGGTGGCAATTTAACTCAAAATAATAACAACACAAAAACAGTAAATTTGTATAAAAAACATAAATTTTTACGTAAATCGGTCGAATAGTTTTGAGTCTATATAGAGAACAAAGAAACAAACATTGAAATATCATTCATTTTCATACAGGGTGATTCAGAACTTTACGGCAATGTCTCGGATAGTAACAGCAGTAATGATAAAGATAAAAACAGCGTATGTACATATAATATTGTTGTGTTTACTGTGTTGGTATAGGATGCCGGGTTGAGCAAACTAATTATTACGCATAATTTAAACTATTATCCTTCATCCAATTGGTTTGTACACCATCCGATAGGGAACCAAAAGCGCTTCAAAAACAGGTGTCTTAACATGTTTTGTTAAGATGTAGGGTTTTTGAGTAATTTAGGTTTGAAATTTTCAAACAGTCGCCATTTTTAAACATAATCGCTTATTTTTCTTGAGATATCACTGTTAGGTTAAACTTCATGCCAAGTTTGAACTCAATCAGTCAAACATTTCTCAAGATATGAATTATTTTGTAAAAATAAAAACAAAATGGTGGATATCTTGGAAATGAAGAGTTTTCAGGCCTATGTTCATATGAACTTTTTTTATTATTTTTAACTATATAATGATCTACCGAGACATTAGTTCTGAATCACCCTATAAATAGATGAACAATCCACCGATAAAAACTAAATTTAAAAACCGTACGACCTAAAACGACGAAACTCTAACAAGAGATACGAGTAGTATTCTATGAATAGAAAAGTATATTCGTTTATTTATTACGATATAATGAAAAGCTACTAAACCAATTTTGAGAAGCTTTACTAACTTGGTAACATGTAGCAATGTGATGAAAAAGTATTTTGTGATTTTCGCTCCGCAGATTTTCGCTGGGAGTTTCTGAACACAAAAGCATGCAATTATATATATATAAAACATTAAATTCATATCAAAATAAAATCTTCTCAGTGTGTTCCAACTAGTCTGAAACACAAAATAAAACCACAGCAGGGCTAAGTTAATCTAAATGTAACCAGGCCGTCGACAGGTTCTAGAAAAGGAAATCCAATCAAGAGAGGCAGTCAGGCAATTCCATTATTTAGGGTCTACGCAGCTTTACCATAATCATGAGTGGGGGGTAAGAACTTGTTTCCATTTGTATCTTCCCATGACACAACGTCCAAATGGTCGGAGACAAACGAAGGTATGTTGCATTTAAAAACGGCAGCGTTTCCTTTGATTACAAAAACATCATAGACTTGTGCCTCGTAGTACTGGTTCACAACTGAAAAATTTACGTTGGAATTAGGAACACTACAAATATAAACGAAGAGACACTGCAAAGCAGAGGCAACTGGTACAAGTCTGTAAAGGCTGAGAGACGGTGAAATCTGCAGCCAAAACTGCCATCATCATCTACCTATATCTAGAGCTATTCAAATATTGGCAAATCCTGTGGATTCAGAAAGGCAGTTGGTACAATCACCTTAAACTATCCATACAAAAGTACCTAGAGCGAATGGTAGATGTTTACCTTATCAAGCTTCTCCCCGGCCATGCATGCTTAAGATTGTATAGCCATTGGAGGGATACCTGAAGCTGTAGAACATATATGTTCTTCTACTACCACTGCCTTAGAACATTATTGCTTAAGGCTTCAGCTGCATCTTGTGAAATGATACACGTAAGACTCTTAGCATTAATTATGAAGGATCCCGTTTTTACATATACGCCCTTTTTACTAATGAAGATGGGGTAGCAGTGTATCACATGGATAACTAGGTTAGAACTTTCGCAACTGTGTTGAAGGCAAAGTGCATATTTAATAACAAATCCCAAGTGCTAGTGTTTGGCCCTGTAAAATTCTGAATGAAATATTTGCTAGAGTTTTGATTATAGAAACACACTCTGGTTAGCCTTGTATAACAATGACAAATTTAATGTTGATACCTTTATAACTTCTGTAGAACATTTACTGTGACAGACAAAAAATGAGTAATTAGAATTATAGATAGGGGTAGATTAGTATAGATAGGGGTCAGTTTTTTGCGAATTTCCATACGAAAGATGAGCTATTGCAGTGATTCTTTATGGTCGGGAGTGGTCAATGAGCACCGATCATGGTCTCGAGAACACTTTTTGGAGTGTCAAAAAATATATATGTATGTGTGCATGTATAAACTGAGAAACTTTCAGGGTGTGTACTACTAATCAAAATAAAGAAAAAAGTTCATATACAAACATAGGTTCGGAAATGCTTCGTTCTCCCGTTATCCACCATTTTGTTTGTTTACAAAATACTTAATATCTTTGGATGTAGGAAATATATTGAACGCAAATTTTGGATACATATTTGGCATGCCATCTTTTACCCACATACAAAAAAATAAAATGTTTTTTGGTATATTTTCAAAATGGCGGCCGTTTGAAATTTTTAATGTAAAATCAGTAACTTCACAAAAAAAATGACAACTTAACATTTTTATTATTTTTGTAACTTAAAGAAAACTGAGTTATTGGCTAAAAACTAAAAAGTCCGTGTCTTTGTAGTTGTCCATAGTATCCAAAATTACAAATATGGGCTACACGGTGATTCAGAATTATGCGGCAATGTCTCGATAGCTCATTCTATAGCTAAAAATAATCAAGTAAGTCATATAAACATAGGCCCCAAAACGCTTCGTTTCTCAGATTCACCATTTTGTTTTTTTTTACAAAATAATTCATATCTAGAGAACGGTTTGACAGATTGAGTTCAAACATGGCATGGAGTTTAAGTTAACAATGATCTATCTCAAGAAAAATAATCGATTCTATCCAATCATACGTTTCAAAATTGCGGATGTTTGAAAATTTCAAACCTTAATTACTCAAAAACCGAAAATTTTAACACAAAATGTCACAACACCCTTTTTTGTAGCCCTTTTGGTTCCCTATCGGATGGTGTAACTGTCAAAATAATCGGATGAAGGTTAATAGCTGAGTTAAAGATAATAACAGCATATGTACATACAATATTGTTGTGTTTACTGTGTTGGTATTTTGAACAAACCAATTATTACACATAACTTAACTATTATCCTTCATCCGATTGTTTTGACAGTTACACCATCCTATAGGAAATCAAAAGGGCTACAAAAAAGGTGTCTTGCCGTTTTTTGTTAAAATGTACGATTTTTGAGGAATTTAAATTGAAAGTTTCAAACAGCCACCATTTTGAAAAGCATTACTTAATGCCAATTTTGACTCAATCAGTCACACCGTTCTCTAGATATGAATTATTCTGTTAAAAAAAAACAAAATGGTCGATATCTGGAAAACGAAGCGTTTTCGGGCCTATGTTTATACAAACTTGTTTTCTTATTTTTAGCTGTAGAATGAGCTACCGAGACATTGACGCATAGTTCTGAATCACCATGTATAATATATAGTCATATTTTTGTGTTCGCACTCTAACGGCCGCATTTTACTTCCGATTAGGTCCAAATTTGGTAAACACGTTATTTTCTAAGTCGCTCGGACGAGTTTATTAGCCAACAAACCCCAACAACCGGAAGCTCATTGTTTGAGATTTTGGTACTAGAATGAAACTTTTTAATAAATGTAAGAAATTATTCTGCATATTTTGTTTTTTGACACGACTTTATAGTCTGTCTGGTTCCTCTAAAATCGATCAAAACGTAAAAGTACCCGGTTCAAATGGGGGGGGGGGGGATTGTTACCGTGAGGCAGCTTCTGACAAAACTTGTCCGCTGCGAGCAAAGCGAAGCAGTCCATAATCCGGGGCCCCAAGGTCGAGTTGTAACTCGCAAACGAAGTGGAACGAAGCAGCGCGTTAGTCGGGGCTGGAGGCCGAGGTGCAAGCAAATTCTATTAATATACTTCGCAGACGCAGACAGCTATTAAGCGCCTTCAGTGAGTAGACCGATTTCCCAAATAGTTGATTGAAAACCAAAAATATATAAACTTAATTTTGGAAAATCGCTCAACTCGCGCTGCGGTTCAGCTGCGTGATAGAATTATGTTAATTATAAGGTTCAGAAATCTAAATTATCGTATTACAATATACGCAATGTTTAATACACCACTCTAAAATAACAGTTCAATTGTAATACAGTAACTGTTCTCGTTTTAAAAATAGTTAAAATTTTTGCAACTTAAAATATAATTTCATCAAAATCTCTTCAAGTATCTTTTAGACTAAGTAAGTCTGCGTATTTCTAACAATGTACAAATGAGATCCGCCTAATCATAACCCTGAGCTTCAGACAATCAAACGATATTATCAGAGCAGTCTGCGTTTTGTCACAAAGGTTTTAGATTCGATGAGGGACTTGATTCACCCCCGTCCTTCCCATAAAATACATTTATTCTCTGAAAGGTTTTACGTCCAATCACTAGACCATGTCTCAAGGGTTGGTAGGCCTGAGTGGGAACGAGAAATCGTTAATTCCGAAACCATTAACTTTAATTATACCTTACATTATTATTACAAATAAGTCAGTTTATTATTTAGAGTAGCAATGTTGGGGGAGCTTTTAAGTCTTTTATTGTTTCGATTTAAACGTCTTTACTTTGTTTCACGTATTTCATGTTGGGTTTTACAATATTGTTTTTAAATGATGAAATGAGTTATTACTTTTGATGGAACAAAATTAACAATAGTCTACAAGTGCTTTTGGAATGAGTTTTATATCAAGACGATGTAAACATAGATCCTAAAACACTTTCTTTCTCGGACTATAGGCCATTTCGAATTTTTACAAAAACTTGGGAAGTAGATAAGATATTGACTTCAGATTTTGTAAACATATTTTTTATGAAACGTTGGAAAGTGTGCCGGAACAAAAACATTTTCAAAATAGTTTTAAAATATTTAAACCCAACTTAATAAATCATTTACAAGAGACAAAATATGTTTTGTTTTTTAATGGCAAACAAACTCCTATTTTAATTTCTAAATCAAACAACAACCTAGACATCGACAAAAACAGGGCATAAAAGTAATTGGTTAAGGACCAAAGTAACTAGTAAACTAATTTAATCATACCTTTTTAAAATTGTGTGAATTCTGATAAAAGTTTGGTTCTATGTTCTTGTTGTATGCAACTACCCAGAAATTAGGTTTTTTTGATAAATTGTTTCACTTTAAAAAATTAATAATAAAAACAACGTTTTATGTACCATGAAAAGACAAAATAATAGTATACTCTTGTATTTTTTTATAAAGTGACATTTTACGTTAAATAGTTTAAATGGCTACCATTAAAATGTATATTATAGTCTTGGTTTTTTGATAAACTTCTTAAACGTTACATACAAAATGAATGCCCCCAATATGAAATCAATAACGTAACGTACCGTATCTACTTCCTGAAATCAGAAATTATGTTTTGATAACTTGATTATGTTTTCAGCTAAACAATTAATAATAAAAACAACGTTTTATTTTCCATGAAAAGAAAAAACAATATTTTTAGAATCTTGTATTTGTTTGTAAAAATAAAAGGGACATTTGTCATTAAACAGTTTAAACCGCAGCCATTTAAAAAATATATAGATATAGTCTTTGTTTTTTGACAAATTTTTAAACGTTAAAAAAATAAGTATACCTAATATTAAATCAATATCTAATCTATTTTGAAAGTAATAGTGCTTTTGAAAAAATAGATTGGAAAAGAAGACTATGTAGGCTATTTGATATTTTTTCATGAACTCCCTCCAGACTTTTTCCGCTCTGTTTGGGAAACAAATTAAATTAAATCCATAAATTTCAGGCTGAAATGGAAAGCATTTTAAAAGGCAAAATTGCTCTGACAACACTAAGGAACAAATTAATTCAAGAAAAGGATGAAAACCTTGTGCAGCTAAAAGTTAACAAACATTAGAAAACACATTGTTGATTTTATTAGAATTAAATGAAATTTGAGCAATTAAAAATACACATAGGCTACATATCGTAATGTAATAGTTGTTAACCTATAAACAATTAGAAGATACACACAATTAATTTAATAAGATCTCAATAGAAATAAACACTGCAGTAACCTTTATACTGAAGAAATCATCTGAAACAAAGTAAATACGAATAAACTTGAGGTATCTTGAGGAAATGGATGACGAGGACAAGCAGTGTGGTCAATAAACTAGGCGACGACAAAATAGAGGTGGACTACTTAGTATTTAACTACTTTTAGGATACCCGATTATCAGCGGAATTAGGCGGCGCTGCAACCGCGGATAAACGAATTTCGCGGATAATCCGAAAAAATGACGAAAATCTACATGCTTTTAACATGTTTAATTTACATTACAATTTCAATTCATACAGTTACACACATTGCAATAATTCTATTTGATTTTATTTTCTTAATTTTAAACAAACAAAATCGGTTAGTTTTCTTTACTTCGTGTAACTAGAAAAAAAGTGAATGAAAGAGAAAGTTAAATTGAACAAACAGTACAGGTAATAAAGGACGGAGGGTAAACCAAGAAAAGCCAACGCCACCCGTTCGGCACACAGATGGGAAAACAAGTAGTGGTTTTAGGAGTGCAAAATCTCTTAACTGTTTACGTCAAGTATTTTGTGGTGAAAGAAAATAGATAAAGATTATACGCGGCAGCCAATAGAATATTGAATGACTTATAGTATAACAAAAAAAATCAAAATTTACTTTTTTCAAAGAAGCGTTTGATTGAAATTAATATATTAATTACTTCGGCTCGCATTAAAATGTCAAAGTATTGAAATCATGCCATCATTTTTTGTATGTCTGTCTGTCTGTTAACACGATATATGCACTCACAGACGTCGTAGAAAACTTCTAGTGGTGCCAAAATCTTCGTAATTTTATTGCGGAGAGTTGAAAAGCTTTTGAGTCTTCTAGCGTGAGTCGTAGCGCGTTGAGGGTCACGTTTTTGGGTCAAAATTTTGAAAATACAATGTGGGGTAACGTTTTATATGTTTTTGGGAACGGGAAAATCGATTTTGACAGTTAAAAAGTCGTAGCGCACGTTTTTGGGGTCAACATTTTAAAAATACAGTGTGGTGTATCGTTTTATACATGTTTGGGTTCGGGAAACCCGATTTTGACAGTTATTAAAAAAAACACTAGCCGAAGTCTCGACAAAGTGTTCCATCTTTTCATCTTTTTTAAATATCAATTTTCTTTGAAAAAATACTATTTAAAAGATTTCCATAGTTATTATTAACGAAATATAAGTTTTTACTAACTAAAAATAAAATAACAAATGCATTCAACTTTCTGCACTATCGTCAAACTACTTTCATTTCTTCGTATTACCCGCGAGGTGAGTGATGAAACTGTCTTGGGGATGCGCAGTGGCAAAGGGGAAGTTTGCGCATGCGCGGGACAGCTGCGTGGGGAACAACCACCAACCACCTTAGTTGCTTTATGTCTCCCCTCTTCTACCTCCCCTCCTACGCACATCAAGAGTTTCATCACTCACCTCAAGGTTAATACTGAAGATGTTTTGCGGGTGCAGTTTCGATATCTCGAAATGGCCGATATAAAGGATTAGATAAAAAATTAAATGAATGCTGCAGATCATTGATATAACGACCCGGAATGTTTTCCCAAATTTGTTTGTAATTGAGAAGTAAAATTCTTGAATTTATGTTTAATTTCGGTAGTTTTCTTCATTTAGGATTCCTAACTTTGCACATAAATACTAATCAGTCGACGCTTTTTTGTAGGAAGTCATTTTTCATTTTTCTAAACTTCATAAGTTTCCTTCTAGAAACAGGGATTTTACAAGCAAATATTTAAACACATTCCGCAGGTGCAAACGGTTGCAAATAAAACAGTTACAAAACAATTTAAAACGTTAAATCAAACTCTTTGGCCTAATATTCGCGGGTATCCAGGCGAATCTTGAAGTTTTCACACTTACAAAGTTTCATATTATTGGAAATGATTTGATTAGTGAACTTTAAATATTTTTAAAAAAATCGTTAAATATAATGATAAATGGAGTCATAGCTTTTACTAACTAGTAGAAGGTGTATACTATTGAAGCCTAAATTGTGTTACATCAAACTCTCTGGATCCTCAAAACAACGTCACAGAAGTAACTGATAAACTAGAAGATAAACTGCTCCAACTCATAACTAATACTTATTTATTTATTTTAGCCAGAATAGTCCTCCGGAAGTTTATATGGTGTATGTTTACATCCAAGAAAATATTTTTTGTGTTTACATTGCTAATCAAATCACTATATATTATAAAACTGACTTTTGCACTCCTAACTAACACCATTGTTTTTCCCACCGACTGACATCCCAAACAGCGGAGAATTAAAACTACCTTACCGATCACCACGCTCGCCGTCGCAACACAACACAAATTCTCTCGCCAAATATGCATTTTCTCTCACCTAATTTCGTGGCCACGGTAAAGGGATAAACATACAACCACAGAGATCACACTGCCATCGCACTCAATCTGATTTACCATATTTAGACACATCATTGGACATTGTCGCCGAATACGTGGTCCCGTCGTCTGAAATCCATTCTGTAACTTGAACAAAATCAGAGACAAAACTGGGCACAGAGCATTTCAGCGTCGCAGTGTTGCCGCGAAGTACAAACTCGTCGATGACTCGACTCTGGTAAAACTGGTGTACAACTGTAAACAGAAGCAATTTTGTTAGCGTCAGCTGTTCATCTCGATCAGCCGTCTTGGGTTTAGGATGGGGTAAGTTGAGTTGAGTGTAAGGATGTTGTTATGTCAAGCGATCCAAAGTGCGTTAGAGTAAATTGTACAGTATTGAAAATAGGCGCTAGCTTTACTAGTGCGTCAAGGATTCCGTACCGTCGGCTCTCACTAAAGTGTTACTTCTTAAAGATACAAACACGCAGAATTTACGATGAGCACAGTTTATTGTCTTTGTTGTTGTTTCGTTTCACTTTGTCATGAATCTACTATTGACTATAATGAACTAACATCTTACAAATAATCACGGGGAGATGCCTAGAACATATAAAGTGGAAGCCACCCGAGCTCAAACTCAACTGTTTCAATATAATTATGTATTAATATAAATTTAAATTAAGGCAGAGCTTCTTTTTCGAGACATTTAAAATTATATATTTGAGTCAACTGTATTCAAAAAAGGTATCAAACTGTCTAAACATAGTGGTGCAGTGGTTACAAGCGCTCGTCCACTCTGCTACAATTGGAACCAGGTCCTCCAGTACAGAACGCAGCTCTTACGTCATTATTATTAATGAATTGTTAGTTACTATCAATTATGGCTAACTGGAATGTGTTTTACTATAGAGACAGTGAAATATTTGCGAATAACTGACTCCGGCCTGCCACAGACGTCAGTTTTACATATAGGCTACGACGCTACGTAACTACTATTCTTATGCGCATACAACGTCAACCTTCAGCAATCTAGCGGTCGACAGCAAAACTATTGGTTTTCGTGTAGGCTTAACTGCGCATACTTCACTCTTAATGAGATTTTTAAGACGAAATTATGATTGGTCAAATGGTGTACTGGAAGGGGGGGGATACCGAAGGCGAGCTGGACGAACTGCTAAGAGAGTTGCCTCGCGTGCAGAGCATGGCACAAGCAGACATCTTTGAAAAACTGGAATAACTTTTGCAGAAAAAGAGATATCAACATAAAATTGAAGCGGTACACCCTTCAAGCCATGTAAATTGGACCTACAAAATTTTATCAAAATCGGTTGAGTAGTTTCCGAAGAATTTACAAAATTTGCACGAAAGAGGGACTCACCCGATAAATTTTGGAGGTGTAAATTATAAATTGGTGATGGGAAATAGTAAAAGGAGGTAGAAGCTCCCAAACAAAGCACCAAAGTTTGCCCCCTCAAAATCTACTAAATGTTTTGCAGTTATATTGGACAATAGATGGTTGGCACACTTTATGCTCGGTACACACTTGCTGCAAATGGACGCGGGACGCCGCGTCACTTTCAATATGCGTCCTATCGGCGTCAAATGTTAATAGACTCTCATTTGCCACCAACCGAGATGGATAGCACATTATTGTCAACTTCCACACATTATAGGAAGTTTGTTTTGATTGAAGTTGTAAACATAACACAAAGTATAATCTAGTCTAGGTATCTATGTCCATAGTGTTGAAAGACTTTAAAAACTAATTTCAGGTAGATGGTGAATAGGACGCGAATTCAAATGTGCACTGCCCGATAGCAAGTTGGGTACTGCCAGGTATCGGGATAGTTCAAAGTGACGCGAGTCCATTTAAATAGCTGTCAGGAGTGACGCTGGCGACATATAGGTATCTATGCGTCACGTGTGCATCGCAAGAGCAGTTCCTTATACTGTCCCTATGCACTTTTTCCTATCCGATTGAAAATGACGCAGCAAATGTGCACCGGGCCATATCCGTTACTGAGAAAATCAACAGTGACAAACTTGTAGGGAAATGGTACAGTTTTTCTTTAAATGTACGGAACATTCAAAATATATCTAATACATGTCACCATAATACAACAACAACGTCTGTAAGATTTCATTTGGATTTTCGAAACGCCTTAGCTTCATACGCATAATATTATTGAAGAACGGGTAATAGAATCAAAAACATAATTTTCTTTACCATACAAAGGGACAGGGACCCCTTCCGGAGAAGTTCGTTCTCATTTCATCCCACACTCTTAAATCACTCAACTGAAACATCACACATTTACCCCCGCTCACAACACACGCACTCAACCTCAAATACACCGTTACCATAATCAGTGCTAGGATAATAATTGTTGCCAGCGCTATCCAGCCACATTGTAACCGACACGAAATCCGCCACAAAACTGGGAACTTCGCATTTCATCACGACACTGTTCCCTCGTATGACGTATTCGTTGTCCGCCTCGGCTTCGTAAGGCTGCGTTACCACTGGAATCAGCAACATTCTCTGTCTGTCTTACACTGTCTAACTGCAATATTAGGGGATGGAATCTTTGGTTTTCTAGGAGACAAATCTCCAGTACAAACAAAAGCATTAGTAATTGTATGTATTTGTTTACTTTTTGTTATGTACAAAACAAATCGCCTGACATATTAGCCTAATATTAGTTTGCAATATAAATGTAACCGCATTCTCAAAAACGGATCTAATTATTTATATGAATTTTCCTTTACAGTATGTTTTAAGTCAAATGAATCCATTGGTGATTCTGAAATAGGGATCTACGCTTTCTGGAGTGCTTTCCATAGGCTATTAAAATAATGAGACACGTTCATGAGTAAGCATTACCCCAAAAACGATTTTTTTAAAGACAATTCACAGTTTTGTATGTTTACAAATAACCGCTATCTGTTTAAAGTTTACCAAAAACAAAGACTTTGTTTTGTATATTTTGAAAATGGCTGCCGTTACAATATTTAACGTCAAGTATCTCATTAACTTTAAAAAACGTTTACAAGAAACATAATATGTCTGACTTTTCATGGCATACCAAGACGTGTTCTTATTTGTTTACGTAGCTCAAACAATAACAGAGTTACTGGAAACAAAAAATCAGTCGCCATTTTTAAGTGAATAAGGGGACAGTTCTATTTTTTTCTCTTTAAAGTTTTTTATTTGAACACACTTTTAAAAACGTGTTATACGTTATAAAATGCGTACCTTATCAACTTCCAAAGTCATCGACATTTCTCTCTGTATTGTATGAAACTATTCCGTAACCCACGCAAAACCTATGGCCCTACTTAGGATATAGGTCACCGCCCTACGCCAATCCAAGTGCCTCTGACATAATTAATAGTAATTTCTGTGAAAATATCATAGTATGCAATAATATGTTTCCATTTGCTTCACCAGATGATTACGCGAGCAGATGGAATGTCCAGACAAAAACTTTGAAACTTGTGTAATTATTTTAATGTATTTTCGGTGCACCAGACGTTTGGCACCCTTTTTCGGAAACACCCTGTATATAGATTTGAGTTTAGGTTGTGCACGACTAACAAAACAAATGCTAAACACAAATTTAGAGTTTAACTGAGTACGTGGAGAAAGCAAACTACACAATAGCGTTTTATATTAGTTTTGAATTTAAAATGAAAAACATACTTTCTGCATGGTGGTTTTACATACATTTTAATGCACAATATATTAAATAATTTAATTACAGCATTCGGAAAAATTGTTTTATCACCGGTAAATTTATTATAAAAACCGCCATTATTATAATATGATAGAGGAAGAAAGACTCTTTATTTTGTTGATAATACTGTACTTCAGCGTCATTTTTTACCTGAAACTTTAAAATTACGAAATAATAACATTTTACCTATAAATAAATGGTTTATAAACAATATTCTCCATTTAAAAACCAGAGGGAATCCATCGCCATTGCGTAGAACCATGTTTCGTCACACATTTTTATTTATACCAAAATGAACATTTTGATGAACATCTGGGAAATATTACGTCTTCGAGAGACAACAGACAATAGCGACTTTCAAATTGTTGGATAAGGCCTATTTCTGAAAGTAAATACATTACATAAAAATACATTCTACAGTACAAAGAAGCAGACTTATCAAACCAGGCCCACTAAAAGTTCTGGAGGTTGTCCATTACCGCATTACCTAGAACATAAAAGTGTCGTCAATCTACACAGATATATAACCTCAAAAACGTTGTTACGCTCAGACTCCAGGACCAGAATCAAGGGTACAGTCTCACATCGGATCGTACATACCGACTATTATTACCGTAATTCCCAGCTGTTTGTGATGTGTACGTCGTGCCTTCGTCGGAAATCCAAGAGTCCACGTACACAAAATCGGCTACAAAACTTGGGATTTTGCATTTCATGACAGCGCTGTTGCCTCTGATGACGTACTCGTTCTCCGCCTCAGTTACGTAATATTGTGTGACCACTGGAAATGTAAAGCTTGTATTGTAATACAGTATATACAGAAGGCTGTGACCGCAGACAGTTGTTGTAAGTGACACCAGGCCGGAGCTGAGGGTAGATAGGGTTACGATCACACGAGTCTGTTCAAAGAGTATTTTGTCTCAAATGCATTTGGATTTTTGTTCTTGACTTTCTCACTTTGTTCCCATAGTTCTAGTGAAGGACCAACGACAATAGCCGGATTCGAATCTACGATGGACCGAAAAGTAGACTATTTTAATTCCACCATCTTACCCGCTGCTTCGGATTACAATATTGGTTATTTATTATTATGTTTAAACATATTTATGGATACAGTTCTTAGCTATGTTAGGATCAGCTGTTTGTTTGTTTTGTAAGCAGATGACACAACTTTGATTAATTTTCACACAAAGAACCAGTAAATGCTAGTGCTCAGCTTAAAAACTCTAGCAGAGACTTACAAAGACTTGGATTCCTGTAAATAATCTTAAATTAATTAAAACAAGACCGACCATATAATCTCGCTTAACCACACACACTCTATTGGAAAAGTTAACATTCAATCCAGTTAAATTATTAATTTAGACAGTAAGTAGTTTACTTGGGAGTCTCGAGTATCAAATCTTTGCGAACGACTAACTAGGGTAATTAAAGCAGTGTGCCAGCTCGAATGTGCTTCTTATGGTCTATTCCATTCAATGTTGGTGTATGGTGTACGTCTGTGGGGCAATTCAGGTCCTTCGGGGAGTTTTTAGAATGAAAACAATCTATAAGGCTCATTATTGGGTTATAAAATGAACAAGCATATAGACCCAGATTTTCTGACCTTGCGATTATGACTTTGCCTTGTCTATGTATATTTCTTATAATATGATAACCAGTATGACCAGTATGATTACAATAGTAGAAATAAATGTGATATTGTAGCTCCTTGTATGAGACTAGTTGAAAAGCATATCAGTTACTATTACTATTAGCAACTCTAATCCATATACTGTCTCTATGTGCAAAAACTTAACTGAAAAAACTGTTATTAAAAATTGCTGAAACAATAAGCTAACTATTCTTTGGAGGAATACATGAACTTAAATGTAATTGATAGGAACTTGTAATGACTGTTGCATTTCTTCAGGAAGGTTTAGGAGAAATCCTCATCCAAAAAGTCATTTTGTCCAAAGGTTGTGAGGTCATTTTTAACCAAAGACTACTATTTCGCCCTCTTTTGGGAATGTTTCTGTTTATAATTTTAAACCGGTAGCACCTATATTCAATTTGAGATAGTCATTGAACTCAGCTCGCAGAGTTCTTTCAAATGGATACTGAGCCGATTCTGCAGGTGGCATAATTTAGGAATTATTACACAAAAATAGTGAGTTTTTCTTAAATTTTTTGGTTTACCGACTTTCTAAACAGCTTTACAAACGGTAATTTTGAGGAAAAATCTGAGACCACCTTGGCGATTGGAAATTGAGTTCTCTAAAACTTTTGTATTTTACATTTTTCTCCGACGCGATCTAAGGGTAAAAAATGCAAAAAACTTTTGTTGGTAGTTTTGCTTTAAGGTATTTTCAGCCGTTATTGTACGTGGACAGCGTCGCGGGTACAGCTGGTAGTGAATAAAAAGGACACTGATGATGGCACCTCTTGTATAATCCTGCTCACTACTTTTGTTTACTAAAAGGTTTTTCATGATCAAGTTTCAGTTTTTTTTTTTAACTTTGACGATAATTTATTCAAATGATTCAACCCGCCCACAACCAAATACTCTTTGAACAAACCCATCATCTCACACATCCCGAACAGAACGTTTACCATAGACTTTCTGTCCATCGGCTTTGGACGAAGGAAAATACACCGTTCCATCGTCCGAAGTCCACGCCTCTACCTGAACAAAGTCGGCTACGAATGATGGTATGCTACATTTCAAAACAGCTGTGTTGCCTCTGATAACATACTCTGTCATGATCTCGGCTTCGTAAAACTGATTTACAACTGCAAGAAAGTACATACACAATAACATAATTAAACAAGTACAGAACTGTTCGTCGAAATTACCACTAAACGCCACACCTTCCTGCTGTATAAGCCAATAAAATTGGGATTTTCCAGGACTTAATTCCGGGAAATCTGGAAACTGTTTTAATACCTTCATTTGTTTCCAGATACATGTAATCTGAGTTTGCTCCCAGGAGGTGAGCACAATGTTTGGGAGCCATAAAACCGCACACGTGATTTTGGCACTTTTTCAGGTTTTTGCTTGTCAAAATGTTTAAATGTTGTCAATCAAAATTAGGTATTACAGCTCATATTTAAGTGGATTGTGCAATCAAGCATCAAAATTTCCCAAATACAATTTTGAATTAACGCACAATGTAGTACTCAAAATTGACTAAAATTGAAAATGTTGGTGTCTATTTAACTTGCAAATTAACTATCTACTACTTTCGATCTGAGGGTTTTTATTAAAATTGAAGCAGCCGTTAAAAATATATAAGAAATGAAATGTAAGTTAATTTAACGTACTTTAATTTTAAAAGGAATAACTTTTTTCGTACGACGAACTGTTTTCAAGATATAATTATAGATATATGTATAGGCAAAAAAACTGAAAACAATGGCTCCCAAACGTTGTGCTAACCCCTGTAAATACTCAGATTACATGTAGGCTATTTAGTACCAAAATTAATGGAGGTATTAAAACGATTTTCAGATCTTCGGGAATTAAGTCCTGGAAATCTTCTGTTTGATGTTAATTTTACTGGTCTAGTACTCACAGCAACCTGTTGAATTAAAACATACTGTGGGGTTCCGGCTAATAGATGCACATGATCGGGCGAAGATAGACGCATCTTAGTGCGCAAATAATTTAGATACAAAATACAGGGCAGAGCCCACTGTCATACTAAAAGGTATTCACGGTAAATATACACAATAAACAATGTGAAAACGGTTTCCACAACGGAGAAGTGTTGCCATGTCAAACATAAAGACGAAAGAGAAAGAAAGCTAAAGAATAAATTTAATTTGTTAAATACTTGAAAAAAAAATATGTTATCAAATCACTCCATAAAAAGTACACAAAATACCTTTTGATGAAGCAAGTGGAGGCTGAACGACTACAATAATTAATTGTTACATCAACTCGTCGTCTAACTTTGAGTTTTTAGCCGATAACTCTTGAACCGTTTGTAGAAACATGTTTTATGGTGTGATTTGATGTAATATGTAATTTCGACCGTCTTTTAAAACGGGAATTGTCTTTTCAGCTTCTACCCCTAAGTAGCTAGAGGCTCTGACGATAAAAGGTTAGGTTTATCATATTTTACAGTATGGGATAAAACTAAAATAAAAGTTCCCTGTTTTTAAGGGTATACTTTTATAGGCGCACCACGTCCAAAAAAATGTGTATACATGTTTATATAGCAGAGTATATAGTTAACTTGTTGTTGGGGGTGAATCGGATTTTACCGTCACGCGTTTCACCATGCATTTTGTGCAACGTTCTATTTTGTGAAACGCTCTAATGTGAAACGCTCTATTCCATCTGTTTGAAATAAGTTTTGGTCTTGCCGAGATTCGAACCAGCAGAGTTCATCACCATAGACTAACGCCTTAGCCGGTTAGGCCACGAATGCATTGCTAATTTAGTATATCTGAGATGGGTATATACGTGTAACAGATTGTCCTACGTCGTAGGCTTTTTTTATTTTATTGGTTGCTATGGTAATGAATGTAAATATATTCAAGAAACATATGTTGGTTCTTCTGTTTAGGCGTAACCTAAAATTGTTTGTGTTTAATTTTAATTTTATGTATTTCTGATGCATTATTATATAAAAATATTACATTTTTTTAATATATAACCAAAGAAGTTTACACTTCTCCCCTCTGGTCTTGATTGAGGCAGTCACGTCAGAAAATATGGAACAGATGGATCAGCAGATGGTGCTGAATGATGGACGTCTAGAGAAAAAGGAAATTTCTTTGATGGTCGGAGTATCGGCCACAACAGTTCTCAGAATTTTACATGAACATCTGGGCATGATCAAAGTGAGCGCAAGGTGGGTGCCCCAAATTTTTTCTTCATTTCAAAAACGTGCTCGAGTGAACTGTTGTCGCGATTTTTTAGCTCTGTTTGACGAGACTTGGGTACACTCCTACGACCCTGAGAGAAAGCAAGACTCCATGCGGTGGCACAAAAAATACGGTCCTGCTCCAATCTAGTTCAAAACTACAACATCAGTTGGAAAAGAGATGGCGACCATTTTTTGAGATTCCAAAGGAATACTGATGTTTGATAAAGAAAAAATACTACAATCTTATTACAGTTGCATATTATGCTAATGTCCTGCGTCTGCTAAAAGAGAAAATCAAAAGCAAGAGAAGAGGGCTTTTAGCAAAGGTAATGCTGCTGCACGACAATGCGCCTGCTCACAGGGCCCAAACATCAATGGCCGCTCCGACCGAATACGGATTTCAAGAAATCCACCGTACAGACCCGACCTCGCCCCCAGTGACTATTATTTGTTCCCAAACTTGAAGCGCGACCGCCGTGGACGTCGATTTCAGGACAAGGTAGTTCTAAAAAAACGCTGTGAAGACTCATTTTGAGGATAACGAAGAAGGGCACTTCAGAAGGGGAATATAATTATTTAATGAAAGGGCCAACAAGTGCATTCGTCTTGAGAAAGAATATATTGAAAAATAATGCACAATGAGCATTTAAAAAAAAATTGTATTAATCAGAACAGGAACTTTTTCAGCTCTCCACGTATATATAAACGACTTTGTCCTGACTGACTGCCATAGAATCAACCTAGAGCAAAAACTACTTAAGATAAAAATACGAAAATTTGAAGGTAGGCCTATATTCTTATGAGGACATAGACATGCATTTTTGACAGCATTCATTATCACAGCAAATTTAAAATAAGTTAATTTATTCTTCTCAACCAACATCTTTTTTAGATTAGGTTAATAAATATATCTTTATATTATATATAACAACAACTTTGGGCCTACTGCGCATGCGTTAGGATTCAGGTTACCGCTACCCGAACCACCCTATTCCGATCCAAGTGCCTCTGTCCCAATAAATCGTAATTTCTATGAAAACATCAGCGTACGCAATAATCTAGAGCCATATAGTTATTCATAATATATTAGTATAAATGTGTTTCTATCATCTGAAAATTATTGAACCGATTTCTCATTCAATTTAGACGTGATTAAATTCGACGAAACCTGGATAGGCGGTATACAATAATTTTATGTGACGCAATGCTGCTGTACAATAATACAGTACCTACCACATAACTGAATGGACTTTCTTGTTCGTCACATATGATAAAAATGCAACATCGCCTGTCATGCCCGGTTTACATGATGCGTAGTACTTGTCATTAGTACTTATCGTTCGCCCTAATACCACACGTGTGAACAGTAGTGATTAGTAAAACGGGGAGTGCGAGTGAATAGAAACCTGTTCTATTTACTAAGTGCGAGTGAAAAGTAGGCCTACTAATGACAAGTACTACGCATCGTGTAAACCAGGCATCACTTCAAGTAGTAGTCTACAATGTTATACAGCTTCAGTGGGCGTTACGTCTCTGTGTTTACATTGAGCATACTCAACGCCAGAACAATGTCAAGTCAATTTTATTATTAGCGAATTTCCATAGGAAAGATGAGCTATTGCAGTAACTCTTATGGTGAAACTTAAGGTAGGAAGTGGACAATGAGCTCCGAATATATCTATATGTATGTGTTCGCACTCTAAGTAATTTCGTCATTTGAACACACATTCGTTTTCTAAGTCGATCGGACGATTTCGTTAGCCAAAAACTCACACAACCAGAAGCACGTATTTTGACCGGAAGTAACAGCAATTTGAGATGTTTCGTACTAAAATGAAACCTTTTTTGCGCGTCTGGTTCCCCCAAAATCGATCAAAACGTAAAAGTGCCCGATTCAAATCCACGAGAGGATTATACAGTGGGGGAGCGTAGCAAAGCAGCCCATAATCCTAGGCATGGTCGAGGTGCAAACTCGCACAGCTTAAGCCTGGGCTGGAGGCTGAGGTGCTCACAAATTCTACTAATATATTTCGTACAGGTATTCAGCGCCTTCGTGGGTAGACAAATTTCTCAAGTAGTTGGTTGAAACCCTAAAACCTAACCTTATACACTTAATTTTTGAAATTTGCTCAATTCACGTTAGCGGTTCAGCTGCATGATCGAATTACTAGTCTATTTGTTAAACATGCCTTTTTCGTCTCTTATAGGCGTCTCGCAAAACAAAGAAACTAGTAAAATG